>OY720455.1:65421549-66021549 GCA_963082715.1 Harpalus rubripes
TTTTACCTTCAGTCACCTTTAGGTAAGGAAGGTATTGTCTTTGGTCAAAAAATCGATGATGAGTTTTTAATGAATAAGCACGTTTTAGGTTCCCTAGAATGCGATTTTACTATTTTTACGATGATGTCTGTATGTATGTATGGATGGATGTATGTATATGCGTGTGAGGCGATTTTTTCGGATCGCATAACTTCAATACCACCTTTCCAAAAATTATAATTTTTGTGTGTTCCTTTTCTTTACATCTATATGAAGAGCTGATTAGATTTTGGGTACAATTGGTCGACCGGATGTACCCTAATTTGAAGATTTTAACAGTTTTTCTTGAAAAAACTGTGTTAAATATCATTTTTTCACATTTTATGTTATTCTAAATATTAAAGAATATTTTAATCTCTATAAGATTTGATTACATTTTATCCTTCATATTCAATGGATATAGAGTAATAAATTTATAAAGAAATTAAATTTCATAAAGCATCAAGCTGTGCTATAACCATGGAAACATCTATATAACTATATTAAGATAATTCTGATTGACAAATGTCAGTGTCAAGTGCATTTGACAGTATGTTTGTGTTATAATTTTACTGGAAATATATAATCTCTTACAAAAAACTTTCTGTATGGAATTTGTACAAAAAACATAGAACTGAAGGTAATGTACTGGAAATATGGAATCTTTTACAAAAAAGTCTTTGTGTAGAATTTTTACAATATACACAGATCTGACCACGATCTGACGGAAGGTAATGTGCTGGCTACATCAGATTTTTTCCAAACCAATAGGGCGCGAGCAGACACGTGACTCGAGCGTCCTTGACGTGTTAGGAATCAGCTGATTTGTGTGCGCTTATCATTTTGACAAGAATAATGTCACTTTGACAAGAACAATGTCACTTTGACAAGACCAATATTTTGACTTATTTTGATTTTGAACTGCTAAAATATTTTTAATGTACAATTTTCAGCCAGTAAAACACATGAAATTAAAAATAATAACTTCTCAACAATTCAAAATTAAAATAAGTCAAAATATTGGTCTTGTCAAAGTGACATTGTTCTTGTCAAAATGACATGCGCACACAAATCAGCTGATTCTATAAACTGTTCCATATAAGCCATTCAGTAGATGGAGCTGGCAACACGCAAACTTGAAGTAGCCGAAATTACATTGGGTAAACTTGTCTCTTGTCTCCAATTTCAGACAATAAGAGAGGTCAAAACTAATCCCTATGCTCTGTAATACTGAATGGCTTAAATGGAACAAGGTATAAGCACGTCAAGGACGCCCGAGTCACGTGTCTGCTCGCGCCCTATAGAAGGTCTAAAAAATACACTCAATATTGGAATATATACTAGAATGACCCGAGAATATGTGGACAAAATTTGAAGGCCCAATCATTATCCTTAAGATAATTATAAATGGTTAAAATATCTCACAAAAGCCCAAAAAAGCTATATACAATAATATAGTCTTAAGAATATTTCTTTGGACTTTAAATTTTGTCCACATATTCTCGGGTCACACTAGTATATCTTTCAATATTGAATTGATTTTTTAAACCTTTTATTGCCTTTGACAATAATACAGTTTCAAAATATGCTAAAACCTAATGTTATTTAAATGGGGAAAAATCAAACGCATTGAAGCACGGTCAAATATTTTTTCTCAAAATTTTGTTACAAATGTTATTCAATTATCTTATTTCTGCCTCAGTGATATTTGTAGTAAACCTACTCTACATTGTGTTGTTTTATTCTGTGACACAAAACCAACTTTCTAGATTAAATGAACTTCCAATGGGCATATGACCTGTTGAGG
The DNA here is from genome assembly GCA_963082715.1 of Harpalus rubripes. Lineage (NCBI taxonomy): Eukaryota > Metazoa > Arthropoda > Insecta > Coleoptera > Carabidae > Harpalus > Harpalus rubripes. Next base: position 65,423,375 of record OY720455.1, read on the forward strand.
CATTGTTTTCACTATTTCGACAATACTGGCTAGTAGTACGGTTCAATTAAATTAATTAGTTAATTGTTTAATTGATTAGAATTGGTTACTTTCTAAAGTAACTCCTTTTAGATTGTTACTGTTATGTTTTATGACCGATCACGATTATTGTATATTTACTAGTTTATTACTATTGTTTGAATTTTGTAACTGACATTTTCCTTGGCATTACGATCGACTGTACAAGTTCGCTTTTAAAATGGGTAGGTTTTGTGGAAGTCAAATTCTGCTCCAAGACCGTATGGTAATTTTTACCAAAACGGTTAAGACTTCTTACGGTTACAACTGAACATTCACATACAGGGTGGTGACTTGAACGACGCAGCATAGGGGTTTCAATGGTAAAATTTTAATGTGTAGTTATTTGTTCCTCTAATTATTTTAGAGCAAAATTGTATTGAAGTTTTTGTTACAGAAAAAAATACTAAATCCGAATATGCTATGATTCTTGACGTTTAAAATTATTTTCAAAACAAGGATAAAGAAAACCTCTTTATTGTAGTGTTGATGACAACAATGTCATAATTGATTACAACAATGTAATTTGACGAGAACAAAATTTAAGATTTCTTTAAGTAGTGACAGATATTTGCAAAAATGTTATTATTGTTTTCGATTATTCCGGTAATTAAAAAATTATAAACGTTAGCATATTCGGATGCAGTATTTTTTCCTGTAGCAAAAACCTAAATACAAGTTTGCTCTAATATAATTAGGGGAGCAAATAACTGCACATTAAGATTTTACCATTGAATCCCCTATGCTGCGTCGTTCAAGTCACCACCCTGTACATATAATATGTTCCGAAATTTCTTCATCCTCTTCGCAGAGTCGACAAATAGATGGTATTTCAAGAGACAATGACCATGCCATTCTAAGGCACTTTATGATGAAAGCTATGGCTAACTCTTCCCAATTTTTGATTTTTGTTTATATGTATTTTCCAAACAATTTTTTCCCTTTTTACCTCTCGCTAAGAGAGGTATTGAATTCATACTAAAAATCGCATATCCAGATTTTAGTGAATAAGCACGTTTTAAGGTCCCTAGAGTCCGATTATAACATTTTTACGATGATGTGCGTGTGTGTGTGTGTGTGTGTGTGTGTGTGTTTGTGGATTTTGGATCCAAGATATCTCAAATACTATAAGACTTAAGATATTTTTAACTACGGATTCCTCAATATAACAATAATGGGAAGAGTTGATTAAGTTTTGGTAACAATTAGACTACCGGAAGTAGTAGTTACAAGAAAAAAATCACCTAAATATTATTTATCAAAAATTTATGTAAATACTTATATTAAAGAACGTTAAATTCTTTATTCGATAAATATAAATTCATTATTATATCTTCTATAGATTTAGAGATAAAGAAATGCATATAAAATAATTTGATGTAAAAAACTCTCAGATAAAACTACTTCAAGGCAAGAAATTCAAATGGTTGTAATTTTTTAATGAAACCTATTGCTAACTCTTCCCAATTTGTATTTTTTTCCTTCTTACATTTCGCTAAGAGATATTCGATTCATGCTAAAAATCGCATATCCAGATTTTAGTGAATAAGCACGTTTTAAGGTCCCTAGAATCAGATTATAAATTTTTTTATGATGGTGTATGTGTGTGTGTGTGTGTGTGTGTGTGTATGTGTATGTGTGTGTGTGTGTGGATGTTGAATCCACGATTTCTCAAATACTATAAGATTTAAGACATTTTTAACTACGGATTTCTCAATCTAACAATAATGGGACGAGTTTATTAAATTTTGGTAACAATTGGACAACCGGAAGTAGCAGTTACAAGAAAAAAATCATCTAAATATTATTTATCGAAAATTTATGTAATAAAAATATTAAAGAACGTTGAATTCTTTATTCGATAAATATAAATTCATTATTATATCTTCTATAGATTTAGAGATAAAGAAATGCATATAAAATAATTTGATGTAAAAATTCTCAGATCAAACTACTTCAAGGCAAGAAATTCAAATGTTTGTAATTGACATATATATTGTCAATAATATTTGTACATCATTATGAAAATAAAAAAAAAAGTCAACAACGCAAAAGAATGTACGTAAAAAAGAATATAAAAGGAATTTGCGAAAAAAAGACGAATATAAAGAAAAAAAGGATAGTGGAAAAAGAAAATTTCAAGATATTAAATATAAAGAAAATGTATATATTGTACATAATTTATATTAAACTATCCCATAGATTTTGCAAATATATGTGATAATTATTTTGTAGTGAGACATGAATATATGTATTTGTATTTAAAATTTTTTGTTTTACGCGTTCAACCTAAAACTCCTTTATGCACTTGTACCCATCACAATGTAACATTATGACAATTTATTCGTACTGTAGTATAGTATAAATATTTAATAATGCGTTTTTCTTTGTTTTAGGACTGTGTGACGTAGAGACGGGCCAAACAAATATTATTTTGGACATCGAAGAAAGCCGAGGTAGTTGTAAGTATTTATTTAATATATTATTAATCTGTCACCATCCATTTATTAACTATATATTTACAACATTCATAAATCCTTCCAATAGCTTTGTGATCCATTGCGCAGAATCGTTAGTATTAATTTTTTCAATCATCACATTCCATAGACGTCGGTACAGATTTTTTGTGCTGTATAAATTAAACAGGTATTAGGGGGCATATTAAATTAAGCCCCTTAAAGAAGGCGTCTGCCCTGGAAGAAATGTGTAGTAGGTTTGAACAAGTACTGTCACCTGTATTTAAATATTTGAATTAAAAAAAAAATAATAACGATCAAAATATGTTAAAATATTTTTCAAATGTTCAAAATAAGTTACAGACGGTTAAGAAGTATTTTAAATAATATAAATATCTGTCTTTCATAGTGAAATATCTACACTATACCATAAGCTTACTATTGTTTTTTTAAGTAATGTCTGCCTTCGATATAATTATAGAGACATTAGAAGAAATTCCAAGAAATAAATTAATGAGATAAATTTTAAAGAAATTACTGGAAAGTGAAAATAGGTTTAGCTCAGTAGGTGGCCGTAATTGCAATGTATTCCATTGTTTTTACATCAGATAACTTTGATCTAGATATTTGGTAATAATTTACATACATACTAATCAATAAATTCATACAATGAAACATATTATACACAATTATTACGGAGTATGGCAGAAAGGCATCCTTAGGTTTGAATACTATCATTCAGAAAATTTTGAAACCTTATATTTAGAAATTTTTCTGTAATGGCAAGAGCCTATTAGATTTTGGTGAAATCGGATAACCGAAAATGGCACTTTACTAGAAGCTCAAAATAGTTTTTCTTCGAAAAATAAGTTTGAATGTTAATTTTTCGAGATTAATGTTATTATAAAAATTAAAGATTATTAAATTTTGTATAGATTTGCATTAATACTTTTTCTACATATTTTATGGATAAATTTATAAAATTATCTATTATATAAATCCCAGAGCCTACGCTTTAAACAAACAAAACGCAGTTATTCAAATGTATGTAACTGACAGATAAATGTCACAATCAAAGAACTAATCATTTCAAAATAATATTAGTAACGTTTTAAAAAGAAAAAAGTAAATAGAATAATAGAAAAGGAATTCAATACAGTTTCCAGCATAAGTAAATATGTAGGTATTTAATAAAAATTAACGATTCACAAAAATGTTTAAGCTACGCCTCATTTTTGGATTAGTGAATTCTATTCTATCCCCGTATTTAAAATTTAATCTTCATTTTATACACTATACAATAATTTGTTTCTACTCCCACTTGAAAAAATTATCCTTTCTTCACAACCTACAGAATGGATATGTAGGCAATACTAGTTAACTGAACGGATATAATTTCATATCCATTCTAGAATGGATATGAAATCCACGAATCACAAATCGATGTCGTTTAACCTAGGCAACTGTCAATTCATTTATTACAAGATTAAGAAGAAGAACAATATAAATGTCACATTTGACATTTCAATGTTATCATTTAGATAGAAATATTTTCGGTATAAAAAGAGATTTGAATAATTTAATAACAATTTACTGAATTATATTATGAATTAAATAAAATAAATAAAATAAATATATCATCACGGCATATTATCCATTGCTGGGTGTGCCAATCTGCTTTGTACACAGAATTCGGTAATGATGATGACATATTTGTACCGTGCGGGCGTTTACCAGGCGTCACCTCACGGCCACTCATTGTTGGCGTGGAGAGTGCACCACAGGGGTCAATTTTGTGCCATTTTTAAAATTTTAAATATTTGGCGTCGGTCAGGATCGAACCCGGTTCCCCAAATTCGCGTCCAGACACTCAGGCACGCGGCCACGAGACCCCATATTATGAATTAGTTGTAAGTATTTAAAAATAACGTATAAAAAATAAGAATCAGAACGGTATGAAATGTCACATTGCCAAGTCAAGGTTATCCTTTAGATTTGGTAAAAAAAAATCGTATGTAGTTTGTAAAAGTATTGTATACTTATAAAATAAAATATTATTTTAATAACAAATGTCATTAAGAAAACCTAGGAAGACAAGTACATAAAATGACAAAAATTAATAATGTTCAATAAAATTTCAAATTTCTATAGTACGTATTTTCCTTCTTTTTGTTAGCCGTAGAAAAAGTATGCTGTACAACTCGAGTGGAATGTCCATATCGCCTTCGGATGATTGAACACTCCGCCTACGGCGTCGTGCTCAAACTTCATTTTCATGCGATATGGACATCATATCCACTCTTGTTGTACAAACTACTATTACCGATGAGCAATTTGGGACTTACAGAACGTCAAAAACATAAATAATTTATTGATATTTTTAGTACATTATTATTATCGTAATTATGTTTATAACTTGATATCAGCTTGCAACTTTAATTTCACACTGTTAATTCATAATTACAGCAAAATTCCGTTTCTGAAAAAGTATTTCCTCCTGTTATGAATTATTCATGACTGTAGCAGCGTCTTTTTGTGGTGACTGCCTTTAACGTAGCTAATTTACTTGTTGATAAATATAATCAGTAGAAATTTATGCTAAACGAGGCAGGAAAAAATTGAGCGCGTGCTAGGCCTGATATCCAAGTGCAGGAATAGAAAAAGTCAGCAGGAAAGACGGAGGAACCGTTAGAACGCTGGCAGGAAGGCGAACACACGTAGAAGTTATGTCTTCACTAATTGAAAATCTATCATGTTGAATCAAAGTTAAGTGTTTATATTAATTCGACTTTATTGTCATGTTAGTTCCGCCATATTTTAACATAAAACACGCTTAAAAAATTTATTTCACTTCTGGGTAATTAGGGGAGACCGGTGTCAATTGTTACAAAATTTAAATTATTGTTTTTCACGAGTTAATGTTTGAATTTTAAACTTTTGAAAATGTGACAAATATAAAAGTATAAAGATTTTTAGTCACGCATTACAAATGTTACTAATTGACACCTAACTGGTGTCAATAGTAACAGGGCCAGTGTCAATTGTAACAAATTTTACCAGTGATATAAAATAAAATAACAGATAAAAGAAATTATTGAAAAAATAAACATTTATTTATTACCCCAGAAAATACAAAATTCAGATGACTCAATTAAAAGCAAACAAAATATATATTCTGTTGGTGATATGGACCATTTTGACCAATGCCTTTAGTCGCTAACAAAATTGCAGTTTAGGTAAACATAAAATAGGTCTTTCTTCGTACAATTTAACTTGCCCGGTGTCCAGATTTTACATTTTCGCCACTGCAACCAATCTCCTGTGCTCAAAAAATATGGGCCAATACATAGAGAGTTTCCTCATCGGGGCCATCTGAAGAGTAATCTGCGACTGTTACTTTCGGAAGTGTTTTTCGTTTTTTTTGCTCTTCTTTTATGTTTTCGATAGCAGTGGTTTTTTCTTGTAATTTTTATCATGATCAATACTGTACTAAATTATTAAACACGTTACAATCGACACCGTGGTATGTGTTACAACTGACACCGCTTCACTTATAAAGATATTATTTGCTTTTTTGTATTTTTTAATGAAAAATAAAAGCAGATATAACTCACAAACTGATCCTTAACTTGAAATATTTCCGAGCAGAGCACTATAGTGTTTTAGAAACAATGTGTGTCACTACCCGTATTTACTTTTTTGTCGATTTATAGACTACTTACACTAAATACCAAAGAGCTATGACACTTTCTGCGTCACTCTGCAAGCGCGTTTTAATCTACTTCGAAAAGATGGCCCTATACCTACCCTTGTTACATTTGACACCTGTTACAATTGACACCGGTCTCCCCTATACCATTTAAAACATTCTTAGAAATGAGTCACTTTAAACACTTAAAAAAAGAACTTGTAAACAAACTTCACGTCGTTTGTTTGTTCGGAGACCTAGGTACATGCAAACAGATTTAAATGCATGTGCATGAATATAGTTTTTAAATTAACAACCGTGCCCTGACGGAGAATGTTTGGTATTTAAGCAAGAAGAGAAATCGCTGTAAATTTATCGACGACAGATATTTGTATACTGTTAATTAGTTAACAAAACTGTTATAATAGAGATTTTAAATAAGTTTTAGGATGAACTTTGACATAGAAAACTTCCAAACTTATTTTAATTTGGCTGATTCCGATTAACATTTTAAAAAAACAAATTATAAAACCTACGCAAATGGTAAGAACTTGCAACCAATTTCTTTCGACTATAATTTAAAATATAGATTTTAAACTTATATAAACTTATATAAATATGTTCTGCCATTTAATTTTCGAGTGACATCGCCTTGCTTAGCAATATAATATGACTAGAGAATGAAAGTTGAGGTTTAGATTATTTAATAAATGTGGTTTCTTTTGAAAACATTTCCCTATATTTGATTTGAAAGGAAACTGACCCTTATGTATTCCGTTACAGAAGATTAGAATTGTATTCATTACCAGGAGGCATTTAAAATTACCTTAGCAACAGGATTCAGATATGTATTTAAAAAATCTGGTGTGGCCAACACAATACCTCCCGCCAATTACAGCCCGAGTCACAAAAAGATTAAGTTAATCCTTATTTTTGGATTAGCGAACTTTACTCTAATTTTGACAGTTCATTTCTTAAAATATAGTCTAATCTAATCCAAGCAACCATCTTTTCTTAAAACCCTCAACAGGATTAAATCCCAAGTACAGAGTAGGTTCATATTCACACATCCATGCCTTAGTGGGATTCGAACCCAGAGCCCCGAGGGCACTCATGACATGAGGCGTTGCTCTAAAAATTGACCACCGGAGCTATAATAAAATGGAGATTAAATTTTAAATACCGGGATAGAATAGAATTCACTAATCCAAAAATGAGGATTAGCTTAAACATTTTAGTGAATCATTAATTTTTATTAATCTAAATACATTCCCACATATTTACTTATGCTGGAAACTGTACTGAATTCCTTTTCTATTGTTCTATTTACTTTTTTTTTTTAAAACGGTATACTAATATTATTTTGAAATGATTAGTTCTTTGATAGTGACATTTATCTGTCAGTTACATACATAACTGCGTTTGTTAGTTTAAAGCGTAGGCTCTGGGATTTAAATTAAAGATAATTTTATAAATTTATCCATAAAATATATAGAAAAACTATTAATGCAAATCTATAGAAAATTAAATATAATCCTATTTCATAGAATTGCCAAACTAAATAGTTTAAAGATCAAAATATTTTGTTATAATCAACATAAACGAAAAATGTTTAAAATATTTTAAATGCACCCCTGTATTGATATTCAGTTACCCTAGTCGGCCATCTATTTTCAGCCAGACATAGTAATGTATTTCTGTGCTTTCCTAGTCTAGTATTTAAATGGGTTCATGCAAAAATTTCATACCTGAATATATCGTAAAATTCTATTCTTCTCTAGGGTTTCAAAAGAAACCACATCTATAAAATAATTTGAACGTCAACCTTCATTCACTAGCCATACCATAATGATGAAGAAATATTCGTGCGGGTGTTTACCAGGCGTCACCATACGGGCACTCATTACTGGCGTGGAGAGATAAATTATATCCATTTAAAACATTTATATTTATATCTCTATCGAGAAAATATAAGCGTATACATTTATCTATATGCACTAAGCTGGATCTATCTCGTATCTAGAATCTATGAAGCTACCGCTAGAGTTCATTGACCCCGAAAGAGACTAGTTGGGCCCTTAGGCCTCCACTAACACTTGTTTAGTCTCAAACAGGTGTCTGAACCACTTCCTATTTCTCAATGAACTATTAATACACAGGTTCGTTTCATATTCTTGCATTGAAATCACTACGGGTAGTAAATCGGGACAGATGAAACATTCAAATATACAGGGTGTTGGACGCGACATCGGAACATAGGGCTTCAACATCAAATAATTTGGACAGCAGAAAATTACAAAATATGATTTTACATGTTAAAGTCCTATATTCCGCTGTATATTACCTTCCGTCACCTTTAGATAAGGAAGGTATTGTCTTTGGTCAAAAAATTCGGTGGTGAGTTTTTGATGAATAAGCACGTGTTAGAGTCTCTAGATTCCAATTTTACTATTTTTACAATGATTTCTGTTGTATATATGTATGTATATATATATATATATATATATATATATATATATATATATATATATATATATATATATATATATATGTGTGTGTGTGTGTGTGTGTGTGTGTGTGTGTGTGTGTGTGTGTGCGTTTTTGTGTGTAAAGTAAAGAGCTGATTAGATTTTTGTTATAATTGGTCAAACGGAAGTACCCTAATTTGAAGATTTTAAGTTTTCTTGAAAAAACTATGCTAATTATCATTTTTTCACATTTATTGTTATTATAAATATTAAAGAATATTTTATTCTCTATACGATTTGAATGCATTTTATACTTCATATTAAATGGATATAGAGTTAAAAAATCTGATGTGGTCAGCACATTACCTTCCATCAGTTCTATGTATTTTGTACAAATTCCAGACATCATCGTAAAAATAGTGAAATTGTATTCTAGGTATCCTAAAATGTGCTTATTCATTAAAAACTCAGCATTGTTTTTTTTAACCAAAGACAATAAGTCCCTTACCTAAAGGTGACGGAAGGTAAAAAATTATAAAGAAATTAAATATCATATATTAGCCAGCTATGCTATAACTCTGGAAACAGCTGCTATATTAAGAAAATTCTGATTGAAAGGTGTCAATGTCAAGTGCAATTGACAGTATGTTTGTGTTATAATTTTACTGGAAATATAGGATCTTTTACTAGAAACTTTCTGTATAGAATTTGTATAAAATATATACAACTGCCTTAAGATAATATACAAGAAATAGAATCTTTTGCAAGGAACTTTCTGTATGACATTCATACAAAATACATAGAACTGACGAAAGGTAATGTGCTGGCCACAGATTTTTTCACTTATTTATTTGAGGTCTACACTTATTTGACACACAACCCTTCGAATATAAAAACATTAAATAAGACACTAATCAAGTATGTATCAGCGAAACTCTCTGATTTATGTTGTAGTATGTTTTGTGATAAAATGTTTGGAACATCTGGCGCATTTAGCAATCCATACAAAAGCCCACGATTGGTCAGTTTTAGTGAAAGTGTTGTATACATAATGTGAACTATTTCGATCAACTGTACCCATAGTATTTATACACAGGTTAACAGTACTTGGTACTTAACATAATGCTCTCTGTCACAAAAAAAATAAACTTATGTTTTGTAGCCATTTCCTTGAAAGTAAAATGTTAATTTGATATTAATGGACTAAACTTTCTACAGAAAATAATATAAAACATAATACAAAAACGATCAAAATAATTAGAAATTTGGAAATGAGTTATTTTAAATCATGGGGTCTCGTGGCCGCGTGCTTGATGTCAGGTCGCGAATCTGGGGAACCGGGTTCGATCCCGACCGACGCCAACAATTTCCAATTTTAAATGGCACAAAATTGACCCCTGTGGTGCACTCTCCACGCCAGCAATGAGTGCCCGTGAGGTGACCCCTAGTAAGCGCCCGCACGGTGCAAATATTTCATCATTACCGATATCTGTGTACAAAGCAGATTGGCACACCCAGCAATGGGTAATATGCCGTGATGATATATTTATTTTATTTATTTATTTTTCGTGGCAATCGTAGCGCGTGACCGGGTTCGATCCCGACCAACGCCAAATATTTCGAATTTTAAATGGCACAATATTGACCCCTGTGGTGTACTCTCCACGCCAGCAATGAGTGCCCGTGAGGTGATGCCTGATAAACGCCCGCACGGTGTTAATATTTCATCATTACCGATATCTATGTACAAAGCAGATTGGCACACCCAGCAATGGGTACTAAGCCGAGATGATATGTTTATATTTATTTATGTAAAATCATTTAGACAATTCTAAAATAAATTTACACTATTATTCACGAAAGATGACTATTCAAGGTCATTTGTTCAAAGAATGAATACACATCACTTTATAGCAGTAGCTTAGCAACATTTTGTATTAGAAAGAGAAAGATTATTTGACCTATGTCTATTTAATTAATGTGGTGTGACAGATATACGTAAATAGTGGCATTACTTTCAAACACACTATAAATAATAATGACGTATGTCATAGAATTACAGATACCTAAGTATCTACTACACTGCCCTTTGTGCTAATATTTACCCAGTGGCGTTGACATTTAAATCAAATTATTATTCCTTGGTTTATAAGTTAAGTCTATGTTTTTGTATTTTGCAAAAACATAAGTGAAAAACATAAATCTTTCAGAAAGGCATTATTTAGAAAGAAACATAATTTTTAAATGAATTATTCTTATTTTTTCAGTTAAAATGTGTCCATAAATATTTCATGTTGCACGCCTATGCAAACGAAATGCAATGAACTTATCTGCAAGTAATATTATATCAGACGGCTCACAAATGACCTTGAATAGTCATCTTTCGTGAATAATAGTTTATATGTTTTATTTGCAGATGTGAACCAAATGACGTCACCACCAGATCTACCAATAGTGGGAGACCCTTTTAGCGAGATAGTCCTAGATTTGGTGTTCCCAAAAGGGCGAACCCTTTTTATACTGAATGGCAAGCGACTTCAACTTTTGGAACCTCTGGATAGGGATGCTGAAAATATATCCCATGTTGTGTTTCAGGTAGGAACAATACCTCCCGCCAATTACATTTTATTTTCCGTAAATTGCATCAAAATTTGTGTAACCATTAAAAATAATTTATTTGTTAATGTGCTAATAATAATTAGTGTTCCAAAAAATATTAATTAGCGAAAATTATCTTTGAAATACATCTATAAGTTCATTAAACTTTAGATGTTATCTTTTGAATAATTAAAAGCTATATCTATCAATCTATTTTTTGCTGTGAAAGTTATATTAATAAAAGAATAAATTCCACATATTTATATGTTAAAAAGAAAATGTCAAATCATCTATTCAACAAATAAATATTGAACAGTAGATTCTAATCTTGCAGCAGATTAATTTGAAAGTAGCGACAAAGAAAACCAATTTATATAAAGATCTTTAAAATTAAAATTATAATTCTAAATCTTTATGTGAAGAATGTGCAAAAAATCTATGTGTAAGAATAGGAAATAAGATAAAATATTTGTACAACAAAAATAATTCTTTATTAATAAATGAAAATTCTTTTTATTACAGTTAACATGCATGGCGAAATCTTCGCCGAAGAAGAAAAAAACTATTCCGATTATAGTTCGAGTATCAGACATAAACGATAACGCACCAGAGTTTTTGAACACCCCGTATGAAACAACTGTACCAGAGGTAAGTTAATTTTTATTTATTACACTCAAAAATGGGTTGGAATACAGGTTCATAATAATTCGGTCAGTTTATATTTTCAACAAATTATAAAACCTAGACAAATTTCCACAAAATTATTTTGACTACTTAAAACATAAAAACTATGGGCCTAATGGCAGATGATAATAGTTTGACTGCCATTTAAAGGGTTATATTCCAGTTTTATCTCCTACCAAAATGTGATGTGGCCAACACAATACCTCCCGCCATTTAATTTTTATAAATTCGAATATACATACTTACATATTTACTTATGCTGAAAACTGTATTAAGTAGCATTCCATATAACTATGGTTCTATTTACTATTTTCTTTTTAAAACGTTACTATTATTAATTTGAAAGGATTAGTACTTTGACAGTGACATTTATCTGTCAGTTACATACATTTGAACTGTGTAACCAAGGAATTGTCTTTGTTTAAAGCATAGGCTCCGGGATTTAAATTACAGATAATTTTATACATTTATCCATAAAATATATATTTATGCAAATCTGTAGATAATTTAATAATCTTTAATTTTTATAATAACATAAATCTCGAAAAAATAACATTTAAAGATATTTTTCGGAGAAAAACTATTGTGAGCTTCAAGTAAAGTGTCATTTCCAGTTATCTGATTTACATCAAAATCGAATGGCTTGTTTCAATATTAAAATAAGGTAGAAATACAAGGTTTCAAAATTTTCTGAATGATAGTATTTGAGTTAGAGCGTAAACAGGAACCACAAACACACGCGTACATACACACAGACATCATCGTGAAAATGTTAAAATTGGATTCTAGGGACCTTAAAACGTGGACATTTACCAAAATCTCGATATGCGATTTTTAGCACGATCCCTATACCTCCCTTACCAAAAGTAGCGAGAAGTATAGTATGTCTAGCGAATGAAAGTTGACGTTTAGATTATTTAATAGATGTGGTTTCTTTGAAAACATTTTCCTATATTTGATTTGAAAGGAAACTGACCCTTATGTATTACATTACAGATTAGAATAGTACTCAGTACCAAGAGGTATTTAAAATGACTTTAGCAACAGGGTTCAGGGATGTATTTAAAAAATTTAATACCGCAAATTCTAGTTCGTTCGTCTCAGGTGTAAGCAACCCTCGAGTCGGAATTACTGTTAGAGGAAATTAAAAATAATCCTATTTCATGGAATTGCCAAACTAAATAGTTTAAAGATCAAAATATTTTGTTATAATGAAATGAAAAATGTTTTAAATATTTTAAACGCACCCCTGTTTTGATATTCATTTACTCTAGTCGGCCATCTATTTTCACGCAGACATAGTAATGTATTTCTGTGCTTTTCTAGTCCACTATCTAAAGGGGTTTATGCAAAAATTTCATACCTGAATATTTCGTGCAATTCTATTCTTCTCTAGGGCTTCAAAAGAAACCACATCTTTAAAATAATTTAAACGTCAACTTTCTTTCGCTAGTCATACCATAAGAAACCAATGTGTACAATAGAATATACCTTGCAAGACATATGTAGCAATAATTTAACAGAAAATGTACAGGTCTTGTGGATACAATGCCTAATATAATTAAAGCTGTTATTATTAATAAAGTCGATGTAACCCAGAAATGGCGCAATACTTAAATAACATATTCAATTTTTGTAAGTTTAAAATCTATATAAAACTAGCCGAAAGAAATTCGTTAACTAAATATTCCCCTAGATTTTATAATTTGTTTTTGCAAAATATAAACCGGCCGAATTGTAAATTTGAGCTCGTATGTCTTCAATAACTTTACCTTTACTTTTAAAATTGTCATAGTTGAATGTGAATGTATAAGTGTACCAATTTTCAACATAATATTCCTAAGATATTTAGCTCTGTAGCTGTTGGTATTCTTCGTGTATTTTAAGTTTTTAAGCGTTCTGTTCGTGTATATTTCGCTCTCACGTGTATGTAATAAACTTATTAGAATGTGTTATGGACCTTATACGGCACATAAGGTCTACTGGCGCCCAGGAAATGCCTCAGTAATCACTACTTGCTCGCCCAGTTCAGTCTGTACATATTAAACAGAAGCCATCAAAGCGTTATTACTGTATACGGGCATTGAAGCAGTTTATACCTAATTTTAAGGAAGTGACCAAAGTATTATTATTTTTCGAATAAAAACATTTTACGAGTTGGTATAGGAGTCGCGTTTCGCGTTCTTTTTACATGAATCTCAGTTTGTCGTAGCTCACCTCAGTTGGCTCACTAGTTTTGATCTTTTTGTTGTAACTAAAGTGAGATAAATTGAGAACAAAGTAAGAGGAGTTCCTTCCCTCTTCCCGTTTTTTAGTCACCTCAAGAGGTTGTGCTTGTTGAGTTGTTAATCTTAGATGAATGGTGAAGATGAATGTTTTGCCGTCAACAATAAGTTTGTGAAATAATTGCGTAGGCTTCCACAGTCTGAGTCATGAGAAATATTCGTTTTCCGGGAATGGACTGTGTCATATTTTGAGTCAGAGCTCAACGTTTCGCCCGCAGTCGTATGGGGTATCTTCAGGAGCAAGGGGGATAGTCCTGTCTTAAACAAGGTTACCCGACGTATCAACCACGCTAGAGGCCGAGTTTAAGCAACAAGAACACAAATGCTGTCTGCGTAATGGTATGGTGTTAACATCTGCGGTCGCAGAACACCAACACAACACAGGACGTAACATCTTATTTGAAAATTCACGCATTTTAGCTCCTGTCCCTAAGTTTTACAGGCGTAAATACAGGGAAACTTTAGAAATATGTAAACATCCTAATAACATCAATCGGGATGATGGCTATTTCTTGAGCCACATGTGGAAACCGGTGATTCTCGGAACACGACACGCCCAATCTACCATTACGAACTCGATTCCCATTGGTCCTCATTAGCTTTGATCATCTACCGTATCTTTAGATTAATATATAACTGTCTTCTCGGCCTTCCTTTCGTCACTTGGTTTATTTGGCCTCTAGCGTGGTTTACACGTCGGGTAACCTTGTAAACTGAGTCTCCCCCTCTTGTTGCTTAAACTCGGCCTCTAGCGTGGTTGACACGTCGGGTAACCTTGTTTAAGACAGTACTATCCCCCTTACTTCTGAAGATGCCCCATACGACGAAACGTTGAGTTCTGACTCAAAATATGACACAATCCATTCCCGGAAAACGAATATTTCTCAACAATAAGTTTGGTTATTGAAAAGGTTATTTGTTTATTTCTTTATTAATATTATTATTTTATTGGTTGTTTGAACAAAATAACTGATAATATTAAAGATATTGTGCTGTAGTTTTTTTCTTATTTTTGCGATGAAACCATAGTAACTGTTATTGAAGATACTTGTATTATGAGTGTCGATGTTCAGTTAGCATCCTTTCACTTGGTCGTCTTCATCTGTTTAGCAGTTGTTGCCATGACAGCGTTAATAAACAGCAGATGCCTCGACGCATAAATAACTATATGAACACGACAATTCTATCCAAATGCGAGAATTTATTACCAGTTCTTTACTTATGCAAATAACGGAAGATGTTCATTTTAATTTAATTAATAATCTCTTGTAAGAATTTTCAACGTCTTACGACAGGAAAGAAAGTAGATAAACAATTTTAGGCAGCTATGTACAAATTTACATATATATATATATATATATATATATATATATATATATATATATATATATATATATATATATATATATATATATATATATATATATATATCCAGGATCTCTTGCATTCGAACTCTCAGCTCCTCGTCAGTGTCAATGGGTTCTCTGTAAACGAAGTTTTTCATATGTCCCCAAAGAAAGAAATCCAAAGGATTTAAATCGGGAGACCGCGCGGGCCAATTTCGTGGACCACCACGTCCTATCCAACGGTCAAGATACTGTTGGTCCAAAATTTCCCGCACTTCTCGACTAAAATGAGGTGGTGCCCCGTCGTGTTGGAACCATTCGTTAATACGAAAAGCGAGTGGTTCCTCTTCACCTACTAAATCTGGAAGTTCTGTGTCTATGAATTCAGTATAAATGCGTCCTGTTAAACGTGCAGGAAATTCGAAAGGTCCGACCTTAGAGAGGAAAAATCAAATTATCTAGAAGTCCACAAATTTACCGAATGTCGATGCTGAAATGTTCTTGGAAAAGTGGCCCACGGATTTTCCTCTGCCCAAATATGCCAATTATGAACGTTGTAACATCCTTGTCTGCCGAAAATCGATTCGTCCGAAAATAAAATCCGCGAAACAAAATTTGGTTCGAGTATCTCTTGATTTAGCAACCACGTACAGAACTCTCTTCTAGCAGGGTAATCTTCCGGCTGTAGATGCTGTACACGAGTGTAATGATACGGGTGTTGCCGATTATTTTTCAAAATTCGATGTACCGAAGCCCTGGAAATACCTAATTGGCCCGCAACTTCTCTGATACTTCTGGTATCATCTTCCTCAAAGACATTTAAAACAGCTTCTTCGTTCTCTACTGTACGAGCGATTCTGGGAGCACCAGAAGTTTCTTTTCGATCTGGCATAACTTGACCGGTCTCATGCGTCCTTGCGATGGCTCTCAATATCACTTTATGATCCACAAGATTTCTATCCGGAAAACGTTCCGAATAGACTCGTACTGCCTCTCTGGCGATACGTCCACATTCTCCGAAAATTATAATCATTTCTAAGTAATCAGCGGCTGAATACATGGTAACAATTTGCCTTTTTTTATTCACCTTGTCAAATTTAATTTGACACTGACATTTTTCGAAAACTACAGTCGCCCACACATTTTAAAGAAGATTTGATTTGTATAAAACCATAGTAACGTAAAATTACGGTAAACACACGTTAAAGGTGTAGGTCTCTGATTGGTCAATTTTAAGACGTCTCTTCTCGAATATCTTTTAAGCTAGATTTTTTTTTCTTCGAAATTACACACCCGAGTGCAGTCTCGTGTTTCCTCATTCGCTCTGGGGCGCGAGTTGTGAGACACCTGTATATTTATATATATAATGGTCCCCTATCAGTTTTGTAAAATTAGATTTCTTATTAGTTTATAGGAACAATCCCTTATAAATGAAAAAAATTCTATTTAATGAAAACGTCTAACTTTTGCTCAAAACTTCTATTACATACGTTAGAAGTCGCTTTCCTATCGCATATTTGAGTAAATACAAACCTATACCTATTTAAAACTTCAAGGTAACAGTCTCACACATATTCAAAACATATTCAATCTTATACACTAATACAAGTACACTCCTAGCCACAAATATATTCACAAACACACACATATACACCCAGCCGTACCTTTAATCCACAGGTGTGTTAAGGAGTGTACTGTATACAGGTGTCTATCTTATTCAAATCATGCATGTTCTTATGATCATCCATTATTATAGATAAAGTGACGTCAGTGGTAAAAAATAGTGTCATTTGTAATTAAAATACTTGGGAGGAACTATAAGCGATAGATCTTTGCAGGAATTTATAGGAAATGCAGGAAAAATTATAGCAAAAAATCTGATGTGGCCAGTACATAACATCTCGCCAGATATTTTTTGCTTTCTTTTTCTTTATATTCGTCATTTTTTCGCAAATTCCTTTTATATCCTTTTTTACTTATATTCTTTTGCGTTGTTGACTTTTTTTATTTTCATAATGATGTACAAATATTTTTTTGACAGTGGCATGTAAATATTTTTGACAGTGACATTTATGTGTCAATTACAAATATTTGAATATCTTTCTTGAAGTATTTTGATCTGAGATTTATTAAATCAAATTATTTTATATGCATTTCTTTATGTCTAAATCTATAGAAGATATAATAATGAATTTATATTTATCGAATAAAAAATTTAACGTTTTTTAATATAAGTATTTACATAAATTTTCGATAATACTATATTAAAGAACATGTTTTATAAGACATGTTTTTTTCACACGCGTCAAAATTTAGAAAACGAGCGTTAGCGAGTTTTCTAATTGACAAGTGCGAAAGAAAGTCTTATAAAATGAGTTCTTTATACTATTTTTTATATTTTGCGCCTTCTACAATAACATTTACTTACTCAATTTGTGATTATATTTGTAACCATTTGTACATTTTCATGTAAATAATCTTTCCTAAATAAAAAATAATAATAATAATTTCGACATTATATTATTAAAATGAATTGTCAATTAACTGAAAATAAATTAGGTAAAAATGGGTTAAAGAAACGTCATTTAGTACCAACCGTCTAAAACAAAAAATTGCGTATCGAAATGAAGGTCAATACGATACGCAATTGCGTAT
This sequence comes from Harpalus rubripes, assembly GCA_963082715.1. NCBI lineage: Eukaryota > Metazoa > Arthropoda > Insecta > Coleoptera > Carabidae > Harpalus > Harpalus rubripes. Next base: position 65,441,612 of record OY720455.1, read on the forward strand.
CGTAATGACTTCATTATGAACGCAAAATATAAAAATAATATTTAGATGTTTTTTTTCTTGTAACTCTTACTTCCGGTTGTCCAATTGTTACCAAAACTTAATCAACTCTTCCCATTATTGTTAGATTGAGGAATCCGTAGTTAAAAAATGTCTTAAGTCTTATAGTATTTGAGAAATCGTGGATCCAACATCCACACATCCACACACACACACGGACATCATCGTAAAATTGTTATAATTGGATTCTAGGGACCTAAAACGTGCTTATTCTCTAAAATCTGGATATGCGATTTTTAGCAAAAATTCAATACCTCTCTTAGCGAGAGGTAAAAATTGGTGATTTACTTTTTGTTCATAAGATTATAGACAAATTATGTTAGAATATTGAAAACTGGTATACTTATATAAGAAAATATGTAGAATCGATTGGAAAAATCGTTAAAGTTGTATGTTAACCCAGTTTTGGGTAATGAATTTCATACCTTAAAATGTGGGGAGATAGAAATTTAATTTTATCAAAAACGGATTTGTACGGCTCAATTTATATATATATACATATATATATATATATATATATATATATATATATATATATATATATATATATATATATATATATATATATATGCCAATTTTTAATAAAATATTTGAATGGGAAAATTATTTATTTAATATTATTCAAAACAGTAAAATACCTAATATATTTACAGGGTGTTTGAAACAAATATAACACATTTATAGAACATAAACAGAAAGGTCATTTTGTATTAGAAGCGAAGAAAAGCTGACAAAGATAGTGATCGAACAAAATTTTGTCTAATGCCAGTAAATTAGAATATACTATAAAAATACAATAAAATTGAATATGATACATTTTTCTCAATTTCTAATAGTTAAGATGTTATTTGAAAATTAAATATTTATGTTATTAAACAATAACACTTCTAAGTTAAACAAAAAGTCTCTTTTAATCAAATTCGTAACTCATAGTTTTCGATATAACACAGGTAACACAATACGCATATATTATTTATTTATCTGTCTTTAAAGCCAGCATTCATTTGTTTAATACATTCCAAGTCGTGATGATCATTTATTTTTTATTTTACAATCGTCTTTTGTCGCATATTATGCTATACAATTTGACATACAAGAGGCGTCTGACATTTTTAGACAGTGGGCGTTGAAATTTTGTTTCTTCCTTTTAAATAAAAATGAATCATCGTTTTCAAAGCCTTCCTGATTCGGCTATCAAAGACTTGATCGCAACTTTCCCGAATTTTAATATGAAAGAGACAGTTACTCTTTTAATAAGGAAAAGGAACTACTACAAAATTCAAGTTGCCGCTGTACTCATGGGCGCCCATAGGGGGGGGGGCAAGAGAGGGCCCTTGCCCCCCCCCCCTGGCTTTTCTCTAATTTTAAGAATTTTAAAAGCAAAGTTACCATTTTTAATTATTTTGCCACGGCTACTTATGTCGCATCCTAATGTCCTTACATCGCCCTGTTGTTTTCTTCTTTCGTTCTGTTTCCTAACGTTCAAATCTTCATCATGAAGTTAGCGTAAGCTTCGCGCGCACATAATTTAAAAGATACATCCGCAGTACAAATTATAAATAAAAATATTACCAATAATATAGCTGAAGTTAATCGTGCTACTAGATTAGGAGCACAACAACTATCAAGTGCTACTGTTGAGAGCTATTTTATTGTTTCCCTTAAAATAATTTCTAAATATTCGGCACTTCTGGGACCCGTAACAAATATTTTGCAGGGTATTTCTGTTGATATGCTAGCTGTACAGAAACATATTAATCACTTATAGGATATATTTAATAAACATAGGAACTCTGATTTAGAAATAATTTTTACTGAACTATTTAATAGCGCTGAAGAAGTTGCACAAAATTTTGATCTTGAATTAAAAATGCCGAGAGTCGCTAGTGGTGGAAGACAATTTCACCGTGCAAACTACAAAGCTAATTCTGTGCGAGAATATTTTAAAAAAGCAATTTTTATAAATAACTTAGATTTTTGAATTAGTTCTTTAAATTCTCGGTTTTCGAAAGATGATAATGTTGCCTTTTTGCTCTATAATTTGCATCCGATTAATTTAAAACAAATAAACTATAATAATTTTACTAAACTAGCTCAAGAGATTCATTCATATTATAAAATTAACAATTTTTTTGAAGAAGCTTTAGCATGGCACGAATATTGGGTTTCAAATAAAGAAATGATTATTACTAAAGAAACTCCTGTAACTTTTACAACATTGTACATTTTACCCAGCAATCTCCAAAGCTTTAGAAATTTTAATTTGTCTTCCTCCAACTACATGCACTGTGGAAAGATCTTTTAGCACTCTAAGAAGAGTGAAAACATGGATTAGATCTACTATTAGCAAAGATCGGCTAGACGGTTTATGTATGATGAGCCTCCATCGCGATTACATAAGCGAAAATAAACAAAAATATATAGACGAAGTTCTAAATGAATTTGCCAAAGATGCAAGGAATTTTAAATTAGCATTTTCGGAGAAAGAATAAGTAGGTAATGTTGTTTATTCAAATCAGTTGGTAATATAACGATTTCTGACTTTTAAAAAGTTGGGAAGTTAGTTATTGTTAACCTTCGCGCCTTGGTCAGCTATCTTCGCCCTCGACAGTAATGAAACACTTTCCACGTCGGTTAGTAATGTACTATTACTGTATTGTAATTTTTTTCCATAAATATTTATGTTGTTTTATATTTTTAAGAACATACTTATTTTTAGTATATTATATTTTTGTATTCTTGACTTTGCCCCTCCCTGAACAACATTGTATGGGCGCCCATGGCTGTACTCCTTTTAAATGTATTCCTGTTGAGTAATCCTTATGTTATTATTCTTCATCCATTTTTTTTTCTTGCAGTTAACTCCAGTAGGAAGTACAATCTTCACAGGAATCCAGGCGAGAGATGCAGACACCGGTGTTAATGGACAAGTCGAATATTTTATAATTGAGGGTAATGGTACTTCCTACGGCCCTGATGAAGGTATAGGCAAGTCCCGGATTACATCAGCAGATGGGTTTGGGTATTTTGCAATAAACCTACCCCATCAGGGACAAGTAACAGTCAATAGAACTCTGGATTATGAAAAAACTCAGAGATACTTGGTCACTGTTGTTGTATCGGTAAGTTTTTTTTTATTTATTTATTTTATATTAATTTGAAAGACTGTGAGGTGACGCCTGCTAAACACCCTCAACTGTAGAAATATATTGTTTTAATTGGCACACCCAGAAATGGGTAATAAGACACTCAACTTTAATTTTAAGTCAATTTTGAAAAAAATCAAATAAACTACAACTAGAATTACAAAAATAATAACTTTTGAATGCCGTGAGAGAACGCCTGCTGAACATCCTCAACTGTAGAAATATATTGTTCTAATTGGCACACCCAGAAATTGGTAATAAGCCACTCAGCTTTGATTTTAAAATTTTGGGAAAATTTATCAAATAAACTATTCCTAGTATTGCAAAATAACAAGTTTTGAAGACCGTGAGGTGACGCCTGTTAATCGCCCTCAAAATTAAAAATATATTGCCCTAATTGGCACATTCAGAAATGAGTATAATAAGCCAATCAACTTTGATTTTAAAATAATCAATTTTCGAAATAAATTCAATTAAACTACGCCTAGAATTGAAAAAATAAAAAGTTTTGAAGACCGTGAGGTGACGCCTGTTAAACATCCTCAAAATGTAAAAATATATTGTTTTGATTGGCATACCCAAAATGGGTAATAAGCTGTGATGTTGAAAAAACTTTGATTTTAAAATAACCGACTTTGAAAAATATAACAATTTTTTTAACAACTTTTTGTCCGAAATGTCTAATTCCTTAAAAATTGAATTTAAAAAACAAAAATTGGCCCGAAATAATACTGGTATAGCCATCTATACTAAATAACCTATACTACATATAATAGCAAAAACTTGTAAAAATATATTATTGTAATTGGCATACCCAAAAATGGGCAAAAAGCTGTGATGGTGCAAATACTTTAATTTTAAAATAACCAATTTTGAAAAATATAACAATTTTTTAACAACTTTTTGTCCAAAGGGTCAAATTTCTTAAAAATTGAATTTCATAAACCACGATTGGCCCAAAATAATACTGGTATAGCCATCTATGTCAAATAATCTGTACTAGATATAATAAAAATTTGTAAAAATATATCATTGTAATTGGCATAACCAAAAATGGGTAAAAAGCTGTGCTGTTGCAAATACTTTAATTTTAAAATAACCGATTTTGAAAAATATAACAATTTTTTCAACAACTTTTTGACCAAAGGGTCTAATTTCTTAAAAATTAAATATCAAAAACAAAAATTGGCCCGAAATAATACTGGTATAGCCATCTATGTCAAATAACCTGTACTACGAATAATAGCAAAAACTTGTAAAAATATATTATTGTAATTGGCATAACCAAAAATAGATAATAAGTTGTGATAATAAAAATATTGGGCCGAAATAATATTGGTATAGCCATCTATGCCAAATAACCTATAGTACATATAATAACAAAAACTTGTAAAAATATATTATTGCAATTGGCATACCCAAAAATGGGTAATAAGCTGTGATGGTGAAAAAACTTTGATTTTTAAATAACAGATTTTGAAAAATATAACAATTTTTTAACAACTTTTTGTCCAAAGGGTCAAATTTCTTAAAAATTGAATTTCAAAAACAAAAATTGGCCCAAAATAATACTGGTATAGCCATCTATGCCAAATAACCTATACTACATATAATAGCAAAAACTTGTAAAAATATATTATTGAATTTGGCATAACCAAAAATGGGTAATAAGCTGTGATGTTGAAAAAACTTAGATTTTAAAATAACCGATTTTGAAAAATATAACAATTATTTTAACAATTTTTTGTCCAAAGGGTCTAATTTCTTAAAAATTAAATTAAAAAAACAAAAATTTGTCCAAAATAATACTGGTATAGCCATCTATGCCACATAATCTGTAATACATATAATAGCAAAAATTTGTAGTATAGGTTATTTAGCATAGATGGCTATACCAGTATTATTTTGGCCCAGTTTTTGTTTTTTTAATTTAATTTTTAAGAAATTAGACCTTTTGGACAAAAAATTGTTAAAATAATTGTTATATTTTTCAAAATCGGTTATTTAAAAATCAAAGTTTTTTCACCATCACAGCTTATTACCCATTTTTGGGTATGCCAATTACAATAACATATTTTCACAAGTTTTTGCTATTATTTGTAGTACACGTTATTTGGCATAGATGGCTATACCAGTATTATTTCGGGCTAATTTTTGTTTTTAGAATTCAATTTTTAAGAAATTAGACCCTTTGGACAAAAAATTGTTAAAAAAATTGTTATATTTTTCAAAATCGGTTATTTAAAAATCAAAGTTTTTGCAACATCACAGCTTATTACCCATTTTTGGTTATGCCAATTATAATAATATATTTTTACAAGTTTTTGCTATTATATGTAGTAGGTATAGGTTATTTGGCATAGATGGCTATACCAGTATTATTCGGGGCCAAATTTTGTTTTTTAAATACAATTTGATTGGAAATCAGGACATGGAAATGTATATACTCAAAATTTTAACAGATAATGCTATTTTACATTTTAGAAACCAAAATATAAATACGATTCAGCTTTATTATCAGAATTATATAAAAAATTATTTGCAGATATTGATAAATATATTTTATTATCTTATCAATATCAATAAGATAAACGATATTTATATTCACTGTAATCGCAAATCGTATGGGAAAAATCTTTAATATACAAAACAAACTTTAGCAAAACTAGTTTTCCTTGAATACTACAAATACATTTAGACGTTAACTATTAAAGATAACCATTTCGTCACCCATCTTTCTACAATAAACATGTATTCTTCTCAAAATATTTCCGAAGAACTGAAATGCAATAAATGCAATTACTTTCTTTCATATCCTCCAATATTAGTAACACTAAACGGTGAAAATATTTGCGGTCGGTGTAAAAGTGTCAGTGAGTTATCAGTACGAAACGTAGTATACGAAAAAGTGGCAGTGTCTTTGAAGTTTCCATGCCGTTACCAAGAATTAGGGTGTAGTTATTCGCCAAAATTTGACAGAGTAGTCGACCATGAAACAAACTGTGAATTTCGGCAATTTTTTTGTCCAGCCTTAGAAAACTGTGAATGGAAAGGACGAAGGAAGAATATTATGGAACATTTTCAAGATAAACATGAAGATTTGGTCATTTTACAAGAACCAGATAGTATGATATATAATTTGGAAGAAGATAATATTAAAAATTATTTGTTGTTAATAACAGGATTTATGTTTTTGATACAAATTAAAGTTTGTGCGTCTTTTGATAAAATATATCATTGTATTAGGTATATGGGTCACGAAAAATGTGTTAATCAATTTTATTGTACACTAAAAATATCTAGAAATAATGGTAAATATACAGATATTATTCCTATATTGTCTGTACAAGAATGTTTGGATATATGTACAGAAAAATCTCATGCATGTGATATTTCAAGCATACAAACTATTTTAAAAGGTATAGACTTACAATTCACAATAAATATACATAAAAAACTAAATACAGATTTGTTAAACAAAACCAAATGCATTATTTGTAAAAATCTAACAAAACCTCCTATTTTAAATTTGGATAATAGTCCTGTCTGTTCAAATTGTAGTCCTTCAGGTTGCGAAATAGACCCCGATTTAACACATTTAGGATTACAGTTGTTATATCCATGTTCCCACAAAATAAATGGTTGTAACTACTTTGACAACTTAAAATATATTTGGAAACATGAGCTCTTTCATTGTAAATTATTTTGTTGTTTTATATGTAACCAAATATTCGAAGATTCGATTGATATACATTTTAGAAAAAAACACGCTGCTCTTATAATACCACTTGAAGAAATGTTAATTATAGAATTAACAGATTGCGAAAATTGGATTTTGATAACTAGTGGTGCCAATAAATTATTAGGACAGTACATATTTGATGAAAATATTTTAAATATTATGTTATGTTCAAATTTGTCAAGTGAAATATTATGTAAAACTACTTGTAATATAAAGTTGTTAGATTTTAAAGAAAAGAAAACTATTGTAAAAACTATGGTATCAAAAAATGATGAGGCCTTTGATTGGTCTATCACGCTGAAAAGGCAAGATTTTCAGCCAATTGTAAGTGCAAATAGAATTAGTCTTGTTTTTGAATTGTATAAAACTGTAACTTGTGAAAAATAAATATATAAATAACACAAAAATGATTTTATACCATAAAAAAAATAAATACATTTTACTATATATATAGTTTAAAAATAAAATAATTAAATTGTTTCATTTTGGGTTGTTTTTGCTATTATATATAGTACAGGTTATTTGGCATTGATGGCTATACCAGTATTATTTCGGGCCAATTTTTGTTTTGGGCCGAAATAATACTAGTATGGCCATCTATGCCAAATAACCTGTACTACATATAATAGCAAAAACTTGTGCAAATCTTATACAGATTTTTCAAAAAGGGTATAAAATTTAAAGATATATATATATATATATATATATATATATATATATATATATATATATATATATATATATATATATATATATATATATATATCGATCATCATATAACTAGTTCAATAGGAAATATATTAATTTGTTATTATAAGCCCTTAATTTACAAATTTGAAGAAAAAAATAATTGGGAATTTTTGCTATTATATATAGTGCAGGTTATTTGGCATAGATGGCCATACTAGTATTATTTTGGGCCAATTTTTGTTTTTGATATTCAATTTTTAAGAAATTAGACCCTTTGGACAAAAAAATTGTTATATTTTTCAAAATCGGTTATTTTAAAATCAAAGTTTTGTCACCATCACAGCTTATTACCTATTTTTGGTTATGCCAATTACAATAATATATTTTTACAAGTTTTTGTTATTACATGTAGTATAGGTTATTTGGCATAGATGGCTATACCAGTATTATTTCGGACCAATTTTTGTTTTTGAAATTCAATTTTTAAGAATTTAGACCCTTTGGACAAAAAATTGTTTTATTTTTAAAAATCGATTATTTTAAAATAAAAGTTCTTTCACCATCACAGCTTTTTACCCATTTTTGGTTATGCCAATTATAATATATTTTTACAAGTTTTTGTTATTATATGTAGTACAGGTTATTTGGCATAGATGGCTATACCAGTATTATTTCGGGCCAATTTTTGTTTTTTAAATTCAATTTTTAAGAAATTAGATACTTTGGACAAAAAGTTGTTAAAAAAATTGTTATATTTTTCAAAATCGGTTATTTTAAAATCAAAGTTTTTACACGATCACAGCTTATTACCCATTTTTGGTTATGCCAATTATAATAATATATTTTTACAAGTTTTTGTTATTATATGTAGTACAGATTATTTGACATAGATGGCTATACCAGTATTATTTTGGGACAATTTTTGTTTTTGAAATTCAATTTTTAGGAAATTAGACCCTTTGGACAAAAAGTTGTTAAAAAAATTGTTATATTTTTCAAAATCGGTTATTTTAAAATCAAAGTTTTTTCACCATCACAGCTTTTTACCCATTTTTGGGTATGCCAATTACAATAATATATTTTTACAAGTTTTTGATATAAGTAGTACAGATTATTTGACATAGATGGCTATACCAGTATTATTTCGGGCCAATTTTTGTTTTTGAAATTTTAAGAAATTAGACCCTTTGGACAAAAAGCAGATTTGTACACCCAGTAATGGGTAATAAGCAGTAATGATATATTTATTTATTTTATTTTTATTTCTTGGGTTTTCTACCGAGATATTTGGTCTTTGACCCGAGGTCTCGATTAAAGAGATTTCTGAAGAGACCAAAGCAGTGGCGTCGATAGACCATTTCTGATGGGGCTTGCGCCCTGCCTGTTTAATTTTGCGCCCCCTTTCCGTGTTTTTATTTAAATAAATTATTAAAAATCAATCTGATTTTTTTAAATTATTTTATTATGCACTTATTTATCTGCAATAAACAGCGAGACGATTATGTACCTACGACTTTAGCCGCTGCTCTAAAATATGAATCGAAAATTCAAATAAATTATTCCTGTATTAAACTAACCTCCATTTTAAAATAAAAATTATTGAAATCTATTAATACTGGTCTTTTCTCGTTTTGCCATTAAAATCAAAGTCAAGTACTAATAGATTTCAATAATATTCTTTTTTAATTCTGGTTAATATCGGAAGAATGCGTGTTGTGCGTTGAATTTTTTAAGATGTTAATAGTTCGAAACAATTAATTGAATTTTCGCTTCATATTTTGGTACAGGGGTAACCTTTTCTCTTAAGGTACTATAAGAAATCAATATGATGCACCATTCAGGCTATAAAAGAGACGAAATTATTTAAGGCTATCCCATTGCAAGGACATAATGAAAAAAAAAATTCAACAAATAAGGCCAATTTTAAAGACTAGTTATTAAAAAATTTGATCCTTTTCTCCAGAATTACAATTTCACTACGTCACAAAATCATGTTATAGAGAGTAATGCAAAATGTGTAATACGCAAAATAACTCCGGAAATTAATAATTGTGATTATTTTGCAATAATAGTAGGTGATCCTCGGGACATCACTGCAGAAGAACAGATAAGTATTTGTGTTCGCTTCATTACATCTGAAAATCTTCCAAAAGAAATATTTTTATGTTTTAAACATGAAAAAATTTAAATGCAGAATCAGACTGTCAAAAATTATTTCGTTTTAAAGGTGCGCCCTGTTGCGCCCTCCCTTTTAAAAGTACCTAGTGACGCCCCTGGACCAAAGTATTAAGAGAAGAAGATTTATGGTTTTATAATAAGAAACATTAATATGCTAATATTTTTAATGATTTAATTGCAAATAAAATATTCAAAACATTGAGTAGGATTGTCCTTACATTGAATGAGCATCCCACATATTTTTTTAAGAATTTACATCCTTATCGCTTTAAAAACATATTTATTCTTTTATAAAGAATTGTTGCAAACTATTTGAAATGAGATTAACATCATCGTCACAGACATAGACGAAGTTTCTTCGCTATACAGTGTCCCACACTCTATGTTCAGTGTGGCGGAGATAGCCAATGTTATTCTTATGGACGTTTTCTGAACCATGTTGCGAATTTTTCAATGTAATGTAATATTGAAACATTCATAAATTTTCATTGCTATACCAAAATTAGTTAACACTGTACAATTTAAGTTTTATGAGGGTCTGTTATTTACCATGGGCTTATTGTATTCATCATTCCCCCGAAATTTGTCTGCAGTTCTAAATAGTTTTAAATACAGAGCCGCGAAAAGATGCGTTGGAACCGGGGTGTAAACAACATGTTGAAGCTATTTGTACCTATAATAAGTAATATTTCAATACAATATTTTAAAATCGCCTGGCATACTAATCTTGATCAAATGCATTAGAGATTAGAATATTAAAATATTATAAATTCAAATTGGAGATTATAAAGAAAGAATAAAGACTTATGAAATATGTAAAATATATGCAGTATTTATATATAAATATAATAATGCTTAATAATTAAAACTGACCAGTTTATTATTTATTTATTTTTTCTTTTCACCCACCTGTTTAGATACATTGAAAGTACACCAGTCATAAATACATTCAATGAAGTACCCAGAATATTTCATCTCTTTTTGGGCATCTATTTTGCTCTTTCTATCTTGTAGACTTACAACAGGTAAATATGGCAACATGATACTCCATAAGACCCTACACTGAACATAGAGTGTGGGACACTGTATAGATGATAATGTCCATCGGACGACATCCATAGATGCACATAGATCCTTGTCGCCCTCCTGGCATTATCATCATCGTAACGCCCTTGGTACATAAAATACCATTATTCTTTTATAAAGAATTGATGCAAATTGTTTGAAATCCAAATGAGATTAACATCTACGTCACAGACATAGATGAAGTTTCTACGCTAGTAAAATTATAAATAACCCCCATGTCATCTGGAATGTCTGTCTTCATTTTAAAATATGAACATACACCAAGATGATATATTTATATTTGTACATGTAGATGTAAACGTACATTTATCCATTCTTTTTCTCTTGTAATGCAATAATAATACGCGAATCCTCAACTCATCCTATTATAAACTCTTTAAAACCTCATCATATATTTTTACTGTGAAGCTAAGATTGATGCATCGTACAATCAGTTGATACACACTGGACAATACACAATTACATGCCAAATTGAATCGTTAGCAATGCATTCTTAAATGACAACGCGGTATTAATCTGTACGCACGTTCAATATATTATTAACTAGGTATATATTTTTTTAAAGGATCGCGCGAGGAATGTCAGTGAGAGGTTTACCAGTACGACCACTCTTACAGTGAATATACAGGACGATGATGATCAGGATCCGTCATTCATTTATCAAGGATGCATGCTGTTGGATGGCACATGTATTAATCCAGAATATTCGTCGAGTGTAAGTTTGTGAATTATAGGGCGAGTCCTAGAAACTTCCTTTTTACCTCCCGCTACCCTTGTAAGGGAGGTATAGGGATCGAGCTAAAAATCGCATATCGAGATTTTGGTAAATGACCACGTTTTAAGGTCCCTACAATCCAATTTTAACATTTTCACGATGATGTCTGTGTGTATGTGTGTGTGGATCCTCCACTCTAACTCAAATACTATCATTTAGAAAATTTTGAAACCTTGTATTTCAAACTTTTTCTATAATGGAAAGAGCCCATTAGATTTTGGTGAAAATTATTAATTTTTCTAGATTTGCATTAATACTTTTTCTATATATTTTATGGATAAATTTATAAAATTATCTATAATTTAAATCCCAGAGCCTACGCTTTAAACAAACAAAACGCAGTTATTCAAATGTATGTAACTGACAGATAAATGTCACTATCAAAGAACTAATCATTTCAAAATAAGATTAGTAACGCTTTAAAAAGAAAAAAGTAAATAGAACAATAGAAAAGGAATTCAATACAGTTTCCAGCATAAGTAAATATGTAGGTATGTACTTAGATTAATAAAAAATGACGATTCACAAAAATATTTAAGCTAATCCTTATTTTTGGATTAGTGAATTCTATTCTATCCCGATATTTAAAATTTAATCTTCATTTTATTATAGTTCCGGTGGCTCAATGGTTAGAGCAACGCCTCATGTCATGAGTGCCCTCGGGGCTCTGGGTTCGAATCCCACTAAGTCATGTATATGTGTGAATGTGTACCCACTCTGTAATTGGGATTTAATCCTGTTGAGGGGTTTAAAAAAAAGGTAGTTGCTTGGATTAGATTAGACTATATTTTAAGAAATAAACTGTCAAAATTATAGTAAATTTCGCTAATCCGAAAAACTTAATCTTTTTTGTGACTCGGGCTGTAAATGGCGGGAGGTATTGTGTTGGCCACACCAGATTTTATGTTTTTTATCTCCCGTCATACCGTAGGTAAGGGAGGTAATGTTATCAGTCCAAAAATTCGATGGTGAGTTTTCAGTAAATAAGCGCGAACTAGGGTCTCCACAACACGTTTTTACTATATTTACGATGATATAACAAGTTGATTAGATTTTGGGTAAAATTGGATAACCGGAAGTGATACTTTATTTGAAGTCCATAACAGTTTTTAATGAAAAACTATATTAAAATATAATCCAAAACTTTTCAATTTTAGTATTTAAGACTTTTATATCAAGAGAAACAACACATTAGATTTTGGCTAAAATTAATCAACCAGAAATGATACTTTACTTGAAGCTCCGAAAAGATTTTCGTGAAAAATGTAATATGATATACTTCAAAACTTGCCAAATTTAGTATTTAAGACTTTTATATAAAGGGAAGCAACACACTAGATTTTGGATACAATTGATAAACCGGAAGTGATACTTTATTTGAAGCTCCGAACAGATGTTCGTGAATAATAAAATGATACATTCCAGAATTTTTTTTAAATTTTGTATTTAAGATTTTTATATTAATGAGAACGACATATTAGATGTTTTCTAAAATTGATAAACCGGAAGTACTACTTTGCAGGAAGCTATAAACAGATTAAACATGATCCAAAACTTATCAAATTTGGTATTTAAAGGTCGTGTATAATTTGAAACAACATTAGATTTTGACTATACCTATATGATAAACCGGAAGTGTTACTTAATTTGAAGCTCTTAACAGATTTTCGAGGAAAAACATAATAAAATATAATCCAAAACCAACCGGTAGTGATACTTTACTTAAAGCTCATTGTTATTTCAGACATAGAATTGACGGGAGGTCACGTGTTGGCCACATCAGATTTTTTTATATTATTTGCTTTTAAAAAAGGAAGTTTCTAGGCATCACCTGTATTTTAAAGTTAATGATTTAAAAATCAAAAAAAAATCTTGTAGGTTTCCAGTGGCGTGCTATCAGGAATTCTCAACATATCTCCAGAAAAAATCCAAGCAGTGGATATGGACACAATAAATTCTCCAATCCGCTATTCTTTCCTATCCGGAAATCCGGCTTCCTATAAAGACTTTTTTGAAATTAATCCAACGTCCGGTGCCGTGAGACAAATTAGAGCTGTTGATACTGCAGTCACCAAAAGGTTTGACATTATTATCAAAGCTCAAGAAGTCTCTGAAGCTAAGAGATCAACAACAGCTAAACTGACAATTACTGTCAAACCAGTAGACGCGAATCCTCCAGAGATACAGGCGACATCTGTCAGAGGATTCGTTAATGAAAATGCAGCTGTTGGGACAGAAGTTATAGACGAGGATGGGAGGCCGTTGGTATTGACAGTAACAGATAAAGATTTGGTGAGATAAATAATTATGTCCTGAAGATTGTCTATGTTTATATTTTATTTATATTCCAGGGACCAGAAGATCCAAAACCAATTTACAAATTTGAATTGACCACCAGTTTTTTTAGAATTAACAGTAGGGGGATTTTGGTAGTCAACGAAGAAAATTTGGACAGGGATCCACCTAGTCCAGGAAAATTCAGATTTCAGGTAAATTTCAACAAATAATTTTTTGTCAATAATTAGTTTATATAGAAATCGACTACAATGCCGTCATTTAATACACTTTAACATGAGTCTAAATAGGGGATTATATTATAGCTCAATCGAATTAAGAGAAATTAGTAAAAAATAATGAAAGTAGATGCTTAATAATGAATATTATTAAAGAAATAAAATGATATAATTGAAATACTTCGGAAATAAGGGGGTCTTTGTTTTAGTAGCTCGTCATTCATATGAAATCCATATGTAGTATTTTGATTGGCGACTCAAAGACCACCTCTAAATATATAACGAATACCGAGTTAGGGGTGGAGTCTACTACCAATGGAAGTAGACAAATTCAAATAGCGGACACGTGGCTACCAGTCCAGTACTGCAATTCTCAAACAGTTTTTATTTGAATAGAAACTTCTTGCATTAAACTTAATAATTTTGATACACTTGCAATTATAAAACATGTAGACTTGTACAGTGTTACAATATTAATTTGTTTTTACTTCCTTGTACAAAGTAAAGGAAGTATTGTAATCGCGAAAAATTTCGGTTTTCAGATTTCAACGGAAATATCCATTTTGACTAATTTCGTCGTGACGTCTGTACGTACGTACATATGTGCGTACGTATCTCGCATAACTCAAAAACGGTAAACTGTATTTAGGACTGCTATAACATCTAGTTGTGCACCTCCCTTTTTGGTCATTACATAATTTCTAGAAATGGTACTTTATTTGAAGCCTATAATAGATTTTAATGAAAAACTATTTTAAAATATAATTCAAAACTTTTCAATTTTGGTATATAAGACTTTTATATCAATTGGAATAACATAGTAGATTTTGGTTAAAACAGACTAACCGGAAGTGATATATTACCTGAAATAGTTAAAAGTTTTTCTTCAAGTAAGAGTTTTAGAGAATTAAATTCTGCGTCTAGCACATCAAGTATTATTAAATTAGCCCTTTGTATAAACGAGATATGTAAACTATTATTCACGAAAGATGACTATTCAAAGTCATTTGTGAGCCGTCTGATATAATATTACTTGCAGATAACTTCATTGCATTTCGTATGTATAAGCGTGCAACATGAAATATTTATAAACTCATTTTAACTGAAAAAATAAGAGTAATTTATTTGAAAATTATGTTTATCTCTAAATAATGCCTTTCTGAAAGATTTATGTTCTTCACTTATGTTTTTGCAAAATACAAAAACATTGACTTTACTTGTAAACCAAGGAATAATAATTTGATTTTAACGTCACTGGGTAAATATTAGCACAGAGGGCAGTGTAGTAGATAATTTGGTATCTGTAATTCTACGACATACGTCATTATTATTTATAGTGTGTTAGAAAGTAATGCCACTATTTACGTATATCTGTCACACCACATTAATTAAATAGACGTAGGTCAAATAATCTTTCTCTTTCTAATACAAAACTATTGCTATAAAGTGTTTTGTATTCTTTCTTTGAACAAATGACCTTGAATAGTCATCTTTCGTGTATAATAGAATTTTGATTGGCTACTCAAAGATCACCTATAAATATATAACGAATACCGAGTTAGGAGGTGGAGTCTACTACCAATGGAAATAGAGAAATTGAAATAGCGGAGGCGTGGCTATCAGTCCAGTACTGCAATTCTCAAACAGTTTTTATTTGAATATAAATGTTTTCCATCAAACTTAATAATTTAAATACACTTCCAATTATAAATCATGTAGACTTGTACAGTACATCACATCTTATTTGAACTCGATTCCCATTGGTCCTCGTTAGCTTTGCTCATCTACCGTATCTTTAGATTAGTATATAACTGTCTTCTCGGCCTTCCTTTCGTCACTTGCTTTATTTGGCCTCTAGCGTGATTTACATGTCGGGTAACCTTGTAAACTGAGTCTCCCCCTCTTGTTGCTTAAACTCGGCCTCTAGCGTGGTTGACTCGTCGGGTAACCTTGTTTAAGACAGTACTATCCCCCTTGCTCCTGAAGATGCCCCATACGACTGCGGGTGAAACATTGAGCTCTGACTCAAAATATGACACAGTCCATTCCAGGAAAACGAATATTTCTCATGACTCAGACTGTGGAAGCCTACACAATTATTGTACAGTATAATAATATTCATTTATTTTTTATAAATATAATTTAGAAATAGCATAATTTCAAGAACATTTAGGTCCATGAAGAAAACAGTTTGATATAAAAACTTATATTCGTGACGTCACATCTATATTTTCAAATAAGGGATTTCACCATTTTTTTAAAATAAATTCATCAGAAAGTATAAGTAAGACTAAGATTATTGGTGAAAAAATTCCTATTAGTAAGCAAGTTATGGTCCCCCGAAGTTTGAAAATATAGATGTGATGTCACGAATACAAGTTTTTATATAAAACTGTTTTCTTCGTGGATCTAATATGTTCTTGAAATGAATGCTATTTTTAAATTGTATATATAAAAAACAAATTAATATTATAATACTGTACAAGTCTATATGCTTTATAATTGCAAGTGTATCAAAATTATTAAGTTTAATGCAAGAAATTTATATTGAAATAAAAACTGTTTGAGAATTGCACAAGTTGGTTTATTTGGCCTCTAGCCTGCTTCACACGTCGGGTAACCTTGTAAACTGAGTCTCCCCCCTTTGTTGCTTAAACTCGGCCTCTAGCGTGGTTGACACGTCGGGTAACCTTGTTTAAGACAGTACTATCCCCCTTGCTCCTGAAGATGCCCCATACCACTGCGGGCGTTGAGCTCTGACTCAAAATATGACACAGTCCATTCCCGGAAAACGAATATTTATCATAATGTTACTTTGTACATTTATTATTATATTTTTTTAGGTTGTTGCCCGTGAAAAAGGGGGTACCGCGGCAAGTGCACCCCTTAGTCTCACAGTAAAACTAAACGATGTAAATGATAACGCCCCGCTCTTACCATCAATTCCACCAATCAGCGTTCAGGCTGGCGAAGCACGCCGGGAAGTAGCCACGGTAACTACCCCTACTTTTTTACCCCTACTATTTTTACCCCCACTTTTTCTACCCCCACTTTTTTCTACCCCCACTTTTATATTTCTAGATAAAAGCCATCGACAATGATGAAGGAGAAAACGCTATCGTTTCTTACTCAATCTACCACGTGTCCAATAATGGGTTTAGCAAATTTAAGATCAACCCAGAAACGGGTGTGTTAGAAACGGCAGGAAAACTTAACGCCGGGGAACAGTATAGTGTTACTGTACAAGCTACCGACAGAGGGGGGCTGCATAGTCAAAGTATAGTCGAGGTTTCAGTTAGTCCCGGGCCTAACACTAGAAGTCCAGTTTTTCAGCAGAATGTATACGAAGTACAAGTTAGTGAGGGGGCTAGTATTAATTCTACAGTTGCTACTGTAACGGTAAGAACATTTTTCATACTTAAAAATAAATAATATAGTATGTGTAAGTACTTAAATATATTGTCAACATTTTATTAATATGTTGTTTATAAAAGTTTAGCTAATTTTTATTTTCAATAACACCATTTTTTTGAAAATATTTATATTTAAAGTAAAAAACCCTGTGTAAAGTCCAAATTTGGACAAATTAAGTCGCTAACTTCATTAATTTTTGAGTTATGGCTTTTTAAATTTGATAAAGTTGGACGTATAACAATACCGCAAATATCAGCACTGCTGAAAATTATATCAGCTGGCTGAAAAATTTGAAACAAAGTTTACTACTAAAGTAAGGCCTTCTGAATTCGAATTTGCCATGAACAAATCACTGTCTGTTTTTGTTTCCGACATAATGATTCATTTATCGATTATGAAGGTCACCAAAATCTCCCTTGCTGAATTCTTTTTCAGCAGACTGAAAAATTTCAAACTAAGTATACATATAGAATAAAGCCAGCTGAATCCAAATTTTGAAACAGCAAGATGCTACCACTTTCAGTTTTCAAAATATTGATTCAAATCGATTATGAAGGTCACAAAAATATCCCTTGCTGAATTTTTTTTTCAGTAGACTAAAAAATTTGAAACAATGTTTACTACTAAAGTAAGGCCTTCTGAATTCAAATTTGCCATGAACAAGTCGCTGTCTTTTTTGTATCTGAGATATTGGTTCATTTATCGATTAAGAAGGTCACCAAAACCTCCCTTGCTGAATTCTTTTTCAGCAGACTGAAAAATGTCAAACTAAGTATACATAGAGAAAAAAAAACCAGCTCAATCAAAATTTTGAAACAGCAAAATGCTACCACTTTCAGTTTTCAACATATTGATTCAAATCGATTATGAATGTCACAAGAATCTCCCTTGCTGAAATTTTTTTTCAGCAGACTAAAAAATTTGAAACGCGTTCACTAATAAAGTAAGGCCTTCTGAATTCAAATTTGCCATGAATAAGTCGCTGTCTTCTTTTGTTCCCAAGATATTGGTTCATTTATCGATTATGAAGGTCACCAAAATTTCCCTCGCTGAATTCTTTTTCAGCAGACTGAAAAATTTCAAACAAAGTATACGTATAGAAAAAAGCCAGCTCAATCCAAATTTTGATACAGCAAGATGCTACCACTTTCAGTTTTCAACATATTGATTCAAATCGATTATGAATGTCACAACAATCTACCTCGCTGAATTTTTTTCAGCCGACTAATAAATTTGAAACTAAGTATACGTATAGAAAAAAGCCTACAGAATCCAAATTTTGAAACTGCAAGTCGTTAACTCTTTTAGTTTTCAAGATATTGATCATATATCGATTTTCAAGGTTACCAAAATATATCTTTACATTTTCATACATTTCAGTATATTTTTTCAGGCTGTAGACCCTGAAAATGATCCAGTACGATACTCCATTACATCTGGAAATGATTTACGTCAATTTTCCATAGGATCCAAGTCTGGAATTATTTCAGTTATTCGAAAATTAGATAGGGAAGACCTAACCAGATATCAATTGGTAATTTTGAATTTATATAATTATAAATATGATAAAAATTTGATTTGTTTTTTGTAGATTATTAAAGCCGAGGATCCCGGTCGCTTATCGAGTACCTCGACAGTTAATATCCGAGTAACAGACATTAACGACAAAAACCCCGAGTTTGTAAACCTCCCATATAAATTCCAAGTAAAAGAGGGGTCCTCAAACATTTCTGTAGGATTTGTACACGCTACGGACGCAGATGAAGGCATAAATGCTTTAGTAACTTATTCAATACCATCTGATGTGCCTTTTACTATAAATCCTGAGAGTGGTGAAATAGTTACAAAAGTTGCATTGGACTACGAAACACAAAGAGTAAGTCAAGCTTGTTTCTTCGGGACTGTCCTTAAATTACGTAACGCTTCAAGGGAGAGGGTCAAGAGTAGCGTTACGCAGCGTTACGAGGGGGTGGGGGAGGGTTAATGTGTGCGTTACGTAACGATAAAATATAAAAAATATTGCAAAACTTGCTTTAATAGTTTTAAACATTCAAATTTCGCGGTGCTAAATCGTATATGCAGGCAGTCGTTTGTTTTCAATAACAGTCAACATAATATGTCGGGCGCAGTTCAAATTTCTGTGCTGTTATTTTTTCATCTTTATGTTATGTACATTAATTTAATTAGTTTCTGTTTCAAATTTTAACTGAATATTAAGGAGGCCATATACTTTTATATACAGTAAAAAAATTGGGGTGACAAGCCGTAGGGCAAGAGTAGTACATTATTTTTCATCTTTATGTACATTAATTTAAATAGTTTCTGTTCTGTTATTTTTCATCTTTAAGTACATTAATTTAAATAGTTTCTGTTTCAAATTTTAACTGAATATTAAGGAGGCCATATACTTTTATATCCAGTAAAAAAAATCTGATATGGTCAACACATAACCTCTCGCCAGATATTTTACCTGGTTGTACACATAAAACGAAAAATATTTTTAAATACAAATACACATATTCATGTCTCACTACAAAATAATTCTCACATATATTTGCAAAATCTATGGGTTATTTTAAAATAAATTATGTACAATACATACATTTTCTTTATATTCAATATCTTGAAATTTTCTTTTTCTACTTTCCTTTTCTTTTTCTTTATATTCGTCATTTTTTCGCAAATTCCTTTTATATTGTTTTTTACGTATATTCTTTTGCGTTGTTGACTTTTTTTATTTTCATAATCTTCATAATAATGTATAAATATTTTTGACAGAGGCATACAAATATTTTTGACAGTGACATTTATGTGTCAATTACAAACATTTGAATTTCTTGCCTTGTAGTAGTTTGATCTGAGGTTTTTTACATCAAATTATTTTATATGCCTTTCTTTATCTCTAAATCTATAGAAGATATAATAATGAATTTATATTTATCGAATAAAGAATTTAACGTTCTTTAATATAAGTATTTACATAAATTTTCGATAAATAATATTTAGATGATTTTTTTCTTGTAACTACTACTTCCGGTTATCCAATTGTTACCAAAACTGACTGGACTCTTCCCATTATTGTTAGATTGAGGAATCCGTAGTTAAAAATGTCTTAAGGCTTATAGTATTTGAGATATAGTGAATCCAACATCCACACACACACACACACATCCACACACACACACACACATACGGACATCATCGTAAAAATGTTATAATCGGATTCTAGGGACCTTAAAACGTGCTTATTCATTAAAATCTGGATATGCGATTTTTAGCATGAATACAATACCTCTCTTAGCGAGAGGTAAAAATGGGGGGGGTGAAGTACTGCGTTACGTAATATATGGGGGGGGGTTATGTTTGTGTTACGAGTGTGTTACAAAGGAGGGAGGGGGTATCAAAAATTTCCTAATTTTGCGTTACGTAATTTAAGGACAGCCCCTTTGCGGAAAAAATATGATGGGTGACCGTTTTGTTTGCAGGAATATCATTTTGTTGTAACTGCAAGAGATGGCGCCCCGGATCCAAGACTGGCGACATCTACCGTAACTGTTTCTGTAGTTGATATTGAAGATGAAGTGCCTATTTTTCATAGAACAACCTACGAAGCGAATGTACCAGAAAATATGCCCGATTTTCAAGTTGTGGAAGTTATGGTATTATTTCCATTTTTAGATGAGACAATGTTCGCATATTTTTTTTGTTTAAAGGCTGATGATCCAGATACAATTAAAAAAATAACGTATACAATTCGACAAGGACCATCGGATTTATTTAGAATTGACCCAAAAACTGGTGGAATTTTTACAACGCGCGGTTTAGATTTTGAAAAAGAGAATCAACATGTTTTGATTATAGGAACTTTGGAAAATCCTGGACAAGATAAAGGATCAACAACTAGAGTCATTGTTAATGTTGAGGTAAGCAAAATATAAGTTAAAAAAATGTCTAATTTCAAAAAAAAAAAAAAATCGGCAGCTGAAATGTTTTCTTACAATTATTAACGACTGAAATGATTTGAAATTAATTGTGGATAATTGTCAACCATCGGGATTCGAACCCGAGACACCTACCTTGACGGGATAGTGCTCTACCAACTAAGTTATTGGCTGCTCTCCTCTCGATGGCAGGGGCGTAAACTACGTGGGTGCACGGACGCACGCGCACCCACAGTAGGGACCCACGATTCTGAACCAATTTTTAAAAATATCGATCGAAAGTTGTATTTTCTGTATTTACCTTCACTGAACGAATCGATCTTTTTTATTAAAATATAATTTTGTATCATTTCTTAGCTTGGTACGGCTATAATCTATACTTTAAAATTATTTTTGACTTGACTATTTCACTTCTTCCTGTCGTTCTCTGGTCTATGGTCTGTGGCAATTTATCATGTTTGTGTTGTATTATCTGAATTATTAGCAAATTAAACCATTTTAATTTACAACGTTGCCTTTTTATAACATCTAAGTATAACTAAAATTCAATTTTGTAAGTAATCTATTTATTGCAGATCGATATTTTGCATCTAAATCTGATGGTAGATCGATATTAAAAGTTTCGAATCGTATCGATTCGCTAGATTGATAGTCTCTTGGTTTTTACCCATCCCTAACCCCCAGTAATTTTGCCCTAACAGTTTAATTATATTTTATATGTAGTAATAATGTCGGTCGATTAAAAAAAAAGTTATGAACTAATCATGGTCGTGACACCTAAATTACATAGAATAGTGGATCACTAATAATAACAAAAAATATCATCTGAAAAGATGTTATGTCCATATGGATTATCATACCAAAATTTCATTCAAATCGGATAAAGCGTTCTATTATAAACAAAATTATTTTTTTAGAAGCACTTTGAAGCAGAATTTGCTAAATGGAACACTTTCGGATATAGATAAATTTAGTTAAATCATGTTGTTTTTGGACCGGGAGTCTGTGGTTAAGCCATATATACGTATAATTTAATATGTGCATAATAAATTAACTATGCCATTTTTACTTTGCATTTATAAAAATATATACACTTATCTAAAATAAAAATAATGCACCCACAACCAAAATTAAAAGTTTACGCCTCTGCTCGATGGCTGAACAATCTTTCACTTTTTACCTTCCGTCACCTTTAGGTAAGGAAGATATTGTCTGGTCAAAAAATTCGGTGGTGAGTTTTTGATGAATAAGCACGTTTTAGGGTCCCTAGAATACGGTTTTACTATTTTTACGATGATGTCTGTATGTATGTATGTATGTGTGACCCCAAAAGAGACTAGTTGGGCCCTTAGGCCTCCACTAACACTTGTTTAGTCTCAAACAAGTGTCTGAACCACTTCCTATTTCTCAATGGACCATTAATACACGGGTTCGTTTCTTATTCTTGCATTGAAATCACTGCGGATAGTAAATCGGGACAGATGAAACATTCAAATATACAGGGTGTTGGCCGCGACATCGGAACATAGGACTTCAACATCAAATAATTACGAAAGCAGAACATTACAAAATATCATTTTACATGTTAAAGTCTTATGCTCCGATGTTGTAGGTAAGGCAGGTATTGTCTTGGTCAAAAAATTCGGTGGTGAGTTTTTGATGAATAAGCACGTTTTAGGGCCCCTAGAATACAATTTTACTATTTTTACGATGGTGTCTGTATGAGTGTGTGCATGTGTGTGTGTGTGTGTGTGTGTGTGTGTGTGTGTGTGTGTGTGTGTGTGTGTGTATGTGTGTGTGTGTGTGTGTGTGTGTGTGTGTGTGTGTGTGTGTATGTATGTGTGTATATGTATGTGCGTGTGTATGTGTGTGTATGTATGTGTGTGTGAATGTGTGTGCCTGTGTGTAACAAAATTTTCTAATGCGATAACTCTAATACCACAATTCCAAAAATTATAATTCTTTCGTATTCTTCTTCGTTACATCCGTATGAAGAGCTGATTAGATTTTGGTTATAATTGGTCAACCGGAAGTCATTTGAAGATTTTAACAGTTTTTCTTGAAAAAACGATGTTAAATATCATTTTTTCACATTTAATGTTATTATAAATATTAAAGAATATTTTATTCTCTATACGATTTGACTGCATTTTATACTTCATATTAAATGGATATAGAGTAAAAATTATAAAGAAATTAAATATCATATATTAGCCAGCTATGCTATAATTTTGGAAACAGCTGCTATATTAAGAAAATTCTGATTGAAACGTGTCAGTGTCAAGTGCAGTTGACAGTATGTTTGTGTTATAATTTTACTGAAAATATAGGATCTTTTGCTATAAACTTTCTGTATGGAATTTGTATAAAATACCTACATACAACTGCCTTAAGGTAATGTACAAGAAATGGAATCTTTTGCAAGGAACTTTCTGTATGACATTTATACAAAATACATAGAACTGACGGAAGGTAATGTGCTGGCCACATCAAATTTTTAAGGTCGTATAACTGCTGAGGATTTTTATTAATCGTCACGTGATCAGATGTGGGGTTGCCAATCTACCACTGCATTCAAACATCTAATGAACGAGTCATAATTTACTTAGTTGGTAGAGCACTATTCCGGCAAGGTAGGTGTCTCGGGTTCGAATGCCAAAGGCTGACAATTTTTCACAGTTTATTTCAAATATACAAACTATTAACTCATTGTTAATATTAGACTGAAATGATGTTTCAATTTCAGGATCGAAACGACATTCCTCCTGTTTTTACTTCAGTGCCTCGTCCTGTAACTTTAGACGATGAAGTGTCTATTGGGACAACAGTAACCAACTTAATAGCAACCGATTCAGACGGCACTGCTCCGGGAAATAAAGTAAAAAAAAATAAAACTTTAAATTTTTTAAAATTAATGGTATTTGTTTCAAGGTCCGCTACGAACTTATAGGCCGTGGCAAAGCAAGTAAATACTTCCAAATAGACCCAGACACTGGCGTAATAATCGTGCGAGACGACCTTCGAAAAGAAACCGACAGTGAATACCAAGTAGACATCCGCGCGTATGATTTAGGGGAACCCCAACTTTCATCGACAATAAGTCTAGCTGTTTACGTCCGCCATGTTGCGACAGTAGCGCCGGAAGTCGGGTTAAGTTTCGCGGACGACACCTACAGTCTTCAAATACCTGAAAATGTCACATCCGGTGCTTTAATCAAAACATTAACAATAGTAAATTCGCATACACATAGTGATAACATACCATTAAAGTGCTACATTACTGCTGGTAATGAAGAAAAGACATTTTTTGTTAATGTAACTTCAGATAGAAATTGTGCACTATATTTAAACAATAGTTTAGATTATGAAACAAAAGAAAATTATAAATTGGAGCTAATGTTAGAGTCGTTACAAGGATTTGTGAATCCAATGCACAGTACAACAACTTTGTCAATTCATGTTGTTGACGTAAACGACAATAAACCGAGGTTTATTTCACCAGAATTAAACAACAATATCGGAAAAGGAAAGTTATATGCAGCCTTACCTATAAATGCACCATTGGCAACAACAGTAACACAAATTAAAGTGAGTATATTATACCATATTTTTTGGAAAAAGTATGTACAAACTGTAATTTTTTATCGTGTTAGGGCCCGATACCATGTTTTTTATTTATTTTTTCTGTAAGAACAGTAAGAAATAAGAATTTTAGTGCAAACGCGACTTAAAAATTTTACGTACTAAGCGAGATATGAATTTTTGAAGTTAAGAAATTGTAGCTTGACGTAGCTGGGACTTCCAGTGATCGACAAGCTGTTAGTTGTAGAGAGAACAGATGTTTGCATAGCTGGAATATTTTTGTATAAAAACTTATACGTTATATTCACGATTTTTTTCTTAATAAATTATAGAACATTGAAACAGTTTGACAATATTATGACGCAAAGCATGACGGCGCCAGTATTTGTTTGTTTTATTTAGTTAATATTATTATTAATACATATTACAAATTGATTTAATTATAAATAAATAAATAAATAAATATATCATCACGGCATATTACCCATTGCTGGGTGTGCCAATCTGCTTTGTACACAGAATACGGTAATTATAAATACATTATTATTGTTAATATTACTAGATATTATAATTTAAAAAATTCATGAAACATAAATTTGTAATTTTTTTATTAGGTTATACAACAACGTGACAGTTCATAATCTTTAAAATGTGACCGCAGCAGACGCGCAAATCTCGTTTTTAAAATCAGGCGACCAATCAAATTCTTAGGACCTAACGCGTCATACCTAATTATTAATCAACTTTAATCGCTTGTAGTTTGCGACCTAATCAATACTGAAACAAATTTTTTTCACTAATAATTAATTGATGTATATTTTCGTCTTCTTATTTAAGATAGTTAAAATTTGACTATGCTATAGTACCCTATTTGCAGTCGTAGAAAAAGTATAGCATATGGTTATTTTGCAGGCGGAAGATGAAGACAGTGGCAAATACGGCAAACTACAGTACAAATTAAAAGGAAGCGGAAAAGGCTTAGAATATTTCCAAATCGATGCCGGAAATGGATTGGTCAAAAGTAAAAAAACATTTGAAGATATAACAAGTGACGAACTACCCTTCCGATTAACAATTGAAGCTCGGGATAACCCTGCTTCTTCTATAGATTTCAATTATATAGAAGCACCATTAATTGTAAGATTTTTTTTTAAACTTTAAAAAAATAATATTTTGCTGAAATATCAAAAAAAGTTTCAAGAAGACCCTTACTAAAATTTAATTCTAAACACTTTTTTTCAAATAAACTTTTTTTCTAAAATAGCTGGAACAGCCATAAAAACATTCTTGTTCAAAAACGATTAATATAAATTAATAATCATTATTATTAATTTTTCAGATTAATTTGATCTCCGAACACAATCGTATGATTCTGGTAATAGGCGATGCAAAACCGGATATGGTCTCTGGAAAAGAAAATGATTTAATATCTGTA
Source organism: Harpalus rubripes (assembly GCA_963082715.1). Taxonomy (NCBI): domain Eukaryota; kingdom Metazoa; phylum Arthropoda; class Insecta; order Coleoptera; family Carabidae; genus Harpalus; species Harpalus rubripes. The sequence goes on from OY720455.1 coordinate 65,468,171, forward strand.
CTTCAAGACCATTCTGGACTATTAGTCGGCGTAGAAAGACTATCCGCCAGACAATATCTGGGAGAAAATGGTACTCTAGAATCTGATTCATCCGGAACTGATGTATGGTTTTATGTAATAGATCCTAAGACTGAAAAAATTTTAGAAACCAACCATACGAGAGTTCAACGGTAAGAAAATTTAAAAATATAAATTTTATTTTTAAAATATTTTAACATATGTAGAATTTAATTTTGAGAAACTTTATTCAAATAAATTTTCTTCTTACTTGCATGGTTCAATCGGAAATAATTTTTTTTCTTCGATATATTTCACAACGATATTGGTATAGCCATCTTACAGAAAAACGCTGAACTAACTTTTTTTGTTACTTTGGAAATAAACTAAATTAAACGTTTATACCTATTACAATAGTTTTTAAATAATTTAAAATACATATTAAATATCTTTTCATGCCTTTTCAAGTTTTAAAAACGCTAAAAACTTATGAAAATTATGAGATTTGACGTTTATCGGCAGCCATGTTGGTATAGACCAAAAAAAAGTATGCGGTTATTATCAACAAAATGTAACAAAAAAGTTGTTGATTTAAGGCAAACTATTAATTTTGGCATATAAAACAATTAATTTTTAATAATAAGATAAAGTTTCGTTAAGTTTTAAAGGGTATTTTAGCTTTTACACATGAAAAACCGTTACGATTTTTCATGGAATTTCACGCAGAATATCCAAATTGTTTTGATTGGCGAGATACTTAACACAACATTGTGTACATTCTGCAATAAATGCAACTAAAATTTTTGAATGTTTTTGTTGTATTTAAAGTTAAATACACATTAAAACTTAACAATACTTTAGTAAACTGTTAAATATACATTGTTTTATTATTTAAAATAGCAACTTTGCTTTGTAAATAAAGTTTTTTGGTATTATACAGGATGAGTCTGGGAAGACACCCCCTCCTTTAACTCTTTTATTATAAGTAATAGAAAAAAATGGCTCATATAAAAGTTTTATTATTTTACATATACTATTTGATGGCAGATGTAGATATTTTTTATAAAGTCAGGTTTACAAGATACGACTATCAATTTTTATTTTTCAAATGGCAACCTATAATTATTTTAATAAAATAGAAACCGCCATTTTTTTCTCTTTTCAACGATGTATTAATTTTTATTCATGTATTTGAAAAATTTCGATAAAAATGAGATAATTTAGAAATAATTTTTAAACAAATATTATAGGTGGCTTTGTGAAAATAAACAAAACGTAACAGTGCTATACAACTTAGCAAACTAAAACAACAAATTTAGTAACAAAAACAACACTAATTTAATTGTTTTACATTGTTACGTTTTGTTTATTTTCACATAGCCACCTATAATATTTGTTTAAAAATTATTTCTAATATTTCTAAATTATCTCATTTTTCTCAAAAATTTTCAAATACATTAATAAAAAATAATACATCGTTGAAAAGAGAAAAAAATGGCGGTTTCTATTTTATTAAAATAATTATAGGTTTCCATTTGAAAAATAAAAGTTGATAGTTGTATCTTGTAAACCTGACTTTATAAAAAATATCTACATCTGCCATCAAATAGTATATGTAAAATAATAAAACTTTTGTATGAGTCATTTTTTTCTATTACTTATAATAAAAAAGTTAAAGGGAGGGGGCGTCTTCCCAGACTCATCCTGTATACGTCCGAATTTATGTGAGAATGTACAAACAACTATTTAGATTTTATGATTTTAAAACAAAATTTATTTGAAGTTTGTCAAAATGATGAAATACATATGAAAACTTTATTTTAGATCGATTTTCGATAAAGGAGCTATGGATAATATAACATTTGATATCTCAGGACTTGTAAAACATACAGCATTTAATATCCACGAACCATTAGTTGTTCATAAAGTCCGTACAGCTGCAACTTTAAATGGAGAAGTGTTTCCTTACGCTTTAATCATCATAGCTTGTTTAATATTCGTTTTAGGCTTTGCCGGCATTATATACATTTGTATTTCTTGGTCAAAGTAAGTTTAAATGTCAAATCTTTCATTTCAAATTAGTAAAAATGTTTTATTTAAGATATAAAGCTTACAAAGACCAAATGCAAAGATCGTATGTTGTACCAACTCCAACGAGATACGATCCTGTATTCGTTGAACCAAATTTAAAAGAATATGAGACGCAGGTTTTGCAAATGAGTGTACCATTGGATGATAATGACAGTTTAAACGATTTACAGCTTGATTTCAGCAGTAAAAACCATGCTTTTAGCTTGGATAATGTCAGCTATATAACGAAAGGAAATTCTGATAGTATAGGTAAGTTCAAACATAACTGTCAAATAATCTCCCGCCAATTTCATGAATAACAATGAGCTTTAAGTAGTGACTTCCGGTTGATCGTTTGTCAACAAAATCTAATTAATTAAAATGCTCAAAAATGGCTATTTTAGGTCAACAAAGTCCGGTAAGTTCTGAAGCAGCCACAGCCCGTGCTTCAAGCGTTATAGGTAACGGAATTCACACTTTAAATCGTAATAATGGCACTATAGACCGTAACTTATTGCGCCAAAATCACGAGTTGCCTGTAACGAACCCGTTATATCAAAGGTAAGTCGAAAACATAGTCAATCATTTATAAAATCCTGTAAAGAAATCATTATAGAAATGATGATGATCCCATGACGAGTGCAACCAACGAAAATGTGATGTTTAGAGAAAAAAAAGATTATTCTCACTTAGGAGGATTTTCGTATTTAAATGATAGATCGCCTGTTGAAACCACAACGGAATTATAAAGTCTAAATGAATAATTTATTTTGTAAATAATAAAATAGTTTTTGTATTGTTAACGAAATGATTTTATTGTTATGTACATAATGTAAATTTTAATTTTTGATAATATTATTACTAGTCTATAACAAGGTGTACGTATTTTAAGCTCAATTACACTTTATAAGTGTTGTAAGACTGTACATCGAAAATTTTATATATTTTTTATGTAAAAATGTAATATAATATACAATAATCTATACTTACCTTTTTTCTTATAACTTTTTCATAGTTGTAATCTGGGAAAAATGTAGGTAAGCTTCATATTTGGTAAGTAAATACATATAAACTATTATTCACGAAAGATGACTATTCAAGGTCATTTGTGAGCCATCTGATATAATATTACTTACAGATAACTTCATTGCATTTTGTATGCATAGGCGTACAACATGAAATATTTATAGAATATGTAATTAATTTGTAAATTATGTTTCTTTCTAAATAATACCTTCTTTCACTTATGTTTTTACAAAATACGAAAACAGACTTAATTTATAAACCAAGGAATAATAATTTGATATAAACGTCAACGCCACTGGGTAAATATTTGCACAGAGGGCAGTGTAGTAGATAATTAGGTATCTGTAATTCTACGACATATGTCATTATTATTTATAGTGTGTTAGAAAGTAATGCAATTATTTACGTATATCTGTCACACCACATAAATTAAATAGGCATAGGTCAAATAATCTTTCTCTTTCTAATTCAAAATGTTGCTAAGCTACTGCTGTAAAGTGATGTGTATTCTTTCTTCGAAAGAATGACCTTGAATAGTCATCTTTCGTGAATAATAGTTTAGTAGATAATTAGGTATCTGTAATTCTATGACATATGTCATTATTATTTATAGTGTGTTAGAAAGTAATGCCACTATTTACGTATATCTGTCACACCACATAAATTAAATAGGCATAGGTCCTTAGACCAGGACCTGGTCTAAGCATAGGTCAAATAATCTTTCTCTTTCTAATACAAAATGTTGCTAAGATAGTCATCTTTCGTGAATAATAGTATATTTGTGTTTTACATACCTTTAAATTTAAATACTTTCGTATTTTGTTTCATTTTTGTACCTATAACTTTTAAAAAACACCCCAAAAACATTTTATAATAAAATACCTTGTATCATTTCAAAATTTATTAAGTATTATATAAAAATACAAACATATACAGAATATATTTTATGTAAAATGTATTCCTTACATATCAAATTATGTTTCCTTTAAGTTTCATACTTTTAAATTTAGTTAAATGTGTTTAATTTGCCATTTTCGTCAAATTTTTACCATTTTATAACATTATAACATTTGAAATCCGCCATCTTGAAAAGTGTTTCCACCAGTTGCCTCACAAGTTTCCCTAAAATTTAACAAGTCATGTTAGTAACATACAAACATGAAAATTACTAGAAAGTAATATTTGGAAATTAATGAATATCTTATTTATTAAAACAGCTGGATAGTTCAAATTTAGAATCCATAATTCTTTTTAAATAATTTTTAAGGTAAAATGATTAATATTGGTCTATAACAAATATTAAAGGTAGTTTACTTGAAGATTTTCCAAATTTTATTGATTATTTCATAAACTATAAATTTTACAAAAAAAAGTTATAAGAAATAAAGTTGTATTTCTAAATTATAATAAGGGTTTATTTGACACTTTTTTCTATTAAATGTCTCAGTTGGGAGATATTAAAATAAAACTTTAAAATCTCTGTCGGTAAGACATACAGCGAAGTATCGACGCCGCAAATACAAAATACAAAACATGGCAGTTTTGGTTCCTTACTTCGTTCTGTGATAATTTTCCTTAAAGGTACACCCATTTACTATAATTTGCTTTATTTTGAATATGTTTTTGATTGTGGGTGCTTGTAGCATATTAATTTTGTTCGGTTTTGGTTGCACTAAAAATACTTGTATTATGAAATGAATGACAGTTCACCACATGGATGCATGACATTTTATTGATATTTAACAAGAACTTTGATTTATTATTTGATAGATAATAACTGTCTTAAAAAAATAGTAAATATGTTAAAGTGTTCATTTTGTGAAATACATGGTTGACTGTTATTCGTTCATCAATATATTTAATTTATTATTACAAATAATTTATTGTTAATAATTGTTAAGACATATTCATATTTTACAGTTTCTATTGTATGTAGTGTGTATTACAGTGAAATTTCTTGCTGAATTGTTATTGTGAACTGTGAAGTGTTTTTAGGTTAAGTGGGTTACGATTTCATTTAGTGAGACGTAATTTCTTCTTTTGTGCAGATTTTTGAATATTTACATTGTCATGAGCAGCCAAAATGGATCTACAAACTCATTCTCTAGTGTTAGAAGTCTTGCAAAGGGCTTCTAGTCAGAATCCAGATATTCTAAAACCTGCTGAAACTAAACTTAAGGAATGGGAGACTCAGCCCGGATTTTATACAGTTCTTTTTGTGAGTTAGTGACGAAATAATAAGTGTTTGTGATGTTTTTAGTGTTTGTTTATTACAGAATGTAATATCGAATCATTCCGTTGATTTAAATGTGCGGTGGATAGCTGTTTTATACTTTAAAAATGGAATTGACAAGTATTGGAGGAAAAATGCGCCAAAGTAAGTCTTTTATTTATTCTGAATAAAATATAGGATAAGGTTCCAACTTAAAATGCATTTAATTGATTAAATTTATACGCGAAAGTAAAGATTTGATGATTATTTGTAGTAAAATGTTAGGTTAATTTGAAGTTCTAAAAATGTTAGGTTAAAAATGTTTCAGTAGCACGATTTCGATTAAAAATAGTGTTTATGCTTGCAAAAATGAACTCTAGAGGGTTGATTAGTATATTTCCGGTTTAAAAGTGTTTAAATATCCGCTTAAAAACTCTCATACCCGGGTTTAAAAATTATACATTTTTGGCTAAAAAAGTAAGGCTAAAAATCTCGATTTTGGTTAAAGGTATAGTGTTAATTCTTGCAAAAACAAACTCTGAAGGGTTGATTTGATATATTAATATTTTAAAAATGTCAAAAAGGCCTTAGGGTTTTCGAAAAATAGGGTCGAAAGTTTGGAAAAAATTGGGAAAAATTTGCTCCAAAAACATGCATTTTATTTTGCTTACAACTTCTCAACGGTTTAAATTATTTTAAAATTAACACGAAATTCGTGTTCTACGGGGTTTAAAATATAATTTAACTCATTTCCAAATCTTAAAACTGTCTGGACTAAGTTTTATTTTAATATTTCTAAAATACGCCCACTACGAATTTTTCCCAATTTTTTCAAAACAAAACATTTATTTGGTTATGAATTCGGCTGAAATTTACAGGAAACACATAAAATGAACTGAAAATCATTTATTTATACTTATAATTTGTCGAAAATGTTGATTTTTTAATGAAAATATTTAATTGACAGCAGAAAAGTGTGGTTAAAAATCATGTACGTCTCAAAAACATTTGGTAGGTTTACAGCGCCAAAATGGTCGAACTATGTTGTGACATTTGACTCTGTCGGTAAGGCAGCTCTCGAAACCATTGCAAATGCTGTTCTTACACTATTATTTACGAAAGATGACTATTCAAGGTCATTTGTGCGAAGAAAGAATACACATTACTTTATAGCAGTAGCTTAGCAACATTTCGTATTAGAAAAAGAAAAATTATTACATATGTCTATTTAAATTATGTGGTGTGACAGATATATACTATTATTCACGAACGATGACTATTCAAGGTCATTTGTTCGTAGAAATAATACACATCATTTTACAGCAGTAGTTTAGCAACATTTTGTACTAGAAAGAGAAAGATTATTTGACCTATGTCTATTTAATTTATGTGGCGTGAGAGATACACGTAACTAGTGGCATTGCTTTCTAACACACTATAAATAATAATGACGTATGTCGTAGAATTACAGATACCTAATTATCTACTACGCTGCCCTCTGTGCTAATTTTTATCCAGTGGCGTTGCTGTTTAAATCAAATTATTATTCCTTGGTTTATAGTTAAGTCTATGTTAGTGCATTTGGCAAAAACATAAGTGCAGAACATAAATCTTTCAGAAAGGTATCATTTAGAAAGAAACATAATTTTCAATTAAATTACTCTTATTTTTTCAGTAAAAATGTGTCCATTAATATTTCATGTTGCACGCCTATGCATATGAAATGCAATGAAGTTATCTGCAAGTAATATTATATCAGACGGCTCACAAATGACCTTGAATAGTCATCTTTCGTGAATAATAGTTTACGTAAATAGTGGCATTACTTTCTAACACACTATAAATAATAATGACATATGTTGTAGAATTACAAATACCTAATTATCTACTACACTGCCCTCTGTGCTAATATTTACCCAGTGGCGTTGACGTTTAAATTAAATTATTATTCCTTGGTTTATAAGTTAAGTCTATGTTTTTATATTTTGCAAAAACATAAGTGAAGAACATAAATCTTTCAGAAAGGCATTATTTAGAAAGAAAAATAATTTTCAAATGAATTACTCTTATTTTTTCAGTTAAAATGTTTCCATAAATATTTCACGTTGCACGCCTATGCAAACTAAATGCAATGAAGTTATCTGCAAGCAATATTATATCAGACGGCTCACAGATGACCTTGAATAGTCATCTTTCGTGAATAATAGTTTATAATCGGATTCTAGGGACCTTAAAACGTGCTTATTCACTAAAATCTGGATATGCGATTTTTACCATGAATCCAATACCTCTCTTACCGAGAGGTAAAAATGCATTTTAAAACTGGACCCTATTCTAAACTCCATGTTTTCAACAATTAGATTTGTTAATAATTAATTCTAGTGCGATATCTGAGCAAGAAAAGTCGAATTTACGACAATGTTTAGTGTCAAATCTTCGGGAACCAATAAATCAAATCGCTACCCAATTAGCTGTTCTCGTGAGCAAAGTAGCTCGAATAGATTGCCCCCGAGAATGGCCCGAGCTTTTCCCAACGCTTCTCCAAGCTGTTGAAAGCTCGGACAGACTCGTGCAACATCGGGCTTTGCTCGTTTTGCATCATGTAGTGAAGAGTATTTCTTCGAAACGATTGACGGGGGACCGAAAGATTTTTCAGGAATTTACTGGGAATATATACGCGTATATTCTTAATTTATGGAATAATTATACTGAGGCGTTTTTGAGAGACATAAATGGCAATCAGCCGGCTGAAGTTATAACTGAGAATTTGGAAAAAGCCTTGTTAAGTTTAAGAATTTTGAGGAAATTGACTGTTCATGGGTTTAGGCGTCCGGCAGATAGTCAGGACGCCATGTGTTTTTTGAAAATTATTTTTCAGAGAGCCAAATCTACTTTGGAAAGCAGTAAGTCTAATAATTTTACTTAAATGTTTTTCTAATACCGATTTTGTAATGGGCCCATAACCTGATGAAAACGGTTCTCTTAATTTTGATTAATTACTGATTAGGCACAACATTTTTATCTTTAAAATTTCATTATTGTAAATGTTGTGGTCGGTATTAGAAATATTTTAATATATCATACTTCATTTCACGTAAAAAAATAGCATTATATTTAGTTAACAAAGCCGAAAATATACGTAAATTTATGAGTATTAAAGCAAATTTTTTGTTTAAATATTAATTAGTTCGCAAATTACAAACAATTGAAGCCGATTAATTATTAGATTGGTCTTGAACGCCTGCCCACCGTAAAACCAGCAATGGACAACACTAGCATTACCTGTCGCTACAGATTGTCAAAATATTGTCAAACAATGGTCAAACTATTTCGATGTTCTATTATTTTTTAGGAAAAAATGCATTTTATTTATGTTATTTAAGCTGAATAATAATAATTTTATTTTAAAAAAAACTTGATTACAACAAAGAAAATTTGATTACAACAAATAAAATTTGATTACAATAATGAAAATATGATTGCAACAATGAAAATTTGATTACAATAATGAAAATTTAATTACATAAAAGAAAATTTGATTACAACAAAGAAAATTTGATTACAACAAAAAATTTGATAACTAAGAAAATTTTATTACAACACAGAAAATTTGATTACAATAATGAAAATTTGATTACAACAAAGAAAATATCATTACAACAAAAAAAATTTGATTACAATAAAGAAAATTTGATTAAAACAAAAAAATTGATAACTAAGAAAATTTGATTACAATGAAAATTTTATTACAAAGAAAATTTGATTACAATAATGAAAATTTGATTACAACAAAGAAAATTTGATTACAACAAATAAAATTTGATTACGATAATGAAAATTTGATTACAATAAAGAAAATTCGATTACAATAAAGAAAATTTGATTACAACAAAGAAAATTTAATTACAACAAAGAAAGTTGATTATGGGGTCTTGTGGCCGCATGTGCCTGAGTGTCAGGTCACGAATCTGGGGAACCGGGTTCGATCCCGACCGACGCCAAATATTTCGAATTTTAATTGGCACAAAATTGACCCCTGTGGTGCACTCTCCACGCCAGCAATGAGTGCCCGTGAGGTGATGCCTGGTAAACGCCCGCACGGTACAAATATGTCATCATCATTACCGAAATCTGCGTACAAAGCAGATTGGCACACTCAGCAATGGGTAATATGCCATGATGATATACTTTTTATATATATTTTTTAAAGTTGATTACTACAAACAAAATTTGATTACGACAATGAAAATTTGATACAATAAAGAAAATTTGATTGCAATAATGAAAATTTGATTACAATAATGAAAATTTGATCACAACAACGAAAATTTGATTACAACTAAGAAAATTTGATTAGAACAAAGAAAATTTGAGTACAACAATGAATATTTAATTACAACAAAAAAAAATTTGGTTTCAACAATGAAAATAATGCTACCTTTATAAACATGATATTTAACGCTATTTTCTTACGTAAAATGAACTAGATCGTTAGTAAATATATAAAAAATATGATGTATGCGTTCTTTACAGGGAAATTATTAAAGGGCAAAGGAATATATCTTCTTGAACTTTGCGAAAAGTTTATAATTCATTTGACAAAAATCTTATTAAGCGTGTTAGACACACATCCGTTAAGTTACGTAGATTTTATTCAACCTACATTAGAGTTCACAGTTTTTTATATTTTCACCGCTGAAGGGTCGGGTCTCGTTTATGAACGTTTCATAATTCAGTGTTTTAACTTAATCAAAGGAATATTACTTTGTGTCGAATATAAGCCTGCGAAAGTTGTCGAGATGACAAAAGAAGCAGAGACATTGCGCGCGCACCAAATTAAAATGGCGTTCTTTCAACCGGAAACACTGAGAGAAATGTGCCGGAAATTGGTGGAGCATTATTTTTTGTTAACACAGGATGATTTAGCTATGTGGGATTCGGACCCCGAGACATTCGCCACTGACGAAGGGGGCGAGAGCTGGAAATATAGTCTGAGGGTAAGTCCATTTTTTTCAAATTTGAGTAAAGGGCCTCAATTCAGGGGCGCGCCGTCACAGGGTGCTATGCAGGCCCGGATTACCCATAAAGCCAACCTAGGCCATGGCCTAGGGCAGGGATGGCGAACCAATGGCACGCGTGCCATTAATGGCACGCATCACAATATTTTGGGCACGTCACTGATCACAAAATTCATTATGATGCACTACGAAAAAAAGTGTGAAGTAGGTATTATATGACGAGCGAACGCGAGTGATCCCTACGCTACGGAATGTTCGGGTGCAGTGCGCGGGTCATTTGATAAACTGAATTTGTCCCAATTTGATTGGTTGGAAATTGAAGAATTTGGAATGCAGCTGATTGATTTCCAGTCTAGTTCAATATGGATTCAAAAATTTATTGAAACAAGCAAAGAGTTAGAATTAATTGAAATAGAAAGATTGCCAAATAATATAAGTGAAAATGCTAATAACAAAATTTTGGAAACATGGAATGCGTTACCAGATACTTTTAATTGTTTGAAGAACCTGGTTCATGCTATTTTAACAATATTTCCATCAACCTACGCCTGCGAGTCATAATTTTCAGAGATGAATAACATTAAAGACTCGGTTAGAAACCGTTTGATAGATGACTCCAGTTCAGCATGCATTCTGCTAAAAGTAACATCTTACAACCCTAACATATGTTATTTGTCATCGAATCTGCAACAAGAGAAGTCACACTAATTTTACTTTAATTTAAATTACGGGTATAATTGAAACATTGCAAAATGTTCCTATTTTTTTGTAGTAAATAAAGAGTTTTGAGTTGATAGTATTTATTATTATTATTTTCCCAATAATCACAAAGTCAAAATTATTTGATGGCACGTCTATGACCTCATTAAACATTTCATTAGAAAAATGGCACGTTGATACGTAAAGGTTCGCCATCCCTGGGCTAGAGTACCGAACGCGGGACCGTGTTCAAAAAATTAAGATCTCAAATTGACATGGTTTTCGCAATTTCTCTAAATATATCCCAACATTACCCAACCTAATGCCCAAACTCAGGCTTGGAAAACGCGGGTCAAGTATTATGTGTTAAATGAGGTTATTGTTGTTCTCTTTAGAGTAATATAAAAGCAACCTTAGTCAGCTATTAAACAACTATCCCGCGTTCGTGCCGGGATTTGAATTTTTAACAACGGTCCCGAATGTTAAGATATATGTCTCTTCGACGTTTCAAGTACTAAACGAGGGTCTAAATCACGCCATTTGGAGTTTTGTACAGGAACTATTTGTATATGCATTTTTCGAGAAAAACAAAAACATCTTTAAATAGTCTAGTAATGGGGCAACTTTGCCCTAATTTAATCGACTTCGTATCTCATAGTTTACGAGATCCCAATGTGAGCCTCGAAAAACGGGCATATTAAATTAAAAAACTTAAGTCTTATTACAATTTTGCTCGCAGTGTCGCCCCTAACCAAGTGTCGCCCGTGTGCGACGCACACATAGCACTCTGTGACGGCGCGCCCCTGCCTCAATTTCTCAAATTTGAATATGACAATATGTATTTTATTTCAGCCATGTATCGAAACAGTTTTCGTGTCTTTATTCCACGAATATCGTGATACATTAGCGCCTGTTTTACTAGAAATGATACAATATACAAATCAATTCGTTTCTCCCGACGATTTGCCTTCAATCCTTCGAAAAGACGCCATTTATAACGCTGTCGGTTTAGTAGCTTTTGATCTATACGACGAGGTCGATTTCGACCAGTGGTTTACGACGACCTTGACTCAAGAACTCAAGGTCAAGGATAATAATTATAGAATTATTCGAAAGAGAGTTGCGTGGCTTGTGGGATCTTGGATGGGGATTAAGTTACACCCTGATTTAAGGCCAGTTTTGTATGTCAGTGTGTTAGGTTTATTAGGACAAGAAGAAGATATGGCGGTTCGGTTAACTGCGTCGACAACTTTAAGAAATGCGATAGATGATTTTGAATTTAATGTTGAACAGTTTAGGCCGTATTTAGAACCAGCGTTTGGACTACTTTTCGGCCTTCTGAAAGAGGCCCATGAGTGTGACACTAAGGTAAGACTATCACTATTTTTTTTGCCGGTTTCTCATATTCAAAAAAAATCTGATGTGACCTCCCGTCAATTCCATGTTTGAAATAGCAATGAACTTTAAGTAAAGTATCACTTCCGGTTGATCGTTCGTAAACAAAATCTAATTTGTTCCAATAAATAGAAAAGTCTGTAATACCAAATTTAGGATTATATTTTATTATGTTTTTCCTCGAAAATCTGTTGAGCTCCAAATTAAGTACCACTTCCGGTTTATCATATAGATATAGTCAAAATCTAATGTTGTTTCAAATTATACACGACTATTAAATACCAAATTTGAGAAGTTTTGGATCATGTTTTAATATATTTTTTCAAGAAAATCTGTTTATAGCTTCCTGCAAAGTAGTACTTCCGGTTCATCAATTTTAGAATACATCTAATATGTCCTTCTCATTAATATAAAATTCTTAAACACCAAATTTGAAAAGTTTTGGATTGTATCAATTTATTTTTCACGACAATCTGTTCAGAGCTTCAAATAAAGTATCACTTCCGGTTTATCAATTGTATCCAAAATCTAATATGTTGTTCTCCTTCATATAAAAGTCGTAAATACTAAATTTGACAAGTTTTGGAGTATATCATAATATATTTTTCACGAGAATCTGTTCAGAGCTTCAAGTAAAGTATCACTTCTGGTTGATTAATTTTAGCCAAAATCTAATATGTTGTTTCCCATGATATAAAAGTCTTAAATACTAAAATTGAAAAGTTTTGGATTATATTTTAATATAGTTTTTCATTAAAAACTGTTATAGGCTTCAAGTAAAGTATCACTTCCATTTATCCAATTTTACCCAAAATCTAATCAACTCGTTATATGAATGCAGGAAGCTTAAATACGGAAAATAGATATATTTGGAAGTTTGTTAAAAGAGTTATCGTGGACGAAAAAATCGTCACACACACAGACATCATCGTAAAAATAGTAAAAACATGTTGTGGGGACCCTAATTCGTGCTTATTTACTGAAAACACCATCGAATTTTTGGCACGATTACGTTACCTCCCTTACCAACGATATGACGGGAGGTAAAAATATAAATTATTTTCGTAAATAATTAAATAAAAAGATTGATGCCGAAAACAGCCCCAAAACCTGTGACGTCAAATTACATACAGCACATCATCCATAACCAATAGGAAAACGTTTTCAAAATAATATCGGCCAAATGGTGTTCGCCATTATCCAAACACTTTTGCAAGCGACATGAAATTCGCGTAACTATTTCGAACATTTATTGGGCTATATGCTGAATTTCTGTTCAGATTGCCTCCTTTAGGGTTTGCAGGTGCACGGTGTTAAATCTGGCGAGTGTGCGGGCTAAGGAATATTGCCAATTCTTCCCCACCTTTTTACGACCCCTACTCGCTTCACATGTTAAGCTGTATGTACTTTGACGTCACATGTTTCAGATCACGTTTTTTTTTAAATATTTCATTAATTGTACAATATGTAATGAATATTTCGTGATATTCAAATATTTTAATATCATTTATAACAATATAGATTTTAATTTGGATCAAGCAAGATTGAATGCGATTAAAACTAAGATTGGAGATCACTTGAAACACCAAAAAATCTTTTATGTCTCACTAAAGTATTATGATCTGTTTATTGCTAGGATACGGTGTATATAAACATATCTCTAACAACCGGGGCATAATGGGAGGGCATAATATTTCATTATGCCCTCATTATAATCCGATCATCGTTTATGGACTTTAAATTAAAAATAATATGAACGGTATATAATGAATTTATTTTCTTTTTAATTATAATTCATTACAATAATAATAAAGATTGATTATAACAATTAATACATTAATTGATTACAACAATTAATATAAGAAAACAGCTTTGAGAGCACAACACAGAAATCAATTTTAATTTAATTATAATACTTAAAATTGATTATCAAAAAATGCCATTTACTTTCACAACACATGAAATAAGTCCGTCGAATTGCAGACTGTAATGTTTCGCATTCATTTTTGACAGATGTCGGATCACTAATTTTTTTGGGGGCGATATTTATACGCGTTTGAATTCATTTTTGATATTATTTACCGTCACATGTGACACATCCAAAGCCGTACAAGCTCTCTAAAATGTAATAATATTTACAAATAAGTGCATAAGAAATAAAGAACTGAGATCTGTCATGTGATAACGAACCTCAAAATATAATACTTTCATCTTCTACAGACGAGAATGGAATAATTAGGAGATCATTTATACGTTTGTCTTCCTCAAAGTATACAGAAACAGTCAAAATAAATTCTTTACACTGTTTCGACAAAATATCTTCCGAAACATCAAATTCACCCATTCCACCATCTCCAACGATTTAAAACGTTGGTGTTTTAAAATTAAATAAATGTTGATAATAAACAAAACAATTAAACAACATCCTTAGCATTATTGTAATCAAAATTATTATAAATGAAAACTTATTTCACATAATCTAGTGAGACATAAAATCTTGTATGCCCCACGAGCGTTACTAGATGATAATGCCCATCGGGCGACATCTATCCCTCGGGCCAGAGGCCCTCGGGCTAGTCCTCGTCGCCCTCCTGGCATTAACATCATAGTAACGCCCTTGGTACATAAAATACTATTTTATCTTCTAGATGCACGTTTTGAATATAATGACAGTTATAATCGAACGAGTTGGCCTTGAAATACGCCCCCATTCATCCGCATTAATTCAATATCTCCCATTATTATGGCAAGACGCTTCAGAACACAATATGTTGCGATGTGCTATCGTTTCGACTCTTGTTCAACTTGTTAAGGCCCTAACAGCGGTCTCTGGCGATTTGTACCCATTTTTATTGCCTGTTATTCAACTTGGTACAGATACTAGACAAGAAGCGATAGTGTATTTATTAGAAGATACTTTAGAATTATGGTTAGCAGTCTTAGAAAATAGCAAAGAAATGGTTGGGGAACTTATGGCATTGTTTAATAATATGCCGGCGTTGCTAGGTAAGGATTTTTTGGAATGCGCCTGCACAAAGTACAGTTTAATTTTTTAAAGTTACATATTTATCTATTTCATATTTGCATAGACGAAACGCGCGCAATAAAGGCCCATTCAGAATAAAAAAATTAGCGGTAGTGTAAGAATTAGTGGCATCGGTAGCGTAAGAAATTTATAGTAAAAATTATTTCCGTTCACAATGAAAAATTATTGAAATTATAGTTTCTAAGAATTTTTTATTATAAATTACTAGAGGCGATTTCGGGCGACAACCGTTCACTTGCGGTATGTTGCGTTCAGGTACGTTCACACATTCGGGCGCTAGGAACAACATACCCGGTATGCTTGGATCAGTGCTCACAGCTGAACGGGTTTGCGAGTCGGGTCAGCTCTCTGTTCACTATTTCTATCTCTTTTTAACATGTCTTTTTTTGAAATGTCAAAAGTCAAAACAGTCGGAGTCGTGGTCTTATGTCAAACAGGGTGAGATTATTTTTGTTGACTCTTTTTTGGACAAATATGGAAAAAATTATCTTTCTCCGTTAATGCATTTGCCAGACACTATTTTTGAGTTTTAAATGTCGCAGAATACACATAAGCACCAAGCACGGTGTCAACAAGTGAATCAACGATTTTTGGCGCCACCATTAACCATATTCCGTAACTAACCGTAAGTAATCCGAAGAAGTGAACGGGTATGTCGCCCGAAATCGCCTTAGGGTGCAAGGTTGACAGTTATAACTGTCATTTTATTTTTGTTCAAATAGCAACTGACATAGATGATGACTTATTAATTACACTTATCCACAAGCACTCCATTGTGTGAGATAAGCGAAGAGATTAAGGGATTTTAAAATTATATCAAAAAAATAAAATGCGTGGGCACAAATTGCCTTTGAAATAAGCAACAAATGGTAAGTTACGTGTTCACTTTTAATAGTACAAAGTTTATTAATAAGTCTGTTTATTTATGATACTTTTTCTATTGCTCATTTTATCTAATGAAATCAGAAATAATATGTCAATAAACGTCAAAACTGTCAAAAAAATTAAGCGGTAGCGTAGTGGCAACGTAGAAGTTTGGAGTTTGCAAACTCCTACCGCTGCCATTGCCACTACGCTACTACTAATTTTTGGATGTGAACGAATACATTTGCTATAACGCATTCAATCTTTTACCCAGGCCACTACCACTGCCACTAATTCTACCGCTACGTTAATTTTTGTTGTTGTGAATGATACTTAAGGTTGGATATAACACGCTTGTCTTTCAAAATAAGGTTTCGATTAAGTTACGATTTAAAACGATGTTCGTTGTGGTCAATACTGTTTTATTTAAAAAGAATCCGACCTTCGACGGGAAAAAATATTGCGTACCTGACGGGGTTTGGGACCCTTATTCACTTCAACGTAGGCCTCTTGTGCCTCCATACATTTAAACCACCGATCCTTCCACTAATGGAAATACCTATGAAAGCTTTCTTTTGGAATGAGTAGGGATAGATGATGCGTTCTAAACCACCCACCCACTCAATCTTATAAGGGTACGCTTATAGACGTGGAAGGATAGTAGCTTAAGCCAGACAGAGCGTGAAACAGCTTTAAAAACAGGTTCTAAACAGCTTCAGAACAGCTATAAACAGCTTGAAAACAGCTTAGAAACAGCTATAAACCGCTTAGAAACAGTTTTATAAACAGCTTGGGAACAGCAAGCTGTTTCTAAGCTGTTTAGAACCTGTTTTTAAAGCTGTTTCGCGCTCTGTCTCTCTTCAATGAGCATGAAGTGCATTGTCTATGTAAATCTAATATAAATCACTCATACAGTGGTTTAATTCAAACGATGTTTCTAAATGGATCTAAAACCATATTTACGCAATTTAGGAACTGGCAAACTAGACAGACTATTGATTTTGATATCCAAGTGAACGGTCAAATCGTGAAAAAATCTCAAAAAACCACGTTCCTTGGAACAACCCTTGATGAACTAGGCACCTGGAAACCTCACTGATATCTGAAAAACTATCTCAATGTCACTCAGCTTAAGATGGCCTACTTTGCTTTAATTGAATCTCGGTTAAGATACGCTGTTATATTATGAGGTGCTTCCTCTTGGGCATCTCATGTTTTTATTGCTCAGAAACGTGCTCTTCATTTAATATCCTGACACTGCCGAGTATATACATACTTGAAATCTGTCTTTTTATATATAGAAACAAGAGTAACTATGTCCTCAACCAAAATATTCACGGCCACGATACCCGTAATAAAGATAAATTAAAAATCCCATATTCCAGAATAAATTTAACAAACAACAGTCCTAATATTATTGGGCTACGAATATACAACTCCCTACCGATAAATATATCCAAAATTCAGCAATACAATAAATTCAAAAAAACCCTTAAAGAATATTTACTAGACAAACGCTTTTACTCCTTACAGGAGTACTTTGAAACTAATGTAGTCTAACTCTCTGGTAATTCAAGTTTGAAGTCACTTTTACGGATTTATTGAATTACATGTTGTTGCTACATATTTATGTATTTTATCTTATACAGTACTCGGACGCTTTCTATGTATTTTTACACATGTCTTAAGAAATAAAGAGATTATTATTAAACTACCACCCTCCTTCGTCTATAAGCGTACCCTTATAAGATTGAGTGGGTGGGTGGGTGACTTAGAACGCATCATCTATCCATACTGGAATGGTCTTCAGTTCCGTCGTCGCGTTCTACATTATATCTTCTCTATTTTCAAAATGGAATCCTTTCAATGGCCTCTTTAATTTCGGAAACAATCAAGTTATATCAGGTGCGATGAATAAGCTGGAGCATTGTCATGCAACTGCCATATTTTCGTCGTCCAGAGATCTGGTCTTTCGCGAGGAATTTCTTAGTAGTACTGTTTCGTCACTGTTTGTCCTCCCGGTGCTCTGTTCCACGTCTCTTAAAGAAGACAGTCAACATCACCTTGATTTTCCTTCGCACCTGTCGCGCTTTTTTCGACTTTGGGGACGAGGGATGCTTCCAATACAATGACTATGCTTTTGTGAATTATTTCGTTTTAAGAGTCACAAGCTTTTGACGAAACTTGCAGCATCTTTGCTCAACAATCTAAATCTAAAGAATACTTGGAACACGTCACACAGCAGCTAAGAGCAGCGAATGACGCTCCCTATTTTGCGCGAGAAACGGTCGGATTCTTTTTAGCAATGCCCTGACACTCATGGCAGTAAATTTTTTTGACTATACTGAATTTTACACAGTGACGTTTAGACATCTTTCAAAAATTGAACTGTACCCATTTTTCGGGTAGGACATTCCAAAATTATTCGAAAATATACTCACTAAATTATATTTTAGAGTATTCTTCTGAAAATTTGCGCCTATGTCTATGCATAGTTCAGGCCCATATTCTATTAGCGCCTGACCAAACGTTAAAAACGCAAGGGCTACCAGTTATAATAGCCTGTGATTCTTTATTATCCGATTTGAGATCAGAAGGAGTAGTCATGTTAATGAGAATTGTAGAAACATGTATCAGATCAGCTCCTAATATAGCTGTCGATACTGTAAAGCCCATATTGCCGAGAATATTCGAGTATGTATTTATTTTTAGTTATAATGTTACGCCTTACAAATGCCACAAAATCACCAGCTACGTAGAATTTAGACAAAATGTACCCAGCATATTTTGTTGAAAACAAGTACAACATTTTTCCATTAATTTCTAATCACGGCGTTGTTCCACCTTTCGTTCAACATTTTCTGAAACTTCCTCCACCGCTGCTGAATTAGCAAAACATTGTCCCTTCAATTGCATTTTTAGCTATGGGAACAGGTAAAAATCGGCTGGTGCAATGTTCGGAGAATAGGCGGGGTGTTCCAGAGTGGTGACATTGTTTTTTTTAAAAAAAAAACCTCAACAGGATTAAATCCCAATTACAGAGAGGTTTACATATACAAACATCCATGCCTTAGTGGGATTCGAACCCAGGACCCCTAGCATACTCATGACTGAGAGCCGTTGCTCTAACCATTGAGCCACCGGAGCCGGCAAGTTTTTCACCATTAGAGAGAGATGTCATTAAAACCCAAACCCTGTCCAAATTTTTGGTGATTGCGTCTCGTAGGCGTTGAAGGGTCTCCCCTAAAGCTCCTTGTTTAAAATTTGGCCCTGGTAATCAAAAAAATGCCTCCTAATAACTTACCCCAAGCGAAATTTAGGGAGAGATGTCATTAAAACCCAATCTAGTCCTGTCCAAATTTTTGGTGATTGCGTCTCGTAGGCGTCGAAGGGTCTCCACTAAAGATCCTAGTTTACAATTTGGCCCTGGTAATAAAAAAAATGCCTACTAATAACTTACCCCAAGCGAAATTTAGGGGGAGATGTCATTAAAACCCAATGTAGTCCTGACCAAATTTTTGGTGATTGCGTCTCGTAGGCATTGAAGGGTCTCCACTAAAGCTCCTTGTTTACAATTTGGCCCTGGTAATCAAAAAAACGCCTCCTAATAACTTACCTCAAGCGAAATTTAGGGAGAGATGTCATTAAAACCCAATCTAGTCCTGTCCAAATTTTTGGTGATAGCGTCTCGTAGGCATTGAAGGGTCTCCACTAAAGCTCCTTGTTTACAATTTGGCTCTGGTAATCAAAAAAACGCCTCCTAATAACTTACCCCAAGCGAAATTTTTGCTGTGCATGCTTTCTTTAGCCTCTGAAGGGTCTCAGATAGTGATTTCTCCAGCAGAATTTGATGTTTGCCCATTTCAAATTCCAACGAATGAAAAAAAAAGCCTGTGATATCAAGGATGCGTCACGCCTCGCCGATTTGTGCGGACGAGCACGCTCCACAAAAAGTAGAGGAGTATGGGCCTAATGAATACAATTTTGGTGGTATTTTGACCCTCCTAGACCTTAATTAACATTGGGCTTCTTTGTATCGCCGAAGCGAATTTCCCGTCCCTAGCCACGAGGAGGCGAGCCCCTACTAGCTAGCTTCAGTGCCATGTTTACAATATTAACTTGTAAATAATTCACTACTAAGTAATTTATAATATCTCTATACTATTTGCCATAACGTAGTGATATGCCTTCACTCGTATATTGTCCTATATTTATTTACATCGTATACAAAGCGTCACTAAAATGACGATGCCTTTGGCTATCTTGTCATATTGCCATACTGTGGTGATATAACTCTCCACTCGTATGTTGTCCTTTATTTATTTACACTATATACAAATGCGTCACTAAAATGACGATGTCTTTGGCTACTTTGTCATATTACCATACTGTGGTGATATAACTCTCCACTTGTATGTTGTCCTCTATTTATTTACACTATATACAAATGCGTCACTAAAATGACGATGCCTTTAGCTACCTTGTTAAAGAGCCAGGTTGAGTGAATACCTCTAGGGCTAATACATCGTCCCTAATTTGCGCCCTTTCGGGTTCATTCCTCTTACCAATCCTGAACAGGTGGCAGGCAAATTCGCCATGTCCGGTGAGGATCTGCGATAGATCCGCCGAGTATGGTTGGAAGGTGCGCTGTTCACCCACTTCAGATAGGAATTTGTACGTGACAGATCCTTTCTCAGTCGCATCCCACGTGTTCTGCCATTCGTCAACTAACATACGCCGTATTACACTTAAACAGTCACGTTTGGATAGATTAAAATCTTTTGCGCTAATCCCGTTGACATAGTGACGGACTCGCCAGATCTTAGTTTGGCTTTGGCAACCTTTTCTTCTATTAAGTACTTGATTCAAGGGTATGAGTGAGGCCAGCACGTTTGAGACCGACATGTATGCAGCCGTTATCACCTTGCCGCAGAAGCCTGTGAGGCTTGAAAGTTTCCTCTTGTTCCTGGCTTGGTTAGGCTTATGCCTCCAAATGGTGCATCTGTATGTGACTATTGGCACCACTGCCCTCTGGTATATAGTAACCAGACCATCGAGTGGTCGTCCCCATCCCAGTTTCATGTAGCGCCTCAGAGTAATAAATATAGTCCTGACACGATCGACTACATGTCATCGATAATGATACCTAGGTACTTATATGTACGTGTGCGTCTGACGTTACACCCATTGAGTTTGACCGCGGTGTCTCTGCTCAATTTACTTTTTATAAGCATGTATTTACTCTTTTTCATGGAGAAAGACAGCTTATTTGTCTCAGCCCAGCCTCCAACTCTGTCTAGAGCTTCCCTTGCTGTCTGCTCCAAACTGTTACCACTAACAAGTACCAATATATCGTCTACATAAGCGATTATTTTAGTGCGTTCAATTTCTACATTCTCTATTCCATATTCCATAGTAGGGGCCCCAGGACTGATCCTTGCGGGCACCCTTTGGAAAGGTCCTTACTGACGGAGATATCTCCGACAGTGTATATTGCGTTCCTGTTCTGCAGGTAACTATACAGTATCTGCAGAATGCGGTTCACGTTGATGTCTTTGAGCCTCTGAATGACACAAGGCCACCAGAGGTTGTCAAATGCACCAGATGTATCAAGGAAAATACCAGTAACGTACTTGTCTTCTGAATTTTCGATCCAGCTAATCATTTCACTCACGGCTTGCGTTGTCGACTTTCACAAATCCAAATTGATTTTCATTGTAAAAGTCTGGTCTGTCCCTGTGCAGCAAGTGCACTATCAACAGTTTCCCAAACTTAGATAGGAGAGATATGGGTCTGTATGATTTGGGGTGTCGGACAGCTCGACTCTTTCCCTAGCTAACCCAAGAAAAATAAATTAATAACCCCGACGTGATTATTATTATTATCGAGAGGTGGTTCATCTTTGTCCCTGTACTGCGACCTTTCTGGTCTATTGTACCCTCCGTGTTTTACTTTTATTCTAGAAGTCCGGTTTGTTTTGTGAACTCCAGGATTTTCTTTAGACTGATGTCCAGTGTCTCAGTATACAATTTCTTTGCTCCTAAAAGACTATGTCTGCTTGCCATAAATGCTTCGCAGTGACATAATAAATGTTGAGGAGTTTCATCCTCTTCTCCACATCCTCTGCATGTTGGTTCTTGTTTAAGGCCCAACCTGTGCAAATGTTTGTTTAATTGACAGTGTCCTGTTACCAGTCCTTTTATTAATCTAACATCTTGCTTGCTCATTAAGAGTAAGTTGTCAGTTCTTTTCTTGGATGGCTCATTCAGGAAGAGCTTGGAGTGTCTCTGGCCTGATATGGCTGTCCAGTGCCGTTTGTGCCATTGCCAGAGCAAAGTATTAATTTCCTGCTTAACTGTTTCCGCAGCTATTCCGCATGCAGGTTCGGGTCCTATAAAAGGTATATTTGTCCCGTCTTTTGCAAGACGGTCGGCTACCCGGTTTCCTTCGATATCTGAGTGCCCGGGTACCCATATCAGTCTTAGTTTGTTGCTCGCTCCTAAGGCATTCAATCTGTGGATGCAGTCCAGAATTAATCTTGAGCCTACCTCACACGAGTTTAAAGCTTTGAGTGCGGCTTGGCTGTCTGTTACTATGGAGATTCTTCTCTCACCCCGACGTGATACTCCCCTATCGTGTATTTATGGATTAGACAGTTAAAACTCTACACATTTATATGTAGCTGATGCATTTGTGCCATATTGTTGGGCGTACCATTTCAGATATGTGCGATACTTTTTTTTGATAAATATTTTTATTTATAGAGCCATACATCGTGGCGAAGAATATCCTTTAGTCATGGCAATGTATCTCTCTGTTCTCGCTAGAGTTTTACTAATATCTTTCCCAACATTTAACGAAATCTTAACGCGCTTGAGTCAAATTCACAGCGATAGTCCTCAAAACATTTTCAACAAAATTCTCGACGTTTGGATCGCCAAAATGCCATGCGTTAGTCAACAAGAACGGCGTAAACTTTTAGGGTTAGCTCTGGCAAGTTTATTGACAGTTCAAAACCAATCGGTTTTGGAAAGGTTCAATGGAATTATTATTAATATTGTTGAGGCTTTGAATGACATTACAAAAACTGATGAAAATGGCGTTGCTGTCGATTCTTTGGTGTTGTCAGGGGGCCTTAGTCCTAGCCAATTTCAAGATGATGTAGATTATGAGACAGAACATGATTTGAGAAAAAGACAACTTATTATGAACGATCCTGTACATAATATTGTCTTGAGAGAATATCTACAGTCTCAGGTAAGAATATTTTGAGAAAATTCGCACCTTAAAAATAAAAATCTGATGTGGACACCACACGACTTCCTTGTACGCAAGACCAATATGAAGTATAGACCCAATTATAAAATTGCACGTATTTGACGTAATTTGACATTAACATCTATTTTTTATTTTTTTGTTATTTTTTGTCCTAATCCATAGCAAGCTTCATTACAAAAACCAAAAAATATATAAGTTTTAAATGTACATATCTCGCTTATACAAACGGCTAATTTAATAATACTTGATGTGCTAGATGCAGAATTTAATTCTCTAAAACTCTTATTTGAAGCATTTATTTTTAAAATCAAAATGAAACCATTTTATTCAATTAGAACTGTGAATAACTTCAGGTAATATATCACTTCCGGTTAGCCTGTTTTAACCAAAATCTACTATGTTATTCCAATTGACATAAAAGTCATATACCAAATTTAAAAAGTTTTGGATTATACAGGCTGTCTCACAACTCGCGCCACAGATCGAATGAGGAAACACGAGACTGCACTCGGATGTGTAATTTCGAAGAAGAAAAAACTAGCTTAAAAGATATTCGAGAAAAGACGTCTTAAAATTGACCAATCAGAGACCTACACCTTTAACGTGTGTTTGCCGTAATTTTACGTTACTATGGTTTTATACAAATCAAATCTTCTTTAAAATGTATGAGCGACTGTAGTTTTCGAAAAATGTCAGTGTCAAATTAAATTTGACAAGGTGAACAAAAAAGGCAAATTCTTACCATGTATTCAGCCGCTGATTACTTAGAAATGATTATAATTTTCGGAGAATGTGGACGTAACGCCAGAGAGGCAGCACGAGTCTATTCGGAACGTTTTCCGGATAGAAATCTAAATTTGTTAACAGTGAAAAGTCAACTCTAAAGTGTCAAAATTACAGTAAGTCAGACAAATTTTGTAACTCACTAGAAGTATTTTTAAAACCTAGCAACCAGTTTTATTTTGTAATAATATCATCACACCTCAAGATATCCTTCCGGGATTGGTGGATTAAAAAGTCTTGTAACTCCGTTATGCAAGCAGCCGCAAATTATTTTCTTCTATTTGTTGGCAACCTATTGTTGTCGGCAAGGGTCAGTTTCGTCTGGGGCGCGATTTGTGAGATACCTGTATTTTATAATGGTTTCTCATTAAAATCTATTATAGGCTTCAAATAAAGTACCATTTCTGGAAATTATGTAATGACCAAAAAGGGAGGTGCACAACTAGATGTTATAGCAGTCCTAAATACAAAATTTCAACTTTACGGCTTACCGTTTTTGAGTTATGCGAGATACCTACGTACAGATGTCACGACTAAATTAGTCAAAATGGATTCAGGGATGGTCAAAATGGATATTTCCGTTGAAATCTGAAAACCGAAATTTTTCTCGAATACAATACTTTCTTTACTACGTACAAGGAAGTAAAAACATTTCGCCAAATGAAGATTTGTCTCCTTTCAGATAATCGAATTAAAAAATCAAGTGAGCCAAATTCACTTCGAACAATTGATTGGTATTTTAGAACCCGATTTATTGTCTCAGTTACGAGAATATATTACGTTATAATTTCTACACAAAATGGTGTTATACCATGTAGGAGCGATAGTGTATTGATAAAAACACCAGGAATGATTGGGCGATAAAAAAAATAGCAAAACACTTCCCCGGACCCAGGTTCGATTCCTGAAAGCTGAACTGTTTGTTGGTTTATTTTATAAGGACTTTTGTAAAGCATGTATCATTGTAAAATATAATATGTATCAATAAAATTATGAAATTAATTAATAAATAATTTATTTGTATATCTAACAAAATGTTAATCGCGTTTTTCAGATCGTAGTTACCTGTGCTTTCCTGTTATAACCGTCGCATATCTTCAATTTTTCAGTCGCCTACTACATATGAGACAGTGCGTATCGTCGCGTGATTATTTAAAGTTTTTCGTAAAAAAACTATTGATAACATTATGTTTATTGGACACGGGGAAACTTTAGAGTTTGTTTTAATGTTCCATATTGTTTTATAAATTTAAGGACAGTATAAAATTCGTTTTAAAATAGTTTTTTATTTATTACAGGATTAGTGTTAAGTGTAATATACTTAGTAAAAAAATAGTGTTTATTGAACATTCCTTGAATTATTCCTGACTTGTGGACACCCAGAGTTCCAGGTTGCAGTTTCCAGAGATGCAGAGAACTTCTATGCCTCTATTGCCAAATTGGTTTAATA
The DNA here is from genome assembly GCA_963082715.1 of Harpalus rubripes. Taxonomy (NCBI): domain Eukaryota; kingdom Metazoa; phylum Arthropoda; class Insecta; order Coleoptera; family Carabidae; genus Harpalus; species Harpalus rubripes. Next base: position 65,494,009 of record OY720455.1, read on the forward strand.
GTAGGCGAGGTTGGTCTATATCATAAGTCTCATATTATTTTGAAATTATCCATTTTGTTGTACATATAAAACAGCGTAAATTTTGTGGGCTACCTGTATAAATAATTGAACAGCTCTTGGTAAAACAACCATAGTCCAAACTGTTTTTGGCAAAAAGTATTTTAGTCACAAGTTCTTAGTTTTTAAAGTTTGAGTCCTATAAAAATATGTTGATCAATGTTTAAAGTATTTTAAATGAAAGTTTATGCAATATTTTTCATAGTAATATAAAAAATCTGATGTGGCCAGCACATTACCTTCCGTCAGTTCTATGTATTTTGTACAAATTTCATACAGAAAGTTCCTTGCTAAAGATTATATTTCTTGTACTTTACCTTCCGGCAGTTGCATGTACTTTATGCAAATTCCATACAGAAAATTTATAGCAAAAGATCCTATATTTCCAGTAAAATTATAAGACAAACACACTATGTCAATTTCACTTGACACTGACATCTTTCAATCAAAATTTTCTTAATATAGTAGCTGTTTCCATAGGTATGGCTACTTTATGAAATTTAATTTCTTTATAACTTTTTAACTTTATATCCATTTAATATTAAGTATAAAATGCAGTCAAATCGTATAGAGAATAAAATATTCTTTAATATTTACAATAACATTAAATGTGAAAAAATGATATTTAACATAGTTTTTTCAAGAAAAACTGTTAAAATCTTCAAATGAGGGTACTTCCGGTTGTCCAATTCTAACCAAAATCTAATCCTAGCTCTTCACATGGATGTAACGAAGAGAAATACGAAAGAATTATAATTTTTAGAATTGTAGTATGGAAGTTATCGTAGACGAAAATTTTGTTACACACAAACACACACACAGACACACATACATATACAGACATCATCGTAAAAATAGTAAAATCGTATTCTAGAGACCGTAAAACGTGCTTATTCATCAAAAACTCACCACCGAATTTTTTGACCAAAGACAATACCTTACTTACCTAAAGATGACGGAAGGTAAAAATAATAATTTATTGTTATTTTCGTAAATAAATAAAAAGATTGGCGCCAGAAATAGTCATGAAAAACAACCCCCCACTCCTGTTACGTCAGAGCACATATAGTACGTCATTCATAGCCAATAGAGAAAACAGTTTACATTATATAAAAAATCTGATGTGGCCAGCACATTACCGTCCGTCAGTTCTATGTACTTTGTATAAATGTCATACAAAAAGTTCCTTGCAAAACATTCTATTTCTTGTACATTACCTTAAGGCAGGTGTATGTATTTTATACAAATTCCATGTAGAAAGTTTCTAGCAAAAGATCCTATATTTACAGTAAAATTATAATACAAACATACTGTCAACTGCACTTGACACTGACACCTTTCAATCAGAATTTTCTTAATATAGCAGCTGTTTCCAGAATTATAGCATAGCTGGCTAATATATGATATTTAATTTCTTTATATTTTTTTAACTATGTCTATTTAATATGAAGTACAAAATGCATTCAAATCGTATAGAGAATAAAATATTCTTTAATATTTATAATAACATTAAATGTGAAAAAATCTGATGTGGCCAGCACATTACCTTCCGTCAGTTATATGAAGTATTTACGAAAATTCTACCGGTGAACTGTTACCGGTAAACCTATGAAAAAATTTGAAAATTTAAATCACGTTAGAAATTTGACGTAGTTAACAAACTGAGCAGAGTCCTTTTTTGAACACATTTCCACTTTTAACGCGCGCGCTTCGCTTTGCATCACTACCTTTTTTTGAGATTAGATTCTTCATGAATCCGGTAGATGGGTCTGGTAGATATTGTACAATTTTCGAACACGGTAACATTTACCACTCGTGTTTTCGAACACAGTCATATTAGATGCGGTATGTACCGGTAGAATTTTCGTAAATGCCTATGTATTTTCTATAAAATCCATATAGAAAGTTCCTTGCAAAAGATTCTAAATTTCTTGTATGTGCATTACCTTTCGACCTTTAATTATATTATTTTTCTCAAACTTCGATTTCAATAATGTTCTTCAGACTGTAAAATGTCTGGTACCACTGGTATAAATAATTCTATGAATTCATATTTCAATGGTTCAAAAATAATTATTTTTACTAAAACATTAAAATAATAATAATAATTTATTTTTTAATGTTACATTTGTGGTACCACTGGTATAAATAATTATATAGGTATCCCAACTGCAATAAATAATCATATTAGTACATGTACTGAATTTCATCCTAATTTGTAAAACGGGTCCAAATTTACACCATTTTATATACCCGGTCCCACTAGATTGGTGCCCCTGGTATAATTAATTACATATCCAAAATACATAATCAATTTCCAAATTATTAACTATACCCACACCAAATTTCATCTCCACGTTTCAAACGGTTTAAAATTTATACCACTTTAACTTTACACCAACATTTTTAATACCCCTGCTTTAATTAATTATTTATTATGTTAACTAATCGATGCCCAAAGGTCTCAAAAGTACCCTGTCCAAATTTGATCCCGGTATCTCAAACCGTTCCCGAGTTATGAATTTTTAAAGTTGGACAAAAATCTACCCTTTCTCCCGTTATTAAAAACGGGAAAACCCCCGTGGGAACCATGACGTCACAGGGAATTCCCTCTGACGTCACACGGAATCCCGTCGAATCTTCAAGACAAAATTTGTTAATAATTTTCTTAAAACAAATTTCAACTTTAAGGGTGCAGAACTTTTAAACCAAACGTTCAAATTTTATAAAAATTGGTATACATACTAATTGAAGGGTGCTGAGTTTGATGCCGCACACAGATTTCATGTATCTCGACTGGGTTTAGGGTTACAACCCCTTAAAAGGGATGGGAACCCCTACACATTTTTTACGTTTGGCGCTTCATAGCAAAAATGGGTCCCTCATCGATTTGGCTGAAAATTGGTGGACATTTGTAAAAAAGTCCATAGATTCGAAATATGTTTGGTACAAAAGTTGCCGCCCCTTAGTTTTAGGGTTATAAACCCAAAACGGGGTCAACGACCTATGGAAACAATGTTTTCGTACTTTACATTGTTTATTGTTAATTTGTGAAAATATGTCTGCATGGATTTGGCTGAAACTTGGTGGACATATGTAAAAAAGTCCGTAGAATCGAAATATGTATAGTTAAAAATGTTCAACCCTTAATTTTGGGGGTTATGAACCAAAAAATAGACAAGAACCCCAATAAATAGTTATTTAATTTATTTAAATTAATTCATTTTTTAACCTTTCATAAAAATTGTGTCAGTAATCAAAATAAATTGAAATTTGGCATAATTATATAAAAATGTCCACGGATTTCGAATTTGGGTACAGAAAAAATTTACAGCCCCTATTTTTAGGGGTACAAGCTTTTAAAATATTTAATTTTTATTGCTTTATAATAAAAATTTATCCCTTATAAAATATCCTATATTTTCGAGGTTTCGAGTATATTTATAACACAAATATACTACAAATATGTCAATTGACACTGACATATTTCAATCAGAATTTTCTTAATATAGTAGCTGTTTCTAGCATAACTAGCTAATTTATGAAATTTAATTTCTTTATAATTTTATAACTCCTATTTAATATGAAGTATAGTCAAATCGTATAGAGAATACAATGTTCTTTAATATTTATAATAACATTAAATGTGAAAAAATGACATTTAACATCATTTTTTCAAGAAAAACTGTTAAAATCTTCAAATGAGGGTACTTGCGGTTGACCAATTATAACCAAAATCTAATCAGCTCTTCATATGGATGCAACGAAGAGAAATACGAAAGATTTATAATGTTTGGAATTGTAGTATTAGTGTTATCGCATTAGAAAATTTTGTCACACACAGACACACACATACATACACACACACACATACAGACATCGTAAAAATAGTAAAATTGTATTCTAGGGACCCTAGAACGTGCTTATTCATCAAAAACTCACCACCGATTTTTTTTACCAAAGACAATACATTCGTTACCTAAAGATGACTTAAGGTAATAAAAGTAGGCCTTATTTTGTCACATGTTAAACTGTATGTGCTCTGACGTCACATTCTGTTTCAAATCACGTGACTTTTTCAAAATATTACACAAATTTCAACAATTAATTGTAAAATATCTAATGGATATTTCTTGATATTTACAAATTTGAGGCTCTTAAAGAACAATATCTTTTAAAATTTAGTACTTAGAAGTCTTACAAAAATTCTTGCAACCCTATTATCTTAAATTCAGAAAAATGGACAGGGTGTTTTATTAAGAGCCCCTTAATTATGATTTAATTGAATTTCTATTCAAAATCAGCTGTTGGATTTAATAATTAATTATTTTTATTAAAAATTTAGGCTAGTGGTACTAAAAATGTACTCTTCAAGAAACATGCCTTTAATTTTGCAAATTTGAATTTATTTGATTCATGGATCTTTAAGCAAATGTTTATAACACAAAACATTGAAAATATACATCAAAAATAAGAATCAAAGTTTAAAACTTTTTATCTATATGTCTTCATGTAAAAATGGCATTGTGCATTAAAACATACGACAGTAGAATCTGTATATAAGACGACATATATCGTAACTGTGATCAGAAAATAATTTGGAACTGTCGACATAATTCATATACATTGGCGTGTATTTTAGCATTTTTGTGTTTTGTGTTGATTTACAAAAATAGCATATATGTCAAAGAAACAGTAAGTTATTCAATGCATGTCTTCATTTGAACAGAGCGGCGCAAATAATGGCCCGTTGGCATTCTATGTTATATGCAAGCAGTGATTTTTTCTGACTGGGCGTATTAGGAGATTATGAAGTCCAGTCAGTGCACTGTATATCTCAAATTTTTTACCCTTTTTAACACCCTGTATTTAGCTTATTTTTGTCGTATTTATTTCAGGCAAGTGAATTAGTGAATTGAAATAAATAAATAAATTCATTTAGTGTGTTCATAAAAAAGTAAGTATATTTTATTGATAATGAGTTACATTACAATATATTTCAATTTTTTTTCAATGTGAATGTATTATTTTTTGAGTTTAAGATCCTGTAATAGAGTTTCAGCCAAGTTCCTGAAATATGTCAGCAGTTTTTACGGTTAGTATCACTCTTAAACAATTGAAAATTAACGTATTTGTTGTTTATTTTGTTATAAGTATTTTTTGATTGTCCTTTTCGATGAGGATGTGTTTGATACATTATCCTTCGGGGGTGTACTATTTTGGCAGAGAACGCCTTTGGGCATTAATTGTCAGGACCGCCTTTGATTCAGTCTGGTTATCAGGATAACAGAACCTAAAGAGAAATTTTGGGAAGAAAATCAATACATATTTTATTATTTAAAAGTTATTGTTTTTATTTTAATAGGTTGCATTTGAAATTATAAACATTTCAATTAAATTTAACAATTGATTGTTTCTTTAAAATGAAAATCAATTATTTTTTTTATGTATATATATACACTATACATTTACACAGAAATACGACACATAAATATGTATGTTTTGCATATACAAATATTTGTTTTATTAACTATGAACAATAATCATAAAAATAAAATGTTCATTCAGTATAAATAAATAATAACAATTAAAAAACAATACATATATGCACAACATATACATTGTTCATTACAAATTACAACATATTATTATATACAGAAATGCATTGGGTGTCAAATATTACATATATTATATTCAAAATATGCAAATGAATATCATATATTACTAGGAAAACAGCATGTTTAAGAGTAAAATACATACGGAACTTAGAATATTATTGGATATGAGAAAATATCTATTTTATTATATTGCTTTAAAAGAAAATATCTTTTATAATATTCACAAAGTTAATTAAACATTTGTATTGTTTATTAACGAGAAAAAAACTAACAATATTTAAAATTATAATAAATAAATATATGAAATAAATATATCATCAAGGCTTATTATATACCCATTTTTGGGTATATCAATATCATCCACAAAAAATGATATACCAGAACTGTTGAGGGTATTAACAGGCGTCACCTCACTGGCTCCCAAAGCTATCATTGGAAAAACTTTTTTTATGTATTTGATGAAATAAATATATCATCACTGCGTATTAAATTACCCATTTTTGGATGCGCTATTATCATCCACAAATGATGATATATCTGTACTGCTGAAGGCATTAACAGGCGTCACCTCACAGTATTTTCAAAAGCTATTGTGTAAAAAGTACCATATGAGTTATTTTTATAAAATTTGAAAAATTGGAAATAATTTTGATGCAGTTAGAATTGAACCCAGATTAGATGAATTACAACTGGAAATTTGGCACACTTAGCCACGCGACTTTATTGAAATTATGTTTGAAATTAAATATATAATAATTGATAAATGATATTATGGAATTTAAGTGTAGTATAATTTTTATAATAATATTTTGAAAATTACCCGTGACTTAAAAATTAAATACAAATAAAAAAATCTGATGTGGCCAACACATAACCTCTCGCCAGATATTTTACCTGGTTGTACGCATAAAACGAAAAATATTTTTAAATACAAATACATATAGGTATTCATGTCTCACTACAAAATAATTCTCACATATATTTGCAAAATCTATGGGATATTTTAAAATAAATTATGTACAATACATACATTTTCTGTATATTCAATATCCAAAAATCTTCCTTTTCTACTGTCCTTTTCTTTTTCTTTATATTCGTCATTTTTTCGCAAATTCCTTTTATATTCTTTTTTACGTATATTCTTTTGCGTTGTTGACTTTTTTTTATTTTCATAATCTTCATAATAATGTACAAATATTTTTGACAGAGGCATACAAATATTTTTGACAGTGACATTTATGTGTCAATTAAAAACATTTGAATTTCTTGCCTTGTAGTAGTTTGATCTGAGATTTTTTACATCAAATTATTTTATATGCCTTTCTTTATCTCTAAATCTATAGAAGATATAATAATGAATTTATATTTATCGAATAAAGAATTTAACGTTCTTTAATATAAGTATTTACATAAATTTTCGATAAATAATATTTAGGTGATTTTTTTCTTGTAGCTACTACTTCAGGTTGTCCAATTGTTACCAAAACTGACTCGACTCTTCCCATTATTGTTAGATTGAGGAATCCGTAGTTAAAAATGTCTTAAGTCTTATAGTATTTGAGATATAGTGAATCCAACATCCACACACACACATCCACACACACATACGGACATCATCGTAAAAATGTTATAATCGGATTCTAGGGACCTTAAAACGTGCTTATTCATTAAAATCTGGATATGCGATTTTTAGCATGAATACAATACCTCTCTTAGCGAGAGGTAAAAAAAAAGTTCTCATTTTTAGTATTAAATTTAACTTAAACTTAAGAGAGATAAAAAGGATTACTCAATATGTTAATAACAAAACAACCCTTTTCCAGAAAATGGTTAAAATTATTGATATACGAAGTATAAACAGAGGTCTTAACAATTTTTAGTAACAAATACATTATTTCAAAATTTGTGTATAATCAGTATTTTGTACATTTCTGACTATGTATGACCATTCATAATTTCATTTTTTCTTGTGAAAATTGCAAAAATATACAAAATATTTAATGTGAACATTATTTAATTTTATAACATATATTTTCTATTTTTTTAAAATTTATTTTTCAATGCATGTCTACACAATACAATATAATGTATAATCAAACAAACAAATGCATTGTATACATTTTAATAAATGCAGAACAATAATTCATATTTATTGAATTAAAATTGAATAGTTCAAAAAAAATCCTGCAAAATTTCGCTTCCCTCAAATTAAATTCGTATTCTAAGGATAAAATGTATTCTCAACAAATTCCCAGGAAAGTTGCTTCCCATAGTTATGCTTTCCTGTTACCTTATATAAAAATTTTCTGGAAAAAGCCAGAAAACAGAATCGTGTTTTCAGGGAAACGAGCAGTAATTTTAATAAAATAACTAATATTTTTTTGGACGCGTTCAATTCTCGATTGTATGAAATTATATGATATTATATTTCAAGTAAGAGAAGGACAACACTATGCATATTGCCTGTGGGTTGAAGAGAGATAGCATGAGAGTATATTGCAAAAGAGAGACAAATGTATATATGTAGTAATAAGTTGAAAAGAGATAGATTTTATATTATTTTATTCTACATTATGATTCCCTAATAAATATAAATATAATGTATTAAAATAGCACTTATATTTTATATATAAATAATATATAATAATAAATCAAGTCAGCTATTATTGATCCACCGTCAATTGTTTGACTCTCTCTTCAGATGTTTTCCTGATACACGTGCTCGTGTTACTGCAACCATGTGTAACCATGGAAATGACGTATTTTGTTTCATATGTGAACAACGCCCATGTACACATATAAACATAAGTTTTGATTATTTTTAGGTAGTTTTGTAACGGCAAAATAAATGGAAATATCAAATTTTTTTCCAGAATTTTTACATATATAATTATAAAAGTTAAGCTGGATTCTTTGCGGGTTAAATTGGAATGGGAGGCCGAAAAATTGTTGGAGCTTTGGGTGATACCTAGAAATAAGTCAAGCGGTAATATGTTATAGAATATTGAGATGGGTGAACGATTAAAATATAAAAATGTATGTATTTATATATTAAAAGTCAAGCTGTTTTAAATGCAGTTAACATCTGGAAGGGTGACCATTCTATTCTATGCAATATTATTAAAATATAAATTAATAATATGCTTTTGAAATACCACGCCTTTCAAGCTAAATAAATGTGTTATCAGGGTAACATAACACTGTATTTTCTATCCTTTTTTATTTTGTCTGTCGTGTACTCCTGAATATTCTGTTCTCCAGGTCCTGGAAAGTTGTATGTGACGTCCTGGAGACAATGTGACTGACAGGTCATGATGTCCTTATGTCCACCCTTTTCCAAAAGGATGAATGGATAATAAAAAAATCTGGTGTGGCCAACACAATACCTCCCGCCATTTGCAGCTCGAGTCAAAAAAGATTAAGCTAATCCTTATTTTTAGATTAGCGAATTTTATTCTAATTTTGACAGTTTATTTCTTAAAATATACAATATATATAATTACAGAGTGGGTTATCATTCACACACATACATACCTTAGTGGGATTCGAACCCAGAGCCCCGAGAGCACTCATGACATGAGGCGTTGCTCTAACCATTTTTTAAACCACACCATCCTCATACTCAAAAATAGGTGTGCGGTACACCTTCAACGACCTCACCAGTAAATTCCTCGTACTAAAAAACATAAGTATACCAATTTTCATCAAAATATTCCAACAGGGTCATATCCCAAAAATGGGCATGTTTGAGCAAAGTTTTGAGGACGAATATCTCGGACACGAAAAGAGATATCGACCTGTGGTTTTAAAATCTTAAATCTACACCCTTCAAACTACTTAAATACAAATATTCAGAATTTTAAAATTTTAAAAAATTTCCACCCTTTTTTACACCACACCATCCTCATACCCAAAAATGGGTGTGCGGTACACCTTCAACGACCTCACCAGTAAATTCCTCGTACCAAAAAACATAAGTATACCAATTTTCATCAAAATATTCCAACGGATACATTAATTATTAAACATTCCTTAAAATTGTCAAAATCTGAAAAAATCGCAAGGGGTACACCTTAGATTTTTTGCGATTTTTGGCCATTTTCAGACTTTTCCTTCTGGAAATTGTAATAGTTGCTCAAAAATTATGAAAATTGGTGTGCTTGTGTAATTTTGATCGTAGAATCGAATGGTGATATCGACAGCGGTGTATAATTGACCAGTTTTGGGATATGACCCAAAAATGGGCATGTTTAAGCAAAGTTTTGAGAACGAATATCTCGGACACGAAAAGAGATATCGACCTGTGGTTTTCAAATCTTAAATCTACACCCTTCAAACTACTTAAATACAAATTTTCAGAATTTTTAATTTTTTTAAAATTTCCACCCTTTTTTAAACCACACCATTCTCATACCCAAAAATGGGTGTGTGGTACGCCTTCAACAACCTCACCAGTAAATTCCTCGTACCAAAAAACATAAGTATACCAATTTTCATCAAAATATTCCAACGGATACATTAATTATTAAACATTCCTTAAAATTGTCAAAATCTGAAAAAATCGCAAGGGGTACATCTTAGATTTTTTGCGATTTTTGGCCATTTTCAGACTTTTCCTTCTGGAAATTGTAATAGTTGCTCAAAAATTATGAAAATTGGTGTGCTTGTGTAATTTTGATCGTAGAATCGAATGGTGATATCGACAGCGGTGTATAATTGACCAGTTTTGGGATATGACCCAAAAATGGGCATGTTTAAGCAAAGTTTTGAGGACGAATATCTCGGACACGAAAAGAGATATCGACCTGTGGTTTTAAAATCTTAAATCTACACCCTTCAAACTACTTAAATACAAATTTTCAGAATTTTTAATTTTTTAAAAATTTCCACCCTTTTTTAAACCACACCATCCTCATACCCAAAAATGGGTGTGCGGTACACGTTCAACGACCTCACCAGTAAATTCCTCGTACCAAAAAACATAAGTATACCAATTTTCATCAAAATATTCCAACGAATACATTAATTATTAAACATTCCTTAAAATTGTCAAAAACTGAAAAAATAGCAAGGGGTACACTTTAGATTTTTTGCGATTTTTGGCCATTTTCAGACTTTTCCTTCTGGAGTTTGTAATAGTTATTCAAAAATTATGAAAATTGGTATGCTTATGTAATTTTGCTCGTAGAATCGAATGGTGATATCGCCAGCGGTGTATAATTGACCATTTTTGGGATATGACCCAAAAATGGGCATTTTTGAGCAAAGTTTTGAGGACGAATATCTCGGACACGAAAAGAGATATCGACCTGTGGTTTTAAAATCTTAAATCTACACTTTTCAAACTACTTAAATACAAATTTTCAGAATTTTTAATTTTTTAAAAATTTCCACCCTTTTTTAAATCACACCATCTTCATACCCAAAAATCTGATGTGGTCAACACCAAACCTTCCGCTATTTAATTTTTATTAATTTAAATATACATACTTACATATTTAGTTATTGCGGAAACTGTATTAAGATCCATTCCATATAACTAAGGTTTCTATTTACTATTTTCTTTTTAAAACGTTACTGTTATTAATTTGAAATGATTAGTTCTTTGACAGCGACATTTATCTGTCAGTTAAATACATTTAAGATATGAACTATGTAACCAAGGGGTATTGCTTGTTTAAAGCATAGGCTCCGGGATTAAATTTATAGATAATTTTATAAATTTATCCATAAAATATATAGAAAAAGTATTAATGCAAATCTGTAGAAAATTTAATAATCTTTAATTTTTATAATAACATTAATCTCGAAAAATATCATTTGAAGGTATTTTTCGAAGAAAAACTATTTTGAGCTTCATGTAAAATACCATTTCCGGTTATCCGATTTTCACCAAAATCTAATGGGCTTTTTCCAGTACAGAAAAAGTTCGAAATACAAGATTTCAAAATTTTCTGAATGATAGTATTTGAGTTAGAGTAAAGGATCCACACACACATACATACACACATCGGGAAAATATTAACATTGGACTCTAGGGACCTTAAAACGTGGTCATTTATCAAAATCTCGATATATGATTTTTAGCACGATCCCTATACCTCCCTTACCAAGGGAAGCGGGGGGTAAAAATGTCATGATTTTGTCATCATGAATATCGATTTGTAATCTGGTGGTGTTTACACTGAAACATGTATGAATTATAATAAATAAATAAAATAAATATATCATCATCACGGCATATTACCCATTGCTGGGTGTGCCAATCTGTTTTGTACACAGATATCGGTAATGATGATGACATATTCATACCGTGCTGGCATGAAGAGTGCACCACAGGGTTTTGTACAAATGAAAATTCGAAATAATTTTTGGCGTTGATTGGGATCGAAGCCTGGTCAGCAGATTCGCGACCAGACACAGACATAATAACATAATTAACATATTTTAGCATTAATAATGAACAAAAATGCATGAAATACATATTCAAATTTTATTAAAATTGTATCTCATTAATTAAAATTTAATAATTTGCATTAATTGTTCAATAATTTCAACCCATAGTCAATTAAATTTTTTAAAAATCCATGTACTTTACATACATTCTCACATACTTACGAACACATGTTCATTATTCTGCCTCATGCGTGCATATACAGTTATCTGTAACCATTAAAGCCCCTGAATGTTGTGTGACTGGTATAATACATACTTGTCTCACATGTGACGTGGGTCTCACACGCTCACACACGCACATATGCTATCAGGAGAACAGCAGGGAAAGAGATTAGCAGGAACGAAAATCGAGGAAAAGGTCAGGAATCTGGAATATATCGACCACATGACTAAAATAAAATATGTTATTTTCAATTGAGAAATCGTCGTAAATTCATTCGTAGATTCGTCACTAAAAATCTGATGTGGCCAGCACATAACCCCTCGCAAGATATTTTACATGGTTGTACGCATAAGCAAAAAATATTTTTAAATACAAATACATATATTCATGTCTCACTACAAAATAATTGTCACATATATTTGCAAAATCTATGGGATATTTTAATATAAATTATGTACAATACATACATTTTCTTTATATTCAATATCCTGAAATTTTCTTTTTCTACTTTTCTTTTTCTTTATATTCGTCATTTTTTCGCAAATTCCTTTTATATTCTTTTTTACGTATTTTCGTTGTTGACTTTTTTTATTTTCATAATCTTCATAATGATGTACAAATATTTTTGACAGCGGCATACAAATATTTTTGACAGTGACATTTATGTGTCAATTACAAACATTTGAATTTCTTGCCTTGAAGTAGTTTGATCTGAGATTTTTTACATCAAATTATTTTATATGCATTTCTTTATCTCTAAATCTATAGAAGATATAATAATGAATTTATATTTATCGAATAAAGAATTTAACGTTCTTTAATATTTACATAAATTTTCGATAAATAATATTTAGATGATTATTTTCTTGTAACTACTACTTCCGGTTGTCCAATTGTTACTAAAACTTCATGAACTCTTCCCATTATTGTTAGATTGAGGAATCCGTAGTTAAAAATGTCTTAAATCTTATAGTATTTGACAAATCGTGGATTCAACATCCACACACACACACGGACATCATCGTAAAAATGTTATATTTGGATTTTAGGGACCTTAAAACGTGTTTATTTAAAAATGGATAAATTTGGAAAATCATAGACAAGTATTGTCTCATTTTTTGGAAAATTACCAGTACCAAAAAGAAGGGGTGAGCTTAAAGCTATAAGAAGGACTATCCAAGTTTAATCAAATTTGATGTGGCCAGCACATAACCTCCCGCCAATTACATGTTTAAAATAGCAATGAGTTTTAAGTAAAGTATCACATCCGGTTGATCGAACAAAATCTAATATGTTGTACTAATAAATAGAAAAGTGTGTAATACAAAATTTGGATTATATTTAACAATGTTTTTCCTCGAAAATCTTTTTACATGAGTAGTTTTGAAACTAGTTTTCAAGTTAAACCCATGAATTGTGGTTTTGGTTTGAGATAACTCAAAACCGTTTTGACACTGTATACATGGCGTTTTCAAAACTAAAAACGTTTTGAAAGCTTTTGAAAACTGCATGTAAACACAGTTTTCATTAAAAACTGTTATGGGCTTCAAGTAAAGTACCACTTCCGGGTGTTCAAGTTTACTCTATATATGAACGCAGAACGAAAATAGACGTCATTGTGAAACTAGTAGAAACGTATTGGGGGGACCCTAATTCGTGCTCACTATCGAATTTTTAGACTGCCGAAAGCATTACCTCCCTTATTTATGGCGGGAGGTACATGTCTCTTATTGTGTAACTTTCAGAGTTTCTCAAACTTTTAAGTAATTTAAACTCTTTTTTTTGTTTAGTATAAAACAAAAGTTCTTCCTCATAAAATTCTGTTGTCCAAAGTTTGGCCAGTTTAAGAACCACTGAAGTTTTATCTTCCATTGTTTTAAGTTTGGAACTAACCTAGCCTATAATGTTATAAATCTTACATGATGTAAAAGCATTTTCAATTTCTGCATTCTTGAATCTAGAAGGCACTGACGTACAGGATACGGAAGCGAAGCTATATTTCCGGATGTGATATCTCATGTCACCACGTCAACAGGCTTTTTATCAATACTTCCGGTCCATTGATCATAAAAGAAGCTAGGGGATTTTGTTTTTAAGGGGTTTAAAATATTCTAAAATATAATGGTATGTTCTTTTCAACCATTTATATACCGTGTGTCTATCTTAAAGGTGTACATAGGAGATTAACATAGGAAATCAGTTTTTTGCAAATTCCTGCTCGCCTAATTATTTTAAGCAAAAACGCATCAAATAAAAGTTTTAGGGCATAAAATTCTGCATCTAAATCAATAAACAGTATTACCTTTACATGTTTTGTAACGACAGTAATTAAATATGAAAATGTCGAAAATTACTTTGAAAATATCGACGGCCATGGAATTGAACAAAAAATAAATAAATGCTCCACGTTTTATCTGTCTCAATGTAACTTAAACTATAATAATTACCCCTTAACCTTAAAATTAATTTTAATAAAAACTAGATACGTATTTCGAGAACTAAGTTCTCATCATCAGTAATACAACAAGTGAAAAGTTAAACAGAGTAGTCAAGATTACTCAACATGTCAACCATGCCAGAGGTCCTAACAACTCTCAACTCTCAGAGTTGTTAGGACCTCTGGCATGGTTGACATGTTGAGTAATCTTGACTACTCTGTTTAACTTTTCACTTGTTGTATTACTGATGATGAGAACTTAGTTCTCGAAATACGTATCTAGTTTTTATTAAAATTAATTTTAAAGTTAAGGGGTAATTATTATAGTTTTAGTTAAATTTAACCTTAGACTCCATCTATTATTAATTTTCAATGTAACTTATTTGACGTTTCTGACAATTTGAATTTGTCTCTAGTTTTATTGTCTGAAATTATTAGAAAATGAATATTTATACTAATGAAGAGCGTGATTCACAATTGCTAAATTCGTGACAAAATTTGAAGACTGCTAATGTGTCTTCAAAAAAATGCACGTTAGTCGCGTAAAGAGAATATAGGACGAGCAGGAAAACGTGCGTTACTGGAAGAAAGAGTGTTAGGAATAAGTGTAGTCCCCTTCTGTATTACTAGATGTATTGGAAATGAGTTGGTAGTACATCACAGCATCATACACAATTTTGTTACGCATTTGAATTTTTAATAAATTCGTATTATTTAAACAAAACTGTATTTTTTAACTTTATTTATTAGTCTAATATAATATTTCTCTTATTATCATAATTAACGATATTTTTCAAATCAAATTGTAAGAAACGTCAAATAAGTTAACTTACGTTGTGACAGATAAAACGTCAAGCTGCGTCAAGCATTTATTTATTTTTTGTTCAATTTCATGGCTGTCGTTATTTTCAACGTAATTTTCGACATTTTCATATTTAATTACTGTCGTTACAAAACATGTAAAGGTAATTCTGTTTATTGATTTAGATGCAGAATTTTATGCCCTAAAACTTTTATTTGATGCGTTTTTGCTAAAATAATTAAGGGAGCAGGAAATTGCAAAAAACTGATTTCCCATGTTAATCTCCTATGTACACCTTTAAGATAGACACACGGTATAGAAAAACAAGTGCATAGCGATTTTCTAAATTTGTCATTAGCTTAAAACGAAGTATTATTGAAACAATTGACATTTCGAGTTGTAACATATTTACAGAAATCTTCAGGACAATCATAGATTTATTTTATTTTCTAAAGCAGTATATTTTCCAGTTTTTAGTAACATCATTTTGAATTAAACCGTTCGTTTGTTTACAGAGATAAATAGCAAGCTATTGTTTCATTTTACGGTATAATCCGTATCACATTCATATGCTAAATATTGTAACTTCATAGTCTGAAACGGTCCTGAATTCAGGAATACAGTGTTTAAGCGATTACAGCAAAATATATGTTCCAAAAATGAATTCACTCAGCTTAGAAGAATTTAATTTTGCAAAGAAAATGAACATAAAAGATAAGTTAATGTATTTTCCATCGATTTTCAGGAAAAAATACTGAAAACACACTGCAAATATATTTTAAAATGAAATATTTCACGATTATAATAACATACAACTTTTGGCAAAAATTTCAACAAAAATTAAAAAAAAATTGATGTGGCCAGCATATTACCTTCCGTCAGTTCTATGTATTTTGTATAAATGTCATACAGAAAGTTCCTTGAAAAAGATTCTATTTCTTGTACATTACCATAAGGCAATTGTATGTATTTTATACAAATTCCATATACAGAAAGTTTCTAACAAAAGATCCTATATTTTCAGTAAAATTGTAACACATACATATTGTCAACTGTACTTGACACTGACACCTTTCAATCAGAATTTTCTTAATATAGCAGCTGGTTCCAGAGTTATATCATAGCTGGCTAATGTATGATATTTAATTTCTTTATAATTTTTAACTCTATATCCATTTAATATGAAGTATAAAATGCATTCAAATCGTATAGAGAATAATATATTCTTTAATATTTATAATAACATTAAATGTGAAAAAATGATATTTAACATCGTTTTTTCAAGAAAAACTGTTAAAATCTTCAAATGAGGGTACTTCCGGTTGACCAATTATAACCAAAATCTAATCAGCTCTTCACATGGATGTAACGAAGAGGAATACGAAAGAATTATAATTTTTGGTATAGTAGTATTAGAGTTATCGCATTCGAAAATTTTGTCACACAAAGACACACACACACACACACACACACACACACACACACACAAATATATATATATATATATATATATATATATATATATATATATATATATACAGACATCATCGTAAAAATAATTAAATCGTATTCTAGGGACCCTAAAACGAACTTATTCATCAAAAATTCACCACCGAATTTTTTGACCAAACAAAATACCTTCCTTACCTAAAGGTGACTGAAGGTAAAAATGCATTTAAGTTTTGTAATACAATTATTGTATTTTTATGCTTAATTACGAAGCAGATTGGCACACCCAGCAATGGGTAATATGCCGTGATGATATACTTATTTATTTTTACCTTCCGTCACCTTTAGGTAAGGAAGGTATTGTCTTTGGTCAAAAAATTCGATGATGAGTTTTTAATCAATAAGCACGTTTTAGGGTCCCTAGAATATGAATTTACTATTTTTACGATGATGTCTGTATGTGTGTGTGTATGTGTGTGTGTGTGTGTGTGTGTGTGTGTGTGTGTGTGTGTGTGTGTGTGTGTGTGTGTGTGTGTGTGTGTGTGTGTGTGTGTGTGTGTGTGTGTGTGTGTGTGTGTGTGTGTGGATGTGTGTGTGTGGATGTGTGTGTGTGTGTGTGTGTGTGTGTGTGTGTGTGTGTGTGTAACAAAATTTTCGTCTGCGATAACTCTAATACTACAGTTACAAAAATTATAATTTTTTCGTATACTTCTTCGTTACATCCATATGAAGAGCTGATTAGATTTTGGTTACAATTGGTCAACCGGAAGTACCATCATTTGAAGATTTTAACAGTTTTTCTTGAAAAAACTATGTTAAATATCATTTTTTCACATTTGATGTTAGTATAAATATTAAAGAATATTTTATTCTCTATACGATTTGACTGCATTTTATACTTAATATTAAATGGATATAGAGTTAAAAAATTATAAAGAAATTAAATTTCATAAAGTAGCCATAGCTATGGAAACAGCTACTATATTAAGAAAATTCTGATTGAAAGATGTCAGTGTCAAGTGAAATTGACATAATGTGTTTCTCTTATAATTTTACTAGAAATATAGGATCTCTTGCTTTTTGCATGGAATTTGTATAAAATACATACAACTGCTTTAAGGTAATGTACAAGAAATAATAATAATAATAATAATAATAATAATAATAATAATAATAATAATAAATCTTTTATTTTTGCAGATACATTACACTGTATATAGAAAACGTCACAAAATAATAATTTTCTGTATGAAATTTGCATAAAATACATGCAACTGCCGGAAGGTAATGTACAAGAAATAGAATATTTAATTTAGCAAGGAACTTTCCGTATGAAATTTGTACAAAATACATAGAACTGACGGAAGATAATGTGCTGGCCACATCAGATTTTTTATTTTATTTTCAATTACTTTTCTTGGACATTCTTAATAAAAATAGAAAACTTGAGACTTCAATCAATAATGTTGTGCTTTACTCAAAGTCCAGCAGCGAGATGTCTCACGTTACAAAATAGTATCCAATTTCTTGTTCAATATTGCAGGTCCGATGACCTATCTCGGGCAAATGTTTTCCATCGAATGAGGACTAGATAATTCATATTTATTAATTTTTCTTTAGGGCCGGTACTTCAATCTCCTGGTAAAGTGTCAGTTAATTTAACTACCATATAAAAGAAAAATATCGCATCATATAATTGACATGTGTATAATTTTGTCAATTTACGCTCTAATATTGATATGATATTTTTATTTTATCTGGCAAAGAAATTAACTGTCACTTTACCTGAAGATTGAATTACTGGCACATAGTAGTGTTAATTTATATCCTCATCTTGAATAGGGGACTACAGCGCAATTGATTTAAGAGAAATTAGGAAAAAATATTGAAAGTATATGCTTAATAATAAATATTAATAAAGAAATAAAACGACATAATTGAAATACTTCGAAAATAAGGGGATTTTTGTTATAGCAGCTCGTCACTCATATGAAATCCATATATATTATTTTGATTGGCGACTCAAAGGCGGCCTATAAATATATAACGAGTTAGGGGCGCAGCCTACTACCAATGGAAGTAGAGAAATTCAAATAGCGGAGGCGTGGCTATCAGTCCAGTAGTGCAATTCTCAAACAGTTTTTATTTGAATATAAATATTTTGCATTAAACTTAATAATTTAAATACATTTCCAATTATAAATCATTGACTTGTACAGTATAATAATATTAATTTATTTTTTATAAATATAATTTAGAAATTGCATATATTTCAAGAACATTTAGGTCCACGAAGAAAATAGTTTGATATAAAAACTTATATTCGTGACGTCACATCTATATTTTCAAATTTCGGAGGACTCGCTTATTAATAGGAATTTTTTCACCGGATTTTCACCGACAGTCTTAGTTTTACTTATATGTTCAGATGATATTATATTTAAAAAAATGGTGGAATCTCCTATATCTGTTTATTAAGAAAGATGAAGAAATGTAATTTTTATTTAAGCTTCAATTATTTCAAATATGTGAAAATAAATAATAAAGTTTGTATGTTGGCAAATGTTTCGCTGGGAACAGCAGTTCATTTGTTTAATGACAGCTAATTAAAGGGTGGGAAATGTTTTACTACAGGGGCTTTAACCGCATAAATTGGTACTAACTGAGCATGATGTTGTACACAAAAAATAGGGGATTTTATGTTTACATTGTCAAAACATATATCGTAAAGTTGGCTTTAAACGATCAAATAAATTGAACAAATATTTACAACATAATTTTTGATCAAATGGTTACGCTTTTTACGTTCAAATTATATGAACATTATTTGCTTGTAAGTGGGCTAGATAATTACATTTTATTTTGATTTGAAATCAAACTCCGCGTCGTTTGTCGTTTTAATATTGGGCGTTCATTTTTACCTCCCGCTACTCTTGGTAAGGGAGGTATAGGGATCGTGCTAAAAATCGTATATCGAGATTTTGGTAAATGACCACGTTTTAAGGTCCCTACAATCCAATTTTAACATTTTCACGATAATGTTTGTGTGTATGTGTGGATCCTCCACTCTAACTCAAATACTATCATTCAGATAATTTTGAAATCTTGTATTTCGAACTTTTTCTATAATGGAAAGAGCCCATTAGATTTTGGTGATAATTGGATAACCGGAAATGGCACTAGAAGCTCAAAATAGTTTTTCTTCGAAAAATACCTTTAAATGTTATTTTTTCGAGATTAATGTTATTATAAAAATTAAAGATTATTAAATTTTCTATAGATTTGCATTAATACTTTTTCTATATATTTTATGGATAAATTTATAAAATTATCTGTAATTTAAATCCCAGAGCCTACGCTTTAAACAAACAAAACGCAGTTATTCAAATGTATTTAACACAGATAAATGTCACTATCAAAGAACTAATCATTTCAAAATAATATTAGTAACGTTTTAAAAAGAAAAAAGTAAGTAGAACAACAGAAAAGGAATTCAATACAGTTTCCAGCATAAGTAAATATGTAGGTATGTATTTAGATTAATAAAAATTAATGATACACAAAAATGTTTAAGCTAATCCTTTTTTTTGGATTAGTGAATTCTATTCTATGCCGGTATTTAAAATTTAATTTTCATTTTATTATAGCTCCGGTGGCTCAATGGTTAGAGCAACGCCTCATGTCATGAGTGCCCTCGGGGCTCTGGGTTTGAATCCCACTAAGGCATGGATGTGTGTGAATGTGAACCCACTCTTTAATTGGGATTTAATCCTGTTGAGGGGTTTAAAAAAAAGGTAGTGACTAGGGTTAGATTAGACTATATTTTAAGAAATAAACTGTCAAAATTAGAGTAAAATTCGATAATCCAAAAATAAGGATTAACTTAATCTTTTTTGAGACTCGGGCTGTAAATGGCGGGAGGTATTGTGTTGGCCACACCAGATTTTTTTTTTAAATTAATACGACAAATATTACAGCCATATGAAAATTTTACCATTGTATTTTCTATGGCCCATAAGAAAAGTAGACACTCGGTATATCCAAATTTTTATTGAATTTATTATTACTAACGATACCGCTTGAATTTAAAAATTTATTGTACCAAGTAATTTACCTTATTTATGTACCCCGGAAAAAATTCTTGTAATATTTTAAGCGAAGTCCTTTTCCTTTGTTTGTGACAAAGATATATATACTCCTTTCTTTTTAGTGCTGCTCATAAAAAGCTGAAATATACATACATATATAACGTAAGAAATGTTTTATTTTTCAAGAACATGTCCGTGTACAAAACACCGTTTCGTCTGTGCTTCTGCTTTATTGAAAATAAAAACAGAGAAATGTGTCATATGAAATTATGATTTAGAATTATTTCAGTCATGTCATTTCAGAATAACATTTAAAATTATTAAATGTTAGGGCTTACAAGTGTTATGGGTTTTACTTCACCTGTCTTATAAAAAGTTTTAAATTACAATTAATCATAAAGTTTTCAAATATTTTCCGGAGATTTTCAGAATGTTTCAGAAGGGTTTCTGAATATTTTTTCCTGACATTCGTGAAAATATAGCAAATTTTATACATCTTAAAACGAGGTGTTTGCTGGTATATTTATTATAACTTACAAAAACTTAGAAGATGTTTGCAGGTCAAACTATATTATCAACAGTCATTGGTCCTACAGTTTTTTTTTAAGTTTTAAGTCTATACTTAAAGTTGCCGAACAAATTTTGTACAAATTTCTAACCATTTATGTAGATTTTATAATTTATTAAATTATTAATAGTTTGGGATCGAATATATGGACATTTTTAACGGTTACCCATCCAAAAACTGCCCTCCCTCAATAAGGCTTGCACAATATATATATATATATATATATATATATATATATATATAAATCTGATGTGGCCAGCACATTACCTTCCGTCAGTTATATGAGGTATTTACGAAACTTCTACCGGTGGACTGTTACCGGTAAACAGCTTTTTATCAGGTTATAGCTACCGGAATCGATATTTTAAGAACGCAAGTGGTAAACAGGGTAGATCCATAACCTATGAAAAAATTTGAAACAGGTTAGAAATTTGACGTACTTAAAAAACTGAGCAGAGTCCTACTTTGAACACGTTTCCACTTTTAACGCGCTCGCTTCGCTTTGCATCACTACCTTTTTTTTGAGATTATATTCTTCATGAATTTGGCAGATGGATCTGGTAGATATTGTACAATTTTCGAACACGGTAACTTTTTACCACTCGTGTTTTCGAACACAGTCAGTAGAATTTTCGTAAATGCCTATGTATTTTTTATAAAATCCTTACAGAAAGCTCCTTGCAAAAGATTCTAAATTTCTTGTATGTACATTACCTTTCGACAGTTGTATGTATTTTATACAAATTCCATACAGAAAGTTTCGAGCAAAAGATCCTATATTTCGAGAAAAATTATAACACAAATATACACTACGAAAATGTCAATTGACACCGACATCTTTCAATCAAAATTTTCTTAATAGAGTAGCTGTTTCTAGCATAGCTAGCTAATTTATGAAATGTAATTTCGTTATAATTTTATATTCATTTAATATGAAGTATAAAATGCAGTCAAATCGTATAGAGAATACAATGTTCTTTAATATTTATAATAACATTAAAAATGATATTTTCCATCGTTTTTTCAAGAAAAACTGTTAAAATTTTCAAATGAGGGTACTTCCGGTTGACCAATTATAACCAAAATCTAATCAGCTCTTTATATGGATGCAACGAAGAAGAATACGAAAGAATTATAATTTTTGGAATTGTAGTATTAGAGTTATCGTAGACGAAAATTTTGTTACACACACACACTGACACACATACACACACACATACATACAGACATCACCGTAAAAATTGTAAAATCGTATTCTAGGGACCTTAAAATGTGCTTTTCATTAAAAACTCACCACCGATTTTTTTGTCCAAAGACAATACCTTCCTTACCTAAAGATGACGGAAGGTAAAAATCACATTTTTTTTATTTTCCCTTATCGTGCAACCCTAAAGTGTGTCGGGATTTGAACCCAGATCCTTGTGAACCACTTACCCAGCAGTGAATTCCATCCCTACTTCGTCCTGCTGTCCTGCTGCGACTGTGTTTTGTTTGCGCCTGCGTCAAGCCTAGCTCAATACTTTATACAGTGGAGGGGGTGTATTCCCCTTTAGGATAATGCATTCCCCTCCGAGGAAAACAGTATAGATACAAGGATCAGTGGTTAAATAAATGGACAATTTAATGGTTATATGGTTTTCAACATTATGTCAAAAATGGGATCTATTAATCTTCTTTTTTGGTATAATTAATTTCGTTTTGGCCGTGAATTTTTATAGGATGAACGTATAGGACGTCCAAAAATAAATGTTACTAACGAAAATATTACTTTTACGATGATGTCTGTGTGTATGTAGGATCCTCCGGTCTAACACATATATGGTATGACTAGCTAATGAAAGTTGACGTTTAAATTATTTGATAGGTGTGGTTTCTTTTGAAACCCTAGAGAAGAATAGAATTGTACGAAATATTCAGGTATGAAATTTTTGCATGAACCCATTTAAATACTGGACTAGGAAAGCACAGAAATACATTACTATGTCTGGCTGAAAATAAATGGCCGACTAGGGTACCTGAATATCAAAACAGGGGTGCGTTTAAAATATTTTAAACATTTTTCGTTTATGTTGATTATAACAAAATATTTTGATCTTTAAACTATTTAGTTTGGCAATTCTATGAAATAGGATTATTTGTAATTTCCTCTAACAATAATTTCGACTCGAGGGTTGCTTACACCTGAGACGAACCAACTAGAATTTGCGGTATTAAATTTTTTAAATACATCCCTGAATCCTGTTGCTAAGACCATTTTAAATGCCTCCTGGTATTGAGTACAATTCTAGGCTTCTGTAATGGAATACATAAGGGTCAGTTTTCTTTCAAATTAAATATAGGGAAATGTTTTCAAAAGAAACCGCATCAATTAAATAATCTAAACGTCAACTTTCATTCGCTAGTCATACTTTACTGCATTCTAATATGAAAGAAGCCATTAGATTTTGGTGTTTGCTTTAATACTTTTTCTATATATCTTATGGATAAATTTATAAAATTATCTATAATAATCTCGGAGCCTATATTCTTTAAACAAACACAACTCCTTTGTTACACAGTTCAGATATCAAATGTATGTAACTGACAGGTAAAGTCACTGTCAAAGAACTAATCATTTCATATTAATAATAGTATCGTTTTAAAAAGAAAATAGTAAATAGAACCATAGTTATATGTAATGTGTTTTAATACAGTTTCTAGTATAACTAAATATGTAAGTATGTAATAATTGCGTAGGCTTCCACAGTCGGAGTCATGAGAAATATTCGTTTTCCGGGAATGGACTGTCATATTTTGAGTCAGAGCTCAACGTTTCGCCCGCAGTCGTATGGGGCATCTACAGGAGCAAGGGGGATAGTACTGTCTTAAACAAGGTTACCCGACGTGTCAACCGCGCTAGAGGCCGAGTTTAAGCAACAAGGGGGAGACTCAGTTTACAAGGTTACCAAATAAACCAAGTGCTTAAACTCGGCCTCTAGCGTGGTTGACACTTCGGGTAACCTTGTTTAAGACAGTACTATCCCCCTTGCTCCTGAAGATGCCCCATACGACTGCGGGCGAAACGTTGTGCTGTGACTCAAAATATGACACAGTCCATTCCCGGAAAACGAATATTTCTCATGTATGTTGTTTAAATTAATGAAAATTAAATAGTGGGAGATGATGTGATGGCCACATCAGATTTTTTGGTATTACTAGACATGCTGCAACTATAGCCTTGGATGATCACTTCAGAATGGTATGCTATAGTGTGTTTTGTAGTCTGTAGTTCGTCGAAAGATCCGTCATAATCGATCAAGCGGAAGTATCATACTGCATTATTATTTAAATTTTATTTGTTTCACATTTTTCTATTTAAATTTTTTTCACATATCATTAGTTTGTCTGTGTTTGCTCTGAACAAACACTAATTAATATTTTTACACTTTTTAATGAACCAACAATGAACTGAAGACAACACAAAATTTATTATAGAAAAGTATGTTAAACCTTCTTTCTTTTAATTATTTTTTATTGTTTAATAATTTCCATTTGGAGTATGTCTATGAATAATATATAGGTCACAACGGTATACCTCTCTTAATCATATATTAGCAATTATAATTTCTAATTAATGCATTTTGATTGTAACATTTTCTGATTAATAAATTATTAATAATTGTACAATGCTTCACTTAAGAACTTAAGAGAATAATCATGGTTTAAGGATTTCAAAATTATAATTACAATTTAGTATGCAATGAAATGAAATGAAGAGACAGTTTCATTTGTCAAAGATGTATCGTGAACAAATTAACAGGTTTGTCTCTTTCATATTTGCACTGACAAGAAGGGCGCGTAATAAGGAAGGAAATAACACGCTTATCTTTCAAAAAAAAAAATCTCGTGTGGCCAGCATAAAACGAAAAATATTTTTAAATACAAATACATATATTTATGTCTCACTACAAAATAATTCTCACATATATTTACAAAATCCATGGGATATTTTAATATAAATTATGTACAATACATACATTTTCTTTATATTCAATACCCTGAAATTTTCTTTTTCTACTTTCCTTTTCTTTTTCTTTATATTCGTCATTTTTTCGGAAATTCCTGTGTATTCTTTTGCGTTGTTGACTTTTTTTTATTGTCATAATTTTAATAATAATGTACAAATATTTTTGACAGTGGCATACAAATATTTTTGACAGTGACATTTATGTGTCAATTACAAACATTTGAATTTTTTGTAGTAGTTTGAGCTGAGATTTTTTACATCCAATTATTTTATATGCATTTCTTTATCTCTAAATCTATAGAAGATATAATAATAATAATAATAATAATAATAATAATAATAATAATAATAATAATAATAATAATAATAATAATAATAATAATAATTTGTCGAATAAAGAATTTAACGTTCTTTAATATAAGTATTTACATAAATTTTTGATAAATAATATTTAGATGATTTTTTTCTTGTAACTACTACTTCCGGTTGTCCAATTGTTACCAAAACTTAATCAACTCTTCCTATTATTGTTAGATTGAGGAATCCGTAGTAAAAATGTCTTAAGTATTATAGTATTTGGGAAATCGTGAATCCAACATACGCATACACATCCACACACACACATCCACACACATACGGACATCATCGTAAAAATGTTATAATCGGATTCTAGGGACCTTAAAACGTGCTTATTCACTAAAATCTGGATATGCGATTTTTAGCATGAATACAATACCTCTCTTAGCGAGAGGTAAAAAAATCATATTGTTTCGACTAAGTTTCATAGACACTACCAAAGATAATATTGTGTTATGTATCTTGTAGAGCGAATAATAGAAATTCTAATGTTTTATTTTGTGTTGTTCTGTAACTATTCTTGATTAAAATAGAATTGTTTAAGTCTTTTCTGTTGGCGACATGTAATCAATACAACCTACAAAGTCTTCAGAGTTTAAAGGATTCGTGGAGACAAACGTCTCAGGACTTTAAATGAGGGCTTGAATTAAAGGATAATTGTGTCATTTGGCGAGGAAATGCAGACGCAAAGTGATGAATTTAAACAGACACGAAAATTATTTACATTCCTGAAAATATTTCTTCAAAATCTCACAAGTTTTTTTGAGTTTGGCGGCTTGTAGCTAATGAATGGTAAAAGATATATGGACGGGCGTTGCGCTCTTCGATTCTATGGACTTTTCTACATATGTATACCAATTTTCAATTTTCATATGCAGCTGATACAGTTTTACCAAGCAAATAATCAAAAAATGGTACTTAGAAATTGTCAGTAGATCATTAAAAACTCGACCACCCTGTATTAAAATGAAAAGTATCGTATCCCCCTAATTAAGACCCGTGAGTTAAGGGAAAAATAATAAAAAAATTCCCTGTGTCTTAGTTTTCAAAATACAAATTTTTATTTTTATTGAATATCTCACAAGTTTTTTTGATTTTGACGGTCTGTAGCTAATGAACGGTAAAAGATATATGGACGGGCGTTACGCCCTTCGATTCTATGGACTTTTCTACATATGTATACCAATTTTCAATTTTCATATGCAGCTGATACAGTTTAACCAAGCAAATAATCAAAAAATGGTACTTAGAAATTGTCAGTAGATCATTAAAAACTCGACCACCCTGTATTAAAATGAAAAGTATCGTATCCCCCTAATTAAGACCCGTGAGTTAAGGGAAAAATAATAAAAAAATTCCCTGTGTCTTAGTTTTCAAAATACAAATTTTTATTTTTATTGAATATCTCACAAGTTTTTTTGATTTTGACGGTCTGTAGCTAATGAACGGTAAAAGATATATGGACGGGCGTTACGCCCTTCGATTCTATGGACTTTTCTACATATATATACCAATTTTAAATTTTCATATGCAGCTGATACAGTTTTACCAAGCAAGTAACCAAAAAATGGTACTTTGAAAATGTCAGTAGACCATTAAAAACTCGACCACCTGTATTAAAATAAAAAGTATCATATCCCCCTAATTAGGACAAATACATTAAGGATAAAATAATAAAAAAAATCCCTGGGTCTTAGTTTTCAAAATACAAATTTTTATTTTTATTGAATATCTCACAAGTTTTTTTGATTTTGACGGTCTGTAGCTAATGAACGGTAAAAGATATATGGACGGGCGTTACGCCCTTCGATTCTATGGACTTTTGTACATATGTATACCAATTTTCAATTTTCATATGCAGCTGATACAGTTTAACCAAGCAAATAATCAAAAAATGGTACTTAGAAATTGTCAGTAGATCATTAAAAACTCGACCACCCTGTATTAAAATGAAAAGTATCGTATCCCCCTAATTAAGACCCGTGAGTTAAGGGAAAAATAATAAAAAAATTCCCTGTGTCTTAGTTTTCAAAATACAAATTTTTATTTTTATTGAATATCTCACAAGTTTTTTTGATTTTGACGGTCTGTAGCTAATGAACGGTAAAAGATATATGGACGGGCGTTACGCCCTTCGATTCTATGGACTTTTGTACATATGTATACCAATTTTCAATTTTCATATGCAGCTGATACAGTTTAACCAAGCAAATAATCAAAAAATGGTACTTAGAAATTGTCAGTAGATCATTAAAAACTCGACCACCCTGTATTAAAATGAAAAGTATCGTATCCCCCTAATTAAGACCCGTGAGTTAAGGGAAAAATAATAAAAAAATTCCCTGTGTCTTAGTTTTCAAAATACAAATTTTTATTTTTATTGAATATCTCACAAGTTTTTTTGATTTTGACGGTCTGTAGCTAATGAACGGTAAAAGATATATGGACGGGCGTTACGCCCTTCGATTCTATGGACTTTTGTACATATGTATACCAATTTTCAATTTTCATATGCAGCTGATACAGTTTAACCAAGCAAATAATCAAAAAATGGTACTTAGAAATTGTCAGTAGATCATTAAAAACTCGACCACCCTGTATTAAAATGAAAAGTATCGTATCCCCCTAATTAAGACCCGTGAGTTAAGGGAAAAATAATAAAA
Source organism: Harpalus rubripes (assembly GCA_963082715.1). NCBI lineage: Eukaryota > Metazoa > Arthropoda > Insecta > Coleoptera > Carabidae > Harpalus > Harpalus rubripes. The sequence goes on from OY720455.1 coordinate 65,522,673, forward strand.
AAATTCCCTGTGTCTTAGTTTTCAAAATACAAATTTTTATTTTTATTGAATATCTCACAAGTTTTTTTGATTTTGACGGTCTGTAGCTAATGAACGGTAAAAGATATATGGACGGGCGTTACGCCCTTCGATTCTATGGACTTTTGTACATATGTATACCAATTTTCAATTTTCATATGCAGCTGATACAGTTTAACCAAGCAAATAATCAAAAAATGGTACTTAGAAATTGTCAGTAGATCATTAAAAACTCGACCACCCTGTATTAAAATGAAAAGTATCGTATCCCCCTAATTAAGACCCGTGAGTTAAGGGAAAAATAATAAAAAAATTCCCTGTGTCTTAGTTTTCAAAATACAAATTTTTATTTTTATTGAATATCTCACAAGTTTTTTTGATTTTGACGGTCTGTAGCTAATGAACGGTAAAAGATATATGGACGGGCGTTACGCCCTTCGATTCTATGGACTTTTCTACATATGTATACCAATTTTAAATTTTCATATGCAGCTGATACAGTTTAACCAAGCAAGTAACCAAAAAATGGTACTTTGAAAATGTCAGTAGACCATTAAAAACTCGACCACCTGTATTAAAATAAAAAGTATCATATCCCCCTAATTAGGACCCATACATTAAGGATAAAATAATAAAAAAAAATCCCTGGGTCTTAGTTTTCAAAATACAAATTTTTATTTTTATTGGATATCTCACAAGTTTTTTTGACTTTGGCGGCCTGTAACTAATGAACGGTAAAAGATATATGGACGGGCGTTACGCCCTTCGATTCTATGGACTTTTGTACATATGTATACCAATTTTCAATTTTCATATGCAGCTGATACAGTTTAACCAAGCAAATAATCAAAAAATGGTACTTAGAAATTGTCAGTAGATCATTAAAAACTCGACCACCCTGTATTAAAATGAAAAGTATCGTATCCCCCTAATTAAGACCCGTGAGTTAAGGGAAAAATAATAAAAAAATTCCCTGTGTCTTAGTTTTCAAAATACAAATTTTTATTTTTATTGAATATCTCACAAGTTTTTTTGATTTTGACGGTCTGTAGCTAATGAACGGTAAAAGATATATGGACGGGCGTTACGCCCTTCGATTCTATGGACTTTTCTACATATGTATACCAATTTTAAATTTTCATATGCAGCTGATACAGTTTTACCAAGCAAGTAACCAAAAAATGGTACTTTGAAAATGTCAGTAGACCATTAAAAACTCGACCACCTGTATTAAAATAAAAAGTATCATATCCCCCTAATTAGGACCCATACATTAAGGATAAAATAATAAAAAAAAATCCCTGGGTCTTAGTTTTCAAAATACAAATTTTTATTTTTATTGGATATCTCACAAGTTTTTTTGACTTTGGCGGCCTGTAACTAATGAACGGTAAAAGATATATGGACGGGCGTTACGCCCTTCGATTCTATGGACTTTTGTACATATGTATACCAATTTTCAATTTTCATATGCAGCTGATACAGTTTAACCAAGCAAATAATCAAAAAATGGTACTTAGAAATTGTCAGTAGATCATTAAAAACTCGACCACCCTGTATTAAAATGAAAAGTATCGTATCCCCCTAATTAAGACCCGTGAGTTAAGGGAAAAATAATAAAAAAATTCCCTGTGTCTTAGTTTTCAAAATACAAATTTTTATTTTTATTGAATATCTCACAAGTTTTTTTGATTTTGACGGTCTGTAGCTAATGAACGGTAAAAGATATATGGACGGGCGTTACGCCCTTCGATTCTATGGACTTTTCTACATATGTATACCAATTTTAAATTTTCATATGCAGCTGATACAGTTTTACCAAGCAAGTAACCAAAAAATGGTACTTTGAAAATGTCAGTAGACCATTAAAAACTCGACCACCTGTATTAAAATAAAAAGTATCATATCCCCCTAATTAGGACCCATACATTAAGGATAAAATAATAAAAAAAAATCCCTGGGTCTTAGTTTTCAAAATACAAATTTTTATTTTTATTGGATATCTCACAAGTTTTTTTGACTTTGGCGGCCTGTAGCTAATGAACGGTAAAAGATATATGGACGGGCGTTACGCCCTTCGATTCTATGGACTTTTCTACATATGTATACCAATTTTAAATTTTCATATGCAGCTGATACAGTTTTACCAAGCAAGTAACCAAAAAATGGTACTTTGAAAATGTCAGTAGACCATTAAAAACTCGACCACCTGTATTAAAATAAAAAGTATCATATCCCCCTAATTAGGACCCATACATTAAGGATAAAATAATAAAAAAAAATCCCTGGGTCTTAGTTTTCAAAATACAAATTTTTATTTTTATTGGATATCTCACAAGTTTTTTTGACTTTGGCGGCCTGTAACTAATGAACGGTAAAAGATATATGGACGGGCGTTACGCCCTTCGATTCTATGGACTTTTGTACATATGTATACCAATTTTCAATTTTCATATGCAGCTGATACAGTTTAACCAAGCAAATAATCAAAAAATGGTACTTAGAAATTGTCAGTAGATCATTAAAAACTCGACCACCCTGTATTAAAATGAAAAGTATCGTATCCCCCTAATTAAGACCCGTGAGTTAAGGGAAAAATAATAAAAAAATTCCCTGTGTCTTAGTTTTCAAAATACAAATTTTTATTTTTATTGAATATCTCACAAGTTTTTTTGATTTTGACGGTCTGTAGCTAATGAACGGTAAAAGATATATGGACGGGCGTTACGCCCTTCGATTCTATGGACTTTTCTACATATGTATACCAATTTTAAATTTTCATATGCAGCTGATACAGTTTTACCAAGCAAGTAACCAAAAAATGGTACTTTGAAAATGTCAGTAGACCATTAAAAACTCGACCACCTGTATTAAAATAAAAAGTATCATATCCCCCTAATTAGGACCCATACATTAAGGATAAAATAATAAAAAAAAATCCCTGGGTCTTAGTTTTCAAAATACAAATTTTTATTTTTATTGGATATCTCACAAGTTTTTTTGACTTTGGCGGCCTGTAGCTAATGAACGGTAAAAGATATATGGACGGGCGTTACGCCCTTCGATTCTATGGACTTTTCTACATATGTATACCAATTTTAAATTTTCATATGCAGCTGATACAGTTTTACCAAGCAAGTAACCAAAAAATGGTACTTTGAAAATGTCAGTAGACCATTAAAAACTCGACCACCTGTATTAAAATAAAAAGTATCATATCCCCCTAATTAGGACCCATACATTAAGGATAAAATAATAAAAAAAAATCCCTGGGTCTTAGTTTTCAAAATACAAATTTTTATTTTTATTGGATATCTCACAAGTTTTTTTGACTTTGGCGGCCTGTAGCTAATGAACGGTAAAAGATATATGGACGGGCGTTACGCCCTTCGATTCTATGGACTTTTCTACATATGTATACCAATTTTAAATTTTCATATGCAGCTGATACAGTTTTACCAAGCAAGTAACCAAAAAATGGTACTTTGAAAATGTCAGTAGACCATTAAAAACTCGACCACCTGTATTAAAATAAAAAGTATCATATCCCCCTAATTAGGACCCATACATTAAGGATAAAATAATAAAAAAAAATCCCTGGGTCTTAGTTTTCAAAATACAAATTTTTATTTTTATTGGATATCTCACAAGTTTTTTTGACTTTGGCGGCCTGTAACTAATGAACGGTAAAAGATATATGGACGGGCGTTACGCCCTTCGATTCTATGGACTTTTGTACATATGTATACCAATTTTCAATTTTCATATGCAGCTGATACAGTTTAACCAAGCAAATAATCAAAAAATGGTACTTAGAAATTGTCAGTAGATCATTAAAAACTCGACCACCCTGTATTAAAATGAAAAGTATCGTATCCCCCTAATTAAGACCCGTGAGTTAAGGGAAAAATAATAAAAAAATTCCCTGTGTCTTAGTTTTCAAAATACAAATTTTTATTTTTATTGAATATCTCACAAGTTTTTTTGATTTTGACGGTCTGTAGCTAATGAACGGTAAAAGATATATGGACGGGCGTTACGCCCTTCGATTCTATGGACTTTTGTACATATGTATACCAATTTTCAATTTTCATATGCAGCTGATACAGTTTAACCAAGCAAATAATCAAAAAATGGTACTTAGAAATTGTCAGTAGATCATTAAAAACTCGACCACCCTGTATTAAAATGAAAAGTATCGTATCCCCCTAATTAAGACCCGTGAGTTAAGGGAAAAATAATAAAAAAATTCCCTGTGTCTTAGTTTTCAAAATACAAATTTTTATTTTTATTGAATATCTCACAAGTTTTTTTGATTTTGACGGTCTGTAGCTAATGAACGGTAAAAGATATATGGACGGGCGTTACGCCCTTCGATTCTATGGACTTTTCTACATATGTATACCAATTTTAAATTTTCATATGCAGCTGATACAGTTTTACCAAGCAAGTAACCAAAAAATGGTACTTTGAAAATGTCAGTAGACCATTAAAAACTCGACCACCTGTATTAAAATAAAAAGTATCATATCCCCCTAATTAGGACCCATACATTAAGGATAAAATAATAAAAAAAAATCCCTGGGTCTTAGTTTTCAAAATACAAATTTTTATTTTTATTGGATATCTCACAAGTTTTTTTGACTTTGGCGGCCTGTAGCTAATGAACGGTAAAAGATATATGGACGGGCGTTACGCCCTTCGATTCTATGGACTTTTCTACATATGTATACCAATTTTAAATTTTCATATGCAGCTGATACAGTTTTACCAAGCAAGTAACCAAAAAATGGTACTTTGAAAATGTCAGTAGACCATTAAAAACTCGACCACCTGTATTAAAATAAAAAGTATCATATCCCCCTAATTAGGACCCATACATTAAGGATAAAATAATAAAAAAAAATCCCTGGGTCTTAGTTTTCAAAATACAAATTTTTATTTTTATTGGATATCTCACAAGTTTTTTTGACTTTGGCGGCCTGTAACTAATGAACGGTAAAAGATATATGGACGGGCGTTACGCCCTTCGATTCTATGGACTTTTGTACATATGTATACCAATTTTCAATTTTCATATGCAGCTGATACAGTTTAACCAAGCAAATAATCAAAAAATGGTACTTAGAAATTGTCAGTAGATCATTAAAAACTCGACCACCCTGTATTAAAATGAAAAGTATCGTATCCCCCTAATTAAGACCCGTGAGTTAAGGGAAAAATAATAAAAAAATTCCCTGTGTCTTAGTTTTCAAAATACAAATTTTTATTTTTATTGAATATCTCACAAGTTTTTTTGATTTTGACGGTCTGTAGCTAATGAACGGTAAAAGATATATGGACGGGCGTTACGCCCTTCGATTCTATGGACTTTTCTACATATGTATACCAATTTTAAATTTTCATATGCAGCTGATACAGTTTTACCAAGCAAGTAACCAAAAAATGGTACTTTGAAAATGTCAGTAGACCATTAAAAACTCGACCACCTGTATTAAAATAAAAAGTATCATATCCCCCTAATTAGGACCCATACATTAAGGATAAAATAATAAAAAAAAATCCCTGGGTCTTAGTTTTCAAAATACAAATTTTTATTTTTATTGGATATCTCACAAGTTTTTTTGACTTTGGCGGCCTGTAACTAATGAACGGTAAAAGATATATGGACGGGCGTTACGCCCTTCGATTCTATGGACTTTTGTACATATGTATACCAATTTTCAATTTTCATATGCAGCTGATACAGTTTAACCAAGCAAATAATCAAAAAATGGTACTTAGAAATTGTCAGTAGATCGTTAAAAACTCGACCACCCTGTATTAAAATGAAAAGTATCGTATCCCCCTAATTAAGACCCGTGAGTTAAGGGAAAAATAATAAAAAAATTCCCTGTGTCTTAGTTTTCAAAATACAAATTTTTATTTTTATTGAATATCTCACAAGTTTTTTTGATTTTGACGGTCTGTAGCTAATGAACGGTAAAAGATATATGGACGGGCGTTACGCCCTTCGATTCTATGGACTTTTGTACATATGTATACCAATTTTCAATTTTCATATGCAGCTGATACAGTTTAACCAAGCAAATAATCAAAAAATGGTACTTAGAAATTGTCAGTAGATCATTAAAAACTCGACCACCCTGTATTAAAATGAAAAGTATCGTATCCCCCTAATTAAGACCCGTGAGTTAAGGGAAAAATAATAAAAAAATTCCCTGTGTCTTAGTTTTCAAAATACAAATTTTTATTTTTATTGAATATCTCACAAGTTTTTTTGATTTTGACGGTCTGTAGCTAATGAACGGTAAAAGATATATGGACGGGCGTTACGCCCTTCGATTCTATGGACTTTTCTACATATGTATACCAATTTTAAATTTTCATATGCAGCTGATACAGTTTTACCAAGCAAGTAACCAAAAAATGGTACTTTGAAAATGTCAGTAGACCATTAAAAACTCGACCACCTGTATTAAAATAAAAAGTATCATATCCCCCTAATTAGGACCCATACATTAAGGATAAAATAATAAAAAAAAATCCCTGGGTCTTAGTTTTCAAAATACAAATTTTTATTTTTATTGGATATCTCACAAGTTTTTTTGACTTTGGCGGCCTGTAGCTAATGAACGGTAAAAGATATATGGACGGGCGTTACGCCCTTCGATTCTATGGACTTTTCTACATATGTATACCAATTTTAAATTTTCATATGCAGCTGATACAGTTTTACCAAGCAAGTAACCAAAAAATGGTACTTTGAAAATGTCAGTAGACCATTAAAAACTCGACCACCTGTATTAAAATAAAAAGTATCATATCCCCCTAATTAGGACCCATACATTAAGGATAAAATAATAAAAAAAAATCCCTGGGTCTTAGTTTTCAAAATACAAATTTTTATTTTTATTGGATATCTCACAAGTTTTTTTGACTTTGGCGGCCTGTAACTAATGAACGGTAAAAGATATATGGACGGGCGTTACGCCCTTCGATTCTATGGACTTTTGTACATATGTATACCAATTTTCAATTTTCATATGCAGCTGATACAGTTTAACCAAGCAAATAATCAAAAAATGGTACTTAGAAATTGTCAGTAGATCATTAAAAACTCGACCACCCTGTATTAAAATGAAAAGTATCGTATCCCCCTAATTAAGACCCGTGAGTTAAGGGAAAAATAATAAAAAAATTCCCTGTGTCTTAGTTTTCAAAATACAAATTTTTATTTTTATTGAATATCTCACAAGTTTTTTTGATTTTGACGGTCTGTAGCTAATGAACGGTAAAAGATATATGGACGGGCGTTACGCCCTTCGATTCTATGGACTTTTCTACATATGTATACCAATTTTAAATTTTCATATGCAGCTGATACAGTTTTACCAAGCAAGTAACCAAAAAATGGTACTTTGAAAATGTCAGTAGACCATTAAAAACTCGACCACCTGTATTAAAATAAAAAGTATCATATCCCCCTAATTAGGACCCATACATTAAGGATAAAATAATAAAAAAAAATCCCTGGGTCTTAGTTTTCAAAATACAAATTTTTATTTTTATTGGATATCTCACAAGTTTTTTTGACTTTGGCGGCCTGTAGCTAATGAACGGTAAAAGATATATGGACGGGCGTTACGCCCTTCGATTCTATGGACTTTTCTACATATGTATACCAATTTTAAATTTTCATATGCAGCTGATACAGTTTTACCAAGCAAGTAACCAAAAAATGGTACTTTGAAAATGTCAGTAGACCATTAAAAACTCGACCACCTGTATTAAAATAAAAAGTATCATATCCCCCTAATTAGGACCCATACATTAAGGATAAAATAATAAAAAAAAATCCCTGGGTCTTAGTTTTCAAAATACAAATTTTTATTTTTATTGGATATCTCACAAGTTTTTTTGACTTTGGCGGCCTGTAGCTAATGAACGGTAAAAGATATATGGACGGGCGTTACGCCCTTCGATTCTATGGACTTTTCTACATATGTATACCAATTTTAAATTTTCATATGCAGCTGATACAGTTTTACCAAGCAAGTAACCAAAAAATGGTACTTTGAAAATGTCAGTAGACCATTAAAAACTCGACCACCTGTATTAAAATAAAAAGTATCATATCCCCCTAATTAGGACCCATACATTAAGGATAAAATAATAAAAAAAAATCCCTGGGTCTTAGTTTTCAAAATACAAATTTTTATTTTTATTGGATATCTCACAAGTTTTTTTGACTTTGGCGGCCTGTAACTAATGAACGGTAAAAGATATATGGACGGGCGTTACGCCCTTCGATTCTATGGACTTTTGTACATATGTATACCAATTTTCAATTTTCATATGCAGCTGATACAGTTTAACCAAGCAAATAATCAAAAAATGGTACTTAGAAATTGTCAGTAGATCATTAAAAACTCGACCACCCTGTATTAAAATGAAAAGTATCGTATCCCCCTAATTAAGACCCGTGAGTTAAGGGAAAAATAATAAAAAAATTCCCTGTGTCTTAGTTTTCAAAATACAAATTTTTATTTTTATTGAATATCTCACAAGTTTTTTTGATTTTGACGGTCTGTAGCTAATGAACGGTAAAAGATATATGGACGGGCGTTACGCCCTTCGATTCTATGGACTTTTGTACATATGTATACCAATTTTCAATTTTCATATGCAGCTGATACAGTTTAACCAAGCAAATAATCAAAAAATGGTACTTAGAAATTGTCAGTAGATCATTAAAAACTCGACCACCCTGTATTAAAATGAAAAGTATCGTATCCCCCTAATTAAGACCCGTGAGTTAAGGGAAAAATAATAAAAAAATTCCCTGTGTCTTAGTTTTCAAAATACAAATTTTTATTTTTATTGAATATCTCACAAGTTTTTTTGATTTTGACGGTCTGTAGCTAATGAACGGTAAAAGATATATGGACGGGCGTTACGCCCTTCGATTCTATGGACTTTTCTACATATGTATACCAATTTTAAATTTTCATATGCAGCTGATACAGTTTTACCAAGCAAGTAACCAAAAAATGGTACTTTGAAAATGTCAGTAGACCATTAAAAACTCGACCACCTGTATTAAAATAAAAAGTATCATATCCCCCTAATTAGGACCCATACATTAAGGATAAAATAATAAAAAAAAATCCCTGGGTCTTAGTTTTCAAAATACAAATTTTTATTTTTATTGGATATCTCACAAGTTTTTTTGACTTTGGCGGCCTGTAACTAATGAACGGTAAAAGATATATGGACGGGCGTTACGCCCTTCGATTCTATGGACTTTTGTACATATGTATACCAATTTTCAATTTTCATATGCAGCTGATACAGTTTAACCAAGCAAATAATCAAAAAATGGTACTTAGAAATTGTCAGTAGATCATTAAAAACTCGACCACCCTGTATTAAAATGAAAAGTATCGTATCCCCCTAATTAAGACCCGTGAGTTAAGGGAAAAATAATAAAAAAATTCCCTGTGTCTTAGTTTTCAAAATACAAATTTTTATTTTTATTGAATATCTCACAAGTTTTTTTGATTTTGACGGTCTGTAGCTAATGAACGGTAAAAGATATATGGACGGGCGTTACGCCCTTCGATTCTATGGACTTTTCTACATATGTATACCAATTTTAAATTTTCATATGCAGCTGATACAGTTTTACCAAGCAAGTAACCAAAAAATGGTACTTTGAAAATGTCAGTAGACCATTAAAAACTCGACCACCTGTATTAAAATAAAAAGTATCATATCCCCCTAATTAGGACCCATACATTAAGGATAAAATAATAAAAAAAAATCCCTGGGTCTTAGTTTTCAAAATACAAATTTTTATTTTTATTGGATATCTCACAAGTTTTTTTGACTTTGGCGGCCTGTAACTAATGAACGGTAAAAGATATATGGACGGGCGTTACGCCCTTCGATTCTATGGACTTTTGTACATATGTATACCAATTTTCAATTTTCATATGCAGCTGATACAGTTTAACCAAGCAAATAATCAAAAAATGGTACTTAGAAATTGTCAGTAGATCATTAAAAACTCGACCACCCTGTATTAAAATGAAAAGTATCGTATCCCCCTAATTAAGACCCGTGAGTTAAGGGAAAAATAATAAAAAAATTCCCTGTGTCTTAGTTTTCAAAATACAAATTTTTATTTTTATTGAATATCTCACAAGTTTTTTTGATTTTGACGGTCTGTAGCTAATGAACGGTAAAAGATATATGGACGGGCGTTACGCCCTTCGATTCTATGGACTTTTCTACATATGTATACCAATTTTAAATTTTCATATGCAGCTGATACAGTTTTACCAAGCAAGTAACCAAAAAATGGTACTTTGAAAATGTCAGTAGACCATTAAAAACTCGACCACCTGTATTAAAATAAAAAGTATCATATCCCCCTAATTAGGACCCATACATTAAGGATAAAATAATAAAAAAAAATCCCTGGGTCTTAGTTTTCAAAATACAAATTTTTATTTTTATTGGATATCTCACAAGTTTTTTTGACTTTGGCGGCCTGTAGCTAATGAACGGTAAAAGATATATGGACGGGCGTTACGCCCTTCGATTCTATGGACTTTTCTACATATGTATACCAATTTTAAATTTTCATATGCAGCTGATACAGTTTTACCAAGCAAGTAACCAAAAAATGGTACTTTGAAAATGTCAGTAGACCATTAAAAACTCGACCACCTGTATTAAAATAAAAAGTATCATATCCCCCTAATTAGGACAAATACATTAAGGATAAAATAATAAAAAAAATCCCTGGGTCTTAGTTTTCAAAATACAAATTTTTATTTTTATTGGATATCTCACAAGTTTTTTTGACTTTGGCGGCCTGTAACTAATGAACGGTAAAAGATATATAGACGGGCGTTACGCCCTTCGATTCTATGGACTTTTGTACATATGTATACCAATTTTCAATTTTCATATGCAGCTGATACAGTTTAACCAAGCAAATAATCAAAAAATGGTACTTAGAAATTGTCAGTAGATCATTAAAAACTCGACCACCCTGTATTAAAATGAAAAGTATCGTATCCCCCTAATTAAGACCCGTGAGTTAAGGGAAAAATAATAAAAAAATTCCCTGTGTCTTAGTTTTCAAAATACAAATTTTTATTTTTATTGAATATCTCACAAGTTTTTTTGACTTTGGCGGCCTGTAGCTAATGAACGGTAAAAGATATATGGACGGGCGTTACGCCCTTCGATTCTATGGACTTTTCTACATATGTATACCAATTTTAAATTTTCATATGCAGCTGATACAGTTTTACCAAGCAAGTAACCAAAAAATGGTACTTTGAAAATGTCAGTAGACCATTAAAAACTCGACCACCTGTATTAAAATAAAAAGTATCATATCCCCCTAATTAGGACAAATACATTAAGGATAAAATAATAAAAAAAATCCCTGGGTCTTAGTTTTCAAAATACAAATTTTTATTTTTATTGGATATCTCACAAGTTTTTTTGACTTTGGCGGCCTGTAACTAATGAACGGTAAAAGATATATGGACGGGCGTTACGCCCTTCGATTCTATGGACTTTTGTACATATGTATACCAATTTTCAATTTTCATATGCAGCTGATACAGTTTAACCAAGCAAATAATCAAAAAATGGTACTTAGAAATTGTCAGTAGATCATTAAAAACTCGACCACCCTGTATTAAAATGAAAAGTATCGTATCCCCCTAATTAAGACCCGTGAGTTAAGGGAAAAATAATAAAAAAATTCCCTGTGTCTTAGTTTTCAAAATACAAATTTTTATTTTTATTGAATATCTCACAAGTTTTTTTGATTTTGACGGTCTGTAGCTAATGAACGGTAAAAGATATATGGACGGGCGTTACGCCCTTCGATTCTATGGACTTTTCTACATATGTATACCAATTTTAAATTTTCATATGCAGCTGATACAGTTTTACCAAGCAAGTAACCAAAAAATGGTACTTTGAAAATGTCAGTAGACCATTAAAAACTCGACCACCTGTATTAAAATAAAAAGTATCATATCCCCCTAATTAGGACCCATACATTAAGGATAAAATAATAAAAAAAAATCCCTGGGTCTTAGTTTTCAAAATACAAATTTTTATTTTTATTGGATATCTCACAAGTTTTTTTGACTTTGGCGGCCTGTAGCTAATGAACGGTAAAAGATATATGGACGGGCGTTACGCCCTTCGATTCTATGGACTTTTCTACATATGTATACCAATTTTCAATTTTCATATGCAGCTGATACAGTTTTACCAAGCAAGTAACCAAAAAATGGTACTTTGAAAATGTCAGTAGACCATTAAAAACTCGACCACCTGTATTAAAATAAAAAGTATCATATCCCCCTAATTAGGACCCATACATTAAGGATAAAATAATTAAAAAAAATCCCTGGGTCTTAGTTTTCAAAATACAAATTTTTATTTTTATTGGATATCTCACAAGTTTTTTTGACTTTGGCGGCCTGTAACTAATGAACGGTAAAAGATATATGGACGGGCGTTACGCCCTTCGATTCTATGGACTTTTGTACATATGTATACCAATTTTAAATTTTCATATGCAGCTGATACAGTTTAACCAAGCAAATAATCAAAAAATGGTACTTAGAAATTGTCAGTAGATCATTAAAAACTCGACCACCCTGTATTAAAATGAAAAGTATCGTATCCCCCTAATTAAGACCCGTGAGTTAAGGGAAAAATAATAAAAAAATTCCCTGTGTCTTAGTTTTCAAAATACAAATTTTTATTTTTATTGAATATCTCACAAGTTTTTTTGATTTTGACGGTCTGTAGCTAATGAACGGTAAAAGATATATGGACGGGCGTTACGCCCTTCGATTCTATGGACTTTTCTACATATGTATACCAATTTTAAATTTTCATATGCAGCTGATACAGTTTTACCAAGCAAGTAACCAAAAAATGGTACTTTGAAAATGTCAGTAGACCATTAAAAACTCGACCACCTGTATTAAAATAAAAAGTATCATATCCCCCTAATTAGGACCCATACATTAAGGATAAAATAATAAAAAAAAATCCCTGGGTCTTAGTTTTCAAAATACAAATTTTTATTTTTATTGGATATCTCACAAGTTTTTTTGACTTTGGCGGCCTGTAACTAATGAACGGTAAAAGATATATGGACGGGCGTTACGCCCTTCGATTCTATGGACTTTTGTACATATGTATACCAATTTTCAATTTTCATATGCAGCTGATACAGTTTAACCAAGCAAATAATCAAAAAATGGTACTTAGAAATTGTCAGTAGATCATTAAAAACTCGACCACCCTGTATTAAAATGAAAAGTATCGTATCCCCCTAATTAAGACCCGTGAGTTAAGGGAAAAATAATAAAAAAATTCCCTGTGTCTTAGTTTTCAAAATACAAATTTTTATTTTTATTGAATATCTCACAAGTTTTTTTGATTTTGACGGTCTGTAGCTAATGAACGGTAAAAGATATATGGACGGGCGTTACGCCCTTCGATTCTATGGACTTTTCTACATATGTATACCAATTTTAAATTTTCATATGCAGCTGATACAGTTTTACCAAGCAAGTAACCAAAAAATGGTACTTTGAAAATGTCAGTAGACCATTAAAAACTCGACCACCTGTATTAAAATAAAAAGTATCATATCCCCCTAATTAGGACCCATACATTAAGGATAAAATAATAAAAAAAAATCCCTGGGTCTTAGTTTTCAAAATACAAATTTTTATTTTTATTGGATATCTCACAAGTTTTTTTGACTTTGGCGGCCTGTAGCTAATGAACGGTAAAAGATATATGGACGGGCGTTACGCCCTTCGATTCTATGGACTTTTCTACATATGTATACCAATTTTCAATTTTCATATGCAGCTGATACAGTTTAACCAAGCAAATAATCAAAAAATGGTACTTAGAAATTGTCAGTAGATCATTAAAAACTCGACCACCCTGTATTAAAATGAAAAGTATCGTATCCCCCTAATTAAGACCCGTGAGTTAAGGGAAAAATAATAAAAAAATTCCCTGTGTCTTAGTTTTCAAAATACAAATTTTTATTTTTATTGAATATCTCACAAGTTTTTTTGATTTTGACGGTCTGTAGCTAATGAACGGTAAAAGATATATGGACGGGCGTTACGCCCTTCGATTCTATGGACTTTTCTACATATGTATACCAATTTTAAATTTTCATATGCAGCTGATACAGTTTTACCAAGCAAGTAACCAAAAAATGGTACTTTGAAAATGTCAGTAGACCATTAAAAACTCGACCACCTGTATTAAAATAAAAAGTATCATATCCCCCTAATTAGGACCCATACATTAAGGATAAAATAATAAAAAAAAATCCCTGGGTCTTAGTTTTCAAAATACAAATTTTTATTTTTATTGGATATCTCACAAGTTTTTTTGACTTTGGCGGCCTGTAGCTAATGAACGGTAAAAGATATATGGACGGGCGTTACGCCCTTCGATTCTATGGACTTTTCTACATATGTATACCAATTTTAAATTTTCATATGCAGCTGATACAGTTTTACCAAGCAAGTAACCAAAAAATGGTACTTTGAAAATGTCAGTAGACCATTAAAAACTCGACCACCTGTATTAAAATAAAAAGTATCATATCCCCCTAATTAGGACCCATACATTAAGGATAAAATAATAAAAAAAAATCCCTGGGTCTTAGTTTTCAAAATACAAATTTTTATTTTTATTGGATATCTCACAAGTTTTTTTGACTTTGGCGGCCTGTAACTAATGAACGGTAAAAGATATATGGACGGGCGTTACGCCCTTCGATTCTATGGACTTTTGTACATATGTATACCAATTTTCAATTTTCATATGCAGCTGATACAGTTTAACCAAGCAAATAATCAAAAAATGGTACTTAGAAATTGTCAGTAGATCATTAAAAACTCGACCACCCTGTATTAAAATGAAAAGTATCGTATCCCCCTAATTAAGACCCGTGAGTTAAGGGAAAAATAATAAAAAAATTCCCTGTGTCTTAGTTTTCAAAATACAAATTTTTATTTTTATTGAATATCTCACAAGTTTTTTTGATTTTGACGGTCTGTAGCTAATGAACGGTAAAAGATATATGGACGGGCGTTACGCCCTTCGATTCTATGGACTTTTCTACATATGTATACCAATTTTAAATTTTCATATGCAGCTGATACAGTTTTACCAAGCAAGTAACCAAAAAATGGTACTTTGAAAATGTCAGTAGACCATTAAAAACTCGACCACCTGTATTAAAATAAAAAGTATCATATCCCCCTAATTAGGACCCATACATTAAGGATAAAATAATAAAAAAAAATCCCTGGGTCTTAGTTTTCAAAATACAAATTTTTATTTTTATTGGATATCTCACAAGTTTTTTTGACTTTGGCGGCCTGTAGCTAATGAACGGTAAAAGATATATGGACGGGCGTTACGCCCTTCGATTCTATGGACTTTTCTACATATGTATACCAATTTTCAATTTTCATATGCAGCTGATACAGTTTAACCAAGCAAATAATCAAAAAATGGTACTTAGAAATTGTCAGTAGATCATTAAAAACTCGACCACCCTGTATTAAAATGAAAAGTATCGTATCCCCCTAATTAAGACCCGTGAGTTAAGGGAAAAATAATAAAAAAATTCCCTGTGTCTTAGTTTTCAAAATACAAATTTTTATTTTTATTGAATATCTCACAAGTTTTTTTGATTTTGACGGTCTGTAGCTAATGAACGGTAAAAGATATATGGACGGGCGTTACGCCCTTCGATTCTATGGACTTTTCTACATATGTATACCAATTTTAAATTTTCATATGCAGCTGATACAGTTTTACCAAGCAAGTAACCAAAAAATGGTACTTTGAAAATGTCAGTAGACCATTAAAAACTCGACCACCTGTATTAAAATAAAAAGTATCATATCCCCCTAATTAGGACCCATACATTAAGGATAAAATAATAAAAAAAAATCCCTGGGTCTTAGTTTTCAAAATACAAATTTTTATTTTTATTGGATATCTCACAAGTTTTTTTGACTTTGGCGGCCTGTAGCTAATGAACGGTAAAAGATATATGGACGGGCGTTACGCCCTTCGATTCTATGGACTTTTCTACATATGTATACCAATTTTCAATTTTCATATGCAGCTGATACAGTTTAACCAAGCAAATAATCAAAAAATGGTACTTAGAAATTGTCAGTAGATCATTAAAAACTCGACCACCCTGTATTAAAATGAAAAGTATCGTATCCCCCTAATTAAGACCCGTGAGTTAAGGGAAAAATAATAAAAAAATTCCCTGTGTCTTAGTTTTCAAAATACAAATTTTTATTTTTATTGAATATCTCACAAGTTTTTTTGATTTTGACGGTCTGTAGCTAATGAACGGTAAAAGATATATGGACGGGCGTTACGCCCTTCGATTCTATGGACTTTTCTACATATGTATACCAATTTTAAATTTTCATATGCAGCTGATACAGTTTTACCAAGCAAGTAACCAAAAAATGGTACTTTGAAAATGTCAGTAGACCATTAAAAACTCGACCACCTGTATTAAAATAAAAAGTATCATATCCCCCTAATTAGGACCCATACATTAAGGATAAAATAATAAAAAAAAATCCCTGGGTCTTAGTTTTCAAAATACAAATTTTTATTTTTATTGGATATCTCACAAGTTTTTTTGACTTTGGCGGCCTGTAGCTAATGAACGGTAAAAGATATATGGACGGGCGTTACGCCCTTCGATTCTATGGACTTTTCTACATATGTATACCAATTTTAAATTTTCATATGCAGCTGATACAGTTTTACCAAGCAAGTAACCAAAAAATGGTACTTTGAAAATGTCAGTAGACCATTAAAAACTCGACCACCTGTATTAAAATAAAAAGTATCATATCCCCCTAATTAGGACCCATACATTAAGGATAAAATAATAAAAAAAAATCCCTGGGTCTTAGTTTTCAAAATACAAATTTTTATTTTTATTGGATATCTCACAAGTTTTTTTGACTTTGGCGGCCTGTAACTAATGAACGGTAAAAGATATATGGACGGGCGTTACGCCCTTCGATTCTATGGACTTTTGTACATATGTATACCAATTTTCAATTTTCATATGCAGCTGATACAGTTTAACCAAGCAAATAATCAAAAAATGGTACTTAGAAATTGTCAGTAGATCATTAAAAACTCGACCACCCTGTATTAAAATGAAAAGTATCGTATCCCCCTAATTAAGACCCGTGAGTTAAGGGAAAAATAATAAAAAAATTCCCTGTGTCTTAGTTTTCAAAATACAAATTTTTATTTTTATTGAATATCTCACAAGTTTTTTTGATTTTGACGGTCTGTAGCTAATGAACGGTAAAAGATATATGGACGGGCGTTACGCCCTTCGATTCTATGGACTTTTCTACATATGTATACCAATTTTAAATTTTCATATGCAGCTGATACAGTTTTACCAAGCAAGTAACCAAAAAATGGTACTTTGAAAATGTCAGTAGACCATTAAAAACTCGACCACCTGTATTAAAATAAAAAGTATCATATCCCCCTAATTAGGACCCATACATTAAGGATAAAATAATAAAAAAAAATCCCTGGGTCTTAGTTTTCAAAATACAAATTTTTATTTTTATTGGATATCTCACAAGTTTTTTTGACTTTGGCGGCCTGTAGCTAATGAACGGTAAAAGATATATGGACGGGCGTTACGCCCTTCGATTCTATGGACTTTTCTACATATGTATACCAATTTTCAATTTTCATATGCAGCTGATACAGTTTAACCAAGCAAATAATCAAAAAATGGTACTTAGAAATTGTCAGTAGATCATTAAAAACTCGACCACCCTGTATTAAAATGAAAAGTATCGTATCCCCCTAATTAAGACCCGTGAGTTAAGGGAAAAATAATAAAAAAATTCCCTGTGTCTTAGTTTTCAAAATACAAATTTTTATTTTTATTGAATATCTCACAAGTTTTTTTGATTTTGACGGTCTGTAGCTAATGAACGGTAAAAGATATATGGACGGGCGTTACGCCCTTCGATTCTATGGACTTTTCTACATATGTATACCAATTTTAAATTTTCATATGCAGCTGATACAGTTTTACCAAGCAAGTAACCAAAAAATGGTACTTTGAAAATGTCAGTAGACCATTAAAAACTCGACCACCTGTATTAAAATAAAAAGTATCATATCCCCCTAATTAGGACCCATACATTAAGGATAAAATAATAAAAAAAAATCCCTGGGTCTTAGTTTTCAAAATACAAATTTTTATTTTTATTGGATATCTCACAAGTTTTTTTGACTTTGGCGGCCTGTAGCTAATGAACGGTAAAAGATATATGGACGGGCGTTACGCCCTTCGATTCTATGGACTTTTCTACATATGTATACCAATTTTAAATTTTCATATGCAGCTGATACAGTTTTACCAAGCAAGTAACCAAAAAATGGTACTTTGAAAATGTCAGTAGACCATTAAAAACTCGACCACCTGTATTAAAATAAAAAGTATCATATCCCCCTAATTAGGACCCATACATTAAGGATAAAATAATAAAAAAAAATCCCTGGGTCTTAGTTTTCAAAATACAAATTTTTATTTTTATTGGATATCTCACAAGTTTTTTTGACTTTGGCGGCCTGTAACTAATGAACGGTAAAAGATATATGGACGGGCGTTACGCCCTTCGATTCTATGGACTTTTGTACATATGTATACCAATTTTCAATTTTCATATGCAGCTGATACAGTTTAACCAAGCAAATAATCAAAAAATGGTACTTAGAAATTGTCAGTAGATCATTAAAAACTCGACCACCCTGTATTAAAATGAAAAGTATCGTATCCCCCTAATTAAGACCCGTGAGTTAAGGGAAAAATAATAAAAAAATTCCCTGTGTCTTAGTTTTCAAAATACAAATTTTTATTTTTATTGAATATCTCACAAGTTTTTTTGATTTTGACGGTCTGTAGCTAATGAACGGTAAAAGATATATGGACGGGCGTTACGCCCTTCGATTCTATGGACTTTTCTACATATGTATACCAATTTTAAATTTTCATATGCAGCTGATACAGTTTTACCAAGCAAGTAACCAAAAAATGGTACTTTGAAAATGTCAGTAGACCATTAAAAACTCGACCACCTGTATTAAAATAAAAAGTATCATATCCCCCTAATTAGGACCCATACATTAAGGATAAAATAATAAAAAAAAATCCCTGGGTCTTAGTTTTCAAAATACAAATTTTTATTTTTATTGGATATCTCACAAGTTTTTTTGACTTTGGCGGCCTGTAGCTAATGAACGGTAAAAGATATATGGACGGGCGTTACGCCCTTCGATTCTATGGACTTTTGTACATATGTATACCAATTTTCAATTTTCATATGCAGCTGATACAGTTTAACCAAGCAAATAATCAAAAAATGGTACTTAGAAATTGTCAGTAGATCATTAAAAACTCGACCACCCTGTATTAAAATGAAAAGTATCGTATCCCCCTAATTAAGACCCGTGAGTTAAGGGAAAAATAATAAAAAAATTCCCTGTGTCTTAGTTTTCAAAATACAAATTTTTATTTTTATTGAATATCTCACAAGTTTTTTTGATTTTGACGGTCTGTAGCTAATGAACGGTAAAAGATATATGGACGGGCGTTACGCCCTTCGATTCTATGGACTTTTCTACATATGTATACCAATTTTAAATTTTCATATGCAGCTGATACAGTTTTACCAAGCAAGTAACCAAAAAATGGTACTTTGAAAATGTCAGTAGACCATTAAAAACTCGACCACCTGTATTAAAATAAAAAGTATCATATCCCCCTAATTAGGACCCATACATTAAGGATAAAATAATAAAAAAAAATCCCTGGGTCTTAGTTTTCAAAATACAAATTTTTATTTTTATTGGATATCTCACAAGTTTTTTTGACTTTGGCGGCCTGTAACTAATGAACGGTAAAAGATATATGGACGGGCGTTACGCCCTTCGATTCTATGGACTTTTGTACATATGTATACCAATTTTCAATTTTCATATGCAGCTGATACAGTTTAACCAAGCAAATAATCAAAAAATGGTACTTAGAAATTGTCAGTAGATCGTTAAAAACTCGACCACCCTGTATTAAAATGAAAAGTATCGTATCCCCCTAATTAAGACCCGTGAGTTAAGGGAAAAATAATAAAAAAATTCCCTGTGTCTTAGTTTTCAAAATACAAATTTTTATTTTTATTGAATATCTCACAAGTTTTTTTGATTTTGACGGTCTGTAGCTAATGAACGGTAAAAGATATATGGACGGGCGTTACGCCCTTCGATTCTATGGACTTTTCTACATATGTATACCAATTTTAAATTTTCATATGCAGCTGATACAGTTTTACCAAGCAAGTAACCAAAAAATGGTACTTTGAAAATGTCAGTAGACCATTAAAAACTCGACCACCTGTATTAAAATAAAAAGTATCATATCCCCCTAATTAGGACCCATACATTAAGGATAAAATAATAAAAAAAAATCCCTGGGTCTTAGTTTTCAAAATACAAATTTTTATTTTTATTGGATATCTCACAAGTTTTTTTGACTTTGGCGGCCTGTAGCTAATGAACGGTAAAAGATATATGGACGGGCGTTACGCCCTTCGATTCTATGGACTTTTCTACATATGTATACCAATTTTAAATTTTCATATGCAGCTGATACAGTTTTACCAAGCAAGTAACCAAAAAATGGTACTTTGAAAATGTCAGTAGACCATTAAAAACTCGACCACCTGTATTAAAATAAAAAGTATCATATCCCCCTAATTAGGACCCATACATTAAGGATAAAATAATAAAAAAAAATCCCTGGGTCTTAGTTTTCAAAATACAAATTTTTATTTTTATTGGATATCTCACAAGTTTTTTTGACTTTGGCGGCCTGTAACTAATGAACGGTAAAAGATATATGGACGGGCGTTACGCCCTTCGATTCTATGGACTTTTGTACATATGTATACCAATTTTCAATTTTCATATGCAGCTGATACAGTTTAACCAAGCAAATAATCAAAAAATGGTACTTAGAAATTGTCAGTAGATCATTAAAAACTCGACCACCCTGTATTAAAATGAAAAGTATCGTATCCCCCTAATTAAGACCCGTGAGTTAAGGGAAAAATAATAAAAAAATTCCCTGTGTCTTAGTTTTCAAAATACAAATTTTTATTTTTATTGAATATCTCACAAGTTTTTTTGATTTTGACGGTCTGTAGCTAATGAACGGTAAAAGATATATGGACGGGCGTTACGCCCTTCGATTCTATGGACTTTTCTACATATGTATACCAATTTTAAATTTTCATATGCAGCTGATACAGTTTTACCAAGCAAGTAACCAAAAAATGGTACTTTGAAAATGTCAGTAGACCATTAAAAACTCGACCACCTGTATTAAAATAAAAAGTATCATATCCCCCTAATTAGGACCCATACATTAAGGATAAAATAATAAAAAAAAATCCCTGGGTCTTAGTTTTCAAAATACAAATTTTTATTTTTATTGGATATCTCACAAGTTTTTTTGACTTTGGCGGCCTGTAGCTAATGAACGGTAAAAGATATATGGACGGGCGTTACGCCCTTCGATTCTATGGACTTTTCTACATATGTATACCAATTTTAAATTTTCATATGCAGCTGATACAGTTTTACCAAGCAAGTAACCAAAAAATGGTACTTTGAAAATGTCAGTAGACCATTAAAAACTCGACCACCTGTATTAAAATAAAAAGTATCATATCCCCCTAATTAGGACCCATACATTAAGGATAAAATAATAAAAAAAAATCCCTGGGTCTTAGTTTTCAAAATACAAATTTTTATTTTTATTGGATATCTCACAAGTTTTTTTGACTTTGGCGGCCTGTAACTAATGAACGGTAAAAGATATATGGACGGGCGTTACGCCCTTCGATTCTATGGACTTTTCTACATATGTATACCAATTTTAAATTTTCATATGCAGCTGATACAGTTTTACCAAGCAAGTAACCAAAAAATGGTACTTTGAAAATGTCAGTAGACCATTAAAAACTCGACCACCTGTATTAAAATAAAAAGTATCATATCCCCCTAATTAGGACCCATACATTAAGGATAAAATAATAAAAAAAAATCCCTGGGTCTTAGTTTTCAAAATACAAATTTTTATTTTTATTGGATATCTCACAAGTTTTTTTGACTTTGGCGGCCTGTAACTAATGAACGGTAAAAGATATATGGACGGGCGTTACGCCCTTCGATTCTATGGACTTTTGTACATATGTATACCAATTTTCAATTTTCATATGCAGCTGATACAGTTTAACCAAGCAAATAATCAAAAAATGGTACTTAGAAATTGTCAGTAGATCATTAAAAACTCGACCACCCTGTATTAAAATGAAAAGTATCGTATCCCCCTAATTAAGACCCGTGAGTTAAGGGAAAAATAATAAAAAAATTCCCTGTGTCTTAGTTTTCAAAATACAAATTTTTATTTTTATTGAATATCTCACAAGTTTTTTTGATTTTGACGGTCTGTAGCTAATGAACGGTAAAAGATATATGGACGGGCGTTACGCCCTTCGATTCTATGGACTTTTCTACATATGTATACCAATTTTAAATTTTCATATGCAGCTGATACAGTTTTACCAAGCAAGTAACCAAAAAATGGTACTTTGAAAATGTCAGTAGACCATTAAAAACTCGACCACCTGTATTAAAATAAAAAGTATCATATCCCCCTAATTAGGACCCATACATTAAGGATAAAATAATAAAAAAAAATCCCTGGGTCTTAGTTTTCAAAATACAAATTTTTATTTTTATTGGATATCTCACAAGTTTTTTTGACTTTGGCGGCCTGTAGCTAATGAACGGTAAAAGATATATGGACGGGCGTTACGCCCTTCGATTCTATGGACTTTTCTACATATGTATACCAATTTTAAATTTTCATATGCAGCTGATACAGTTTTACCAAGCAAGTAACCAAAAAATGGTACTTTGAAAATGTCAGTAGACCATTAAAAACTCGACCACCTGTATTAAAATAAAAAGTATCATATCCCCCTAATTAGGACCCATACATTAAGGATAAAATAATAAAAAAAAATCCCTGGGTCTTAGTTTTCAAAATACAAATTTTTATTTTTATTGGATATCTCACAAGTTTTTTTGACTTTGGCGGCCTGTAACTAATGAACGGTAAAAGATATATGGACGGGCGTTACGCCCTTCGATTCTATGGACTTTTGTACATATGTATACCAATTTTCAATTTTCATATGCAGCTGATACAGTTTAACCAAGCAAATAATCAAAAAATGGTACTTAGAAATTGTCAGTAGATCATTAAAAACTCGACCACCCTGTATTAAAATGAAAAGTATCGTATCCCCCTAATTAAGACCCGTGAGTTAAGGGAAAAATAATAAAAAAATTCCCTGTGTCTTAGTTTTCAAAATACAAATTTTTATTTTTATTGAATATCTCACAAGTTTTTTTGATTTTGACGGTCTGTAGCTAATGAACGGTAAAAGATATATGGACGGGCGTTACGCCCTTCGATTCTATGGACTTTTCTACATATGTATACCAATTTTAAATTTTCATATGCAGCTGATACAGTTTTACCAAGCAAGTAACCAAAAAATGGTACTTTGAAAATGTCAGTAGACCATTAAAAACTCGACCACCTGTATTAAAATAAAAAGTATCATATCCCCCTAATTAGGACCCATACATTAAGGATAAAATAATAAAAAAAAATCCCTGGGTCTTAGTTTTCAAAATACAAATTTTTATTTTTATTGGATATCTCACAAGTTTTTTTGACTTTGGCGGCCTGTAGCTAATGAACGGTAAAAGATATATGGACGGGCGTTACGCCCTTCGATTCTATGGACTTTTCTACATATGTATACCAATTTTAAATTTTCATATGCAGCTGATACAGTTTTACCAAGCAAGTAACCAAAAAATGGTACTTTGAAAATGTCAGTAGACCATTAAAAACTCGACCACCTGTATTAAAATAAAAAGTATCATATCCCCCTAATTAGGACCCATACATTAAGGATAAAATAATAAAAAAAAATCCCTGGGTCTTAGTTTTCAAAATACAAATTTTTATTTTTATTGGATATCTCACAAGTTTTTTTGACTTTGGCGGCCTGTAACTAATGAACGGTAAAAGATATATGGACGGGCGTTACGCCCTTCGATTCTATGGACTTTTGTACATATGTATACCAATTTTCAATTTTCATATGCAGCTGATACAGTTTAACCAAGCAAATAATCAAAAAATGGTACTTAGAAATTGTCAGTAGATCATTAAAAACTCGACCACCCTGTATTAAAATGAAAAGTATCGTATCCCCCTAATTAAGACCCGTGAGTTAAGGGAAAAATAATAAAATAATTCCCTGTGTCTTAGTTTTCAAAATACAAATTTTTATTTTTATTGAATATCTCACAAGTTTTTTTGATTTTGACGGTCTGTAGCTAATGAACGGTAAAAGATATATGGACGGGCGTTACGCCCTTCGATTCTATGGACTTTTCTACATATGTATACCAATTTTAAATTTTCATATGCAGCTGATACAGTTTTACCAAGCAAGTAACCAAAAAATGGTACTTTGAAAATGTCAGTAGACCATTAAAAACTCGACCACCTGTATTAAAATAAAAAGTATCATATCCCCCTAATTAGGACAAATACATTAAGGATAAAATAATAAAAAAAATCCCTGGGTCTTAGTTTTCAAAATACAAATTTTTATTTTTATTGGATATCTCACAAGTTTTTTTGACTTTGGCGGCCTGTAACTAATGAACGGTAAAAGATATATGGACGGGCGTTACGCCCTTCGATTCTATGGACTTTTGTACATATGTATACCAATTTTCAATTTTCATATGCAGCTGATACAGTTTAACCAAGCAAATAATCAAAAAATGGTACTTAGAAATTGTCAGTAGATCATTAAAAACTCGACCACCCTGTATTAAAATGAAAAGTATCGTATCCCCCTAATTAAGACCCGTGAGTTAAGGGAAAAATAATAAAAAAATTCCCTGTGTCTTAGTTTTCAAAATACAAATTTTTATTTTTATTGAATATCTCACAAGTTTTTTTGATTTTGACGGTCTGTAGCTAATGAACGGTAAAAGATATATGGACGGGCGTTACGCCCTTCGATTCTATGGACTTTTCTACATATGTATACCAATTTTAAATTTTCATATGCAGCTGATACAGTTTTACCAAGCAAGTAACCAAAAAATGGTACTTTGAAAATGTCAGTAGACCATTAAAAACTCGACCACCTGTATTAAAATAAAAAGTATCATATCCCCCTAATTAGGACCCATACATTAAGGATAAAATAATAAAAAAAAATCCCTGGGTCTTAGTTTTCAAAATACAAATTTTTATTTTTATTGGATATCTCACAAGTTTTTTTGACTTTGGCGGCCTGTAACTAATGAACGGTAAAAGATATATGGACGGGCGTTACGCCCTTCGATTCTATGGACTTTTGTACATATGTATACCAATTTTCAATTTTCATATGCAGCTGATACAGTTTAACCAAGCAAATAATCAAAAAATGGTACTTAGAAATTGTCAGTAGATCATTAAAAACTCGACCACCCTGTATTAAAATGAAAAGTATCGTATCCCCCTAATTAAGACCCGTGAGTTAAGGGAAAAATAATAAAAAAATTCCCTGTGTCTTAGTTTTCAAAATACAAATTTTTATTTTTATTGAATATCTCACAAGTTTTTTTGATTTTGACGGTCTGTAGCTAATGAACGGTAAAAGATATATGGACGGGCGTTACGCCCTTCGATTCTATGGACTTTTCTACATATGTATACCAATTTTAAATTTTCATATGCAGCTGATACAGTTTTACCAAGCAAGTAACCAAAAAATGGTACTTTGAAAATGTCAGTAGACCATTAAAAACTCGACCACCTGTATTAAAATAAAAAGTATCATATCCCCCTAATTAGGACCCATACATTAAGGATAAAATAATAAAAAAAAATCCCTGGGTCTTAGTTTTCAAAATACAAATTTTTATTTTTATTGGATATCTCACAAGTTTTTTTGACTTTGGCGGCCTGTAACTAATGAACGGTAAAAGATATATGGACGGGCGTTACGCCCTTCGATTCTATGGACTTTTGTACATATGTATACCAATTTTCAATTTTCATATGCAGCTGATACAGTTTAACCAAGCAAATAATCAAAAAATGGTACTTAGAAATTGTCAGTAGATCATTAAAAACTCGACCACCCTGTATTAAAATGAAAAGTATCGTATCCCCCTAATTAAGACCCGTGAGTTAAGGGAAAAATAATAAAAAAATTCCCTGTGTCTTAGTTTTCAAAATACAAATTTTTATTTTTATTGAATATCTCACAAGTTTTTTTGATTTTGACGGTCTGTAGCTAATGAACGGTAAAAGATATATGGACGGGCGTTACGCCCTTCGATTCTATGGACTTTTCTACATATGTATACCAATTTTAAATTTTCATATGCAGCTGATACAGTTTTACCAAGCAAGTAACCAAAAAATGGTACTTTGAAAATGTCAGTAGACCATTAAAAACTCGACCACCTGTATTAAAATAAAAAGTATCATATCCCCCTAATTAGGACCCATACATTAAGGATAAAATAATAAAAAAAAATCCCTGGGTCTTAGTTTTCAAAATACAAATTTTTATTTTTATTGGATATCTCACAAGTTTTTTTGACTTTGGCGGCCTGTAGCTAATGAACGGTAAAAGATATATGGACGGGCGTTACGCCCTTCGATTCTATGGACTTTTCTACATATGTATACCAATTTTAAATTTTCATATGCAGCTGATACAGTTTTACCAAGCAAGTAACCAAAAAATGGTACTTTGAAAATGTCAGTAGACCATTAAAAACTCGACCACCTGTATTAAAATAAAAAGTATCATATCCCCCTAATTAGGACAAATACATTAAGGATAAAATAATAAAAAAAATCCCTGGGTCTTAGTTTTCAAAATACAAATTTTTATTTTTATTGGATATCTCACAAGTTTTTTTGACTTTGGCGGCCTGTAACTAATGAACGGTAAAAGATATATGGACGGGCGTTACGCCCTTCGATTCTATGGACTTTTGTACATATGTATACCAATTTTCAATTTTCATATGCAGCTAATACAGTTTAACCAAGCAAATAATCAAAAAATGGTACTTAGAAATTGTCAGTAGATCATTAAAAACTCGACCACCCTGTATTAAAATGAAAAGTATCGTATCCCCCTAATTAAGACCCGTGAGTTAAGGGAAAAATAATAAAAAAATTCCCTGTGTCTTAGTTTTCAAAATACAAATTTTTATTTTTATTGAATATCTCACAAGTTTTTTTGATTTTGACGGTCTGTAGCTAATGAACGGTAAAAGATATATGGACGGGCGTTACGCCCTTCGATTCTATGGACTTTTCTACATATGTATACCAATTTTAAATTTTCATATGCAGCTGATACAGTTTTACCAAGCAAGTAACCAAAAAATGGTACTTTGAAAATGTCAGTAGACCATTAAAAACTCGACCACCTGTATTAAAATAAAAAGTATCATATCCCCCTAATTAGGACCCATACATTAAGGATAAAATAATAAAAAAAAATCCCTGGGTCTTAGTTTTCAAAATACAAATTTTTATTTTTATTGGATATCTCACAAGTTTTTTTGACTTTGGCGGCCTGTAACTAATGAACGGTAAAAGATATATGGACGGGCGTTACGCCCTTCGATTCTATGGACTTTTGTACATATGTATACCAATTTTCAATTTTCATATGCAGCTGATACAGTTTAACCAAGCAAATAATCAAAAAATGGTACTTAGAAATTGTCAGTAGATCATTAAAAACTCGACCACCCTGTATTAAAATGAAAAGTATCGTATCCCCCTAATTAAGACCCGTGAGTTAAGGGAAAAATAATAAAAAAATTCCCTGTGTCTTAGTTTTCAAAATACAAATTTTTATTTTTATTGAATATCTCACAAGTTTTTTTGATTTTGACGGTCTGTAGCTAATGAACGGTAAAAGATATATGGACGGGCGTTACGCCCTTCGATTCTATGGACTTTTCTACATATGTATACCAATTTTAAATTTTCATATGCAGCTGATACAGTTTTACCAAGCAAGTAACCAAAAAATGGTACTTTGAAAATGTCAGTAGACCATTAAAAACTCGACCACCTGTATTAAAATAAAAAGTATCATATCCCCCTAATTAGGACCCATACATTAAGGATAAAATAATAAAAAAAAATCCCTGGGTCTTAGTTTTCAAAATACAAATTTTTATTTTTATTGGATATCTCACAAGTTTTTTTGACTTTGGCGGCCTGTAACTAATGAACGGTAAAAGATATATGGACGGGCGTTACGCCCTTCGATTCTATGGACTTTTGTACATATGTATACCAATTTTCAATTTTCATATGCAGCTGATACAGTTTAACCAAGCAAATAATCAAAAAATGGTACTTAGAAATTGTCAGTAGATCATTAAAAACTCGACCACCCTGTATTAAAATGAAAAGTATCGTATCCCCCTAATTAAGACCCGTGAGTTAAGGGAAAAATAATAAAAAAATTCCCTGTGTCTTAGTTTTCAAAATACAAATTTTTATTTTTATTGAATATCTCACAAGTTTTTTTGATTTTGACGGTCTGTAGCTAATGAACGGTAAAAGATATATGGACGGGCGTTACGCCCTTCGATTCTATGGACTTTTCTACATATGTATACCAATTTTAAATTTTCATATGCAGCTGATACAGTTTTACCAAGCAAGTAACCAAAAAATGGTACTTTGAAAATGTCAGTAGACCATTAAAAACTCGACCACCTGTATTAAAATAAAAAGTATCATATCCCCCTAATTAGGACCCATACATTAAGGATAAAATAATAAAAAAAAATCCCTGGGTCTTAGTTTTCAAAATACAAATTTTTATTTTTATTGGATATCTCACAAGTTTTTTTGACTTTGGCGGCCTGTAGCTAATGAACGGTAAAAGATATATGGACGGGCGTTACGCCCTTCGATTCTATGGACTTTTGTACATATGTATACCAATTTTCAATTTTCATATGCAGCTGATACAGTTTAACCAAGCAAATAATCAAAAAATGGTACTTAGAAATTGTCAGTAGATCATTAAAAACTCGACCACCCTGTATTAAAATGAAAAGTATCGTATCCCCCTAATTAAGACCCGTGAGTTAAGGGAAAAATAATAAAAAAATTCCCTGTGTCTTAGTTTTCAAAATACAAATTTTTATTTTTATTGAATATCTCACAAGTTTTTTTGATTTTGACGGTCTGTAGCTAATGAACGGTAAAAGATATATGGACGGGCGTTACGCCCTTCGATTCTATGGACTTTTCTACATATGTATACCAATTTTAAATTTTCATATGCAGCTGATACAGTTTTACCAAGCAAGTAACCAAAAAATGGTACTTTGAAAATGTCAGTAGACCATTAAAAACTCGACCACCTGTATTAAAATAAAAAGTATCATATCCCCCTAATTAGGACCCATACATTAAGGATAAAATAATAAAAAAAAATCCCTGGGTCTTAGTTTTCAAAATACAAATTTTTATTTTTATTGGATATCTCACAAGTTTTTTTGACTTTGGCGGCCTGTAACTAATGAACGGTAAAAGATATATGGACGGGCGTTACGCCCTTCGATTCTATGGACTTTTGTACATATGTATACCAATTTTCAATTTTCATATGCAGCTGATACAGTTTAACCAAGCAAATAATCAAAAAATGGTACTTAGAAATTGTCAGTAGATCATTAAAAACTCGACCACCCTGTATTAAAATGAAAAGTATCGTATCCCCCTAATTAAGACCCGTGAGTTAAGGGAAAAATAATAAAAAAATTCCCTGTGTCTTAGTTTTCAAAATACAAATTTTTATTTTTATTGAATATCTCACAAGTTTTTTTGATTTTGACGGTCTGTAGCTAATGAACGGTAAAAGATATATGGACGGGCGTTACGCCCTTCGATTCTATGGACTTTTCTACATATGTATACCAATTTTAAATTTTCATATGCAGCTGATACAGTTTTACCAAGCAAGTAACCAAAAAATGGTACTTTGAAAATGTCAGTAGACCATTAAAAACTCGACCACCTGTATTAAAATAAAAAGTATCATATCCCCCTAATTAGGACCCATACATTAAGGATAAAATAATAAAAAAAAATCCCTGGGTCTTAGTTTTCAAAATACAAATTTTTATTTTTATTGGATATCTCACAAGTTTTTTTGACTTTGGCGGCCTGTAACTAATGAACGGTAAAAGATATATGGACGGGCGTTACGCCCTTCGATTCTATGGACTTTTGTACATATGTATACCAATTTTCAATTTTCATATGCAGCTGATACAGTTTAACCAAGCAAATAATCAAAAAATGGTACTTAGAAATTGTCAGTAGATCATTAAAAACTCGACCACCCTGTATTAAAATGAAAAGTATCGTATCCCCCTAATTAAGACCCGTGAGTTAAGGGAAAAATAATAAAAAAATTCCCTGTGTCTTAGTTTTCAAAATACAAATTTTTATTTTTATTGAATATCTCACAAGTTTTTTTGATTTTGACGGTCTGTAGCTAATGAACGGTAAAAGATATATGGACGGGCGTTACGCCCTTCGATTCTATGGACTTTTCTACATATGTATACCAATTTTAAATTTTCATATGCAGCTGATACAGTTTTACCAAGCAAGTAACCAAAAAATGGTACTTTGAAAATGTCAGTAGACCATTAAAAACTCGACCACCTGTATTAAAATAAAAAGTATCATATCCCCCTAATTAGGACCCATACATTAAGGATAAAATAATAAAAAAAAATCCCTGGGTCTTAGTTTTCAAAATACAAATTTTTATTTTTATTGGATATCTCACAAGTTTTTTTGACTTTGGCGGCCTGTAACTAATGAACGGTAAAAGATATATGGACGGGCGTTACGCCCTTCGATTCTATGGACTTTTGTACATATGTATACCAATTTTCAATTTTCATATGCAGCTGATACAGTTTAACCAAGCAAATAATCAAAAAATGGTACTTAGAAATTGTCAGTAGATCATTAAAAACTCGACCACCCTGTATTAAAATGAAAAGTATCGTATCCCCCTAATTAAGACCCGTGAGTTAAGGGAAAAATAATAAAAAAATTCCCTGTGTCTTAGTTTTCAAAATACAAATTTTTATTTTTATTGAATATCTCACAAGTTTTTTTGATTTTGACGGTCTGTAGCTAATGAACGGTAAAAGATATATGGACGGGCGTTACGCCCTTCGATTCTATGGACTTTTCTACATATGTATACCAATTTTAAATTTTCATATGCAGCTGATACAGTTTTACCAAGCAAGTAACCAAAAAATGGTACTTTGAAAATGTCAGTAGACCATTAAAAACTCGACCACCTGTATTAAAATAAAAAGTATCATATCCCCCTAATTAGGACCCATACATTAAGGATAAAATAATAAAAAAAAATCCCTGGGTCTTAGTTTTCAAAATACAAATTTTTATTTTTATTGGATATCTCACAAGTTTTTTTGACTTTGGCGGCCTGTAACTAATGAACGGTAAAAGATATATGGACGGGCGTTACGCCCTTCGATTCTATGGACTTTTGTACATATGTATACCAATTTTCAATTTTCATATGCAGCTGATACAGTTTAACCAAGCAAATAATCAAAAAATGGTACTTAGAAATTGTCAGTAGATCATTAAAAACTCGACCACCCTGTATTAAAATGAAAAGTATCGTATCCCCCTAATTAAGACCCGTGAGTTAAGGGAAAAATAATAAAAAAATTCCCTGTGTCTTAGTTTTCAAAATACAAATTTTTATTTTTATTGAATATCTCACAAGTTTTTTTGATTTTGACGGTCTGTAGCTAATGAACGGTAAAAGATATATGGACGGGCGTTACGCCCTTCGATTCTATGGACTTTTCTACATATGTATACCAATTTTAAATTTTCATATGCAGCTGATACAGTTTTACCAAGCAAGTAACCAAAAAATGGTACTTTGAAAATGTCAGTAGACCATTAAAAACTCGACCACCTGTATTAAAATAAAAAGTATCATATCCCCCTAATTAGGACCCATACATTAAGGATAAAATAATAAAAAAAAATCCCTGGGTCTTAGTTTTCAAAATACAAATTTTTATTTTTATTGGATATCTCACAAGTTTTTTTGACTTTGGCGGCCTGTAGCTAATGAACGGTAAAAGATATATGGACGGGCGTTACGCCCTTCGATTCTATGGACTTTTCTACATATGTATACCAATTTTAAATTTTCATATGCAGCTGATACAGTTTTACCAAGCAAGTAACCAAAAAATGGTACTTTGAAAATGTCAGTAGACCATTAAAAACTCGACCACCTGTATTAAAATAAAAAGTATCATATCCCCCTAATTAGGACAAATACATTAAGGATAAAATAATAAAAAAAATCCCTGGGTCTTAGTTTTCAAAATACAAATTTTTATTTTTATTGGATATCTCACAAGTTTTTTTGACTTTGGCGGCCTGTAACTAATGAACGGTAAAAGATATATGGACGGGCGTTACGCCCTTCGATTCTATGGACTTTTGTACATATGTATACCAATTTTCAATTTTCATATGCAGCTGATACAGTTTAACCAAGCAAATAATCAAAAAATGGTACTTAGAAATTGTCAGTAGATCATTAAAAACTCGACCACCCTGTATTAAAATGAAAAGTATCGTATCCCCCTAATTAAGACCCGTGAGTTAAGGGAAAAATAATAAAAAAATTCCCTGTGTCTTAGTTTTCAAAATACAAATTTTTATTTTTATTGAATATCTCACAAGTTTTTTTGATTTTGACGGTCTGTAGCTAATGAACGGTAAAAGATATATGGACGGGCGTTACGCCCTTCGATTCTATGGACTTTTCTACATATGTATACCAATTTTAAATTTTCATATGCAGCTGATACAGTTTTACCAAGCAAGTAACCAAAAAATGGTACTTTGAAAATGTCAGTAGACCATTAAAAACTCGACCACCTGTATTAAAATAAAAAGTATCATATCCCCCTAATTAGGACCCATACATTAAGGATAAAATAATAAAAAAAAATCCCTGGGTCTTAGTTTTCAAAATACAAATTTTTATTTTTATTGGATATCTCACAAGTTTTTTTGACTTTGGCGGCCTGTAACTAATGAACGGTAAAAGATATATGGACGGGCGTTACGCCCTTCGATTCTATGGACTTTTGTACATATGTATACCAATTTTCAATTTTCATATGCAGCTGATACAGTTTAACCAAGCAAATAATCAAAAAATGGTACTTAGAAATTGTCAGTAGATCATTAAAAACTCGACCACCCTGTATTAAAATGAAAAGTATCGTATCCCCCTAATTAAGACCCGTGAGTTAAGGGAAAAATAATAAAAAAATTCCCTGTGTCTTAGTTTTCAAAATACAAATTTTTATTTTTATTGAATATCTCACAAGTTTTTTTGATTTTGACGGTCTGTAGCTAATGAACGGTAAAAGATATATGGACGGGCGTTACGCCCTTCGATTCTATGGACTTTTCTACATATGTATACCAATTTTAAATTTTCATATGCAGCTGATACAGTTTTACCAAGCAAGTAACCAAAAAATGGTACTTTGAAAATGTCAGTAGACCATTAAAAACTCGACCACCTGTATTAAAATAAAAAGTATCATATCCCCCTAATTAGGACCCATACATTAAGGATAAAATAATAAAAAAAATCCCTGGGTCTTAGTTTTCAAAATACAAATTTTTATTTTTATTGAATATCTCACAAGTTTTTTTGACTTTGGCGGCCTGTAACTAATGAACGGTAAAAGATATATGGACGGGCGTTACGCCCTTCGATTCTATGGACTTTTCTACATATGTATACCAATTTTCAAGTTTCATATGCAGCTGATACAGTTTTACCAAGCAAGTAACCAAAAAATGGTACTTTGAAAATGTCAGTAGACCATTAAAAACTCGACCACCCTGTATTACAATAAAAAGTATCATATCCCCCTAATTAGGACCCATACATTAAGGATAAAATAATAAAAAAAATCCCTGGGTCTTAGTTTTCAAAATACAAATTTTTATTTTTATTGAATATCTCACAAGTTTTTTTGACTTTGGCGGCCTGTAACTAACGAACGGTAAAAGATATATGGACGGGCGTTACGCCCTTCGATTCTATGGACTTTTCTACATATGTATACCAATTTTAAATTTTCATATCCAGCTGATACAGTTTTACCAAGCTAATAACCAAAAAATGGTACTTTGAAATTGTCAGTAGACAATTAAAAACTCGACCATCCTGTATTAAAATAAAAAGTATCATATCCCCCTAATTAGGACCAACAAATTAAGGGAAAAATAATAAAAAAAATTCCTGGGTCTTAGTTTTCAAAATACAAATTTTTATTTTTATTGGATATCTCACAAGTTTTTTTGACTTTGGCGGCCTGTAGCTAATGAACGGTAAAAGATATATAGACGGGCATTACACCCTTCGATTCTATGGACATTTCTACATATGTACACCAATTTTCAATTTTCATATCTAGCTGATACAGTTTTACGAAGGAAATAACCAAAAAATGGTACTTTGAAATTGTCAGTAGACCATTAAAAACTCGACCACCCTGTATTAAAATAAAAAGTATCATATCCCCCTAATTAAGACCCGTGAGTTAAGGGAAAAATAATAAAAAAATTCCCTGTGTCTTAGTTTTCAAAATACAAATTTTTATTTTTATTGGATATCTCCCAAGTTTTTTCGACTTTGGCGGCGTGTAGCTAATGAACGGTAAAAGATATATGAACTGGCGTTGCACCCTTCGATTATATGAACTTTTCTACATATGTATACTAATTTTTAATTTTCGTATTCAGCTGATACAGTTTCACCAAACAAATAACCAAAAAATGGTAATTTGAAATTGTCAGTAGACCATTAAAAACTCGACCACCCTGTATTAAAATAAAAAGTATTATATCCCCCTAATTAGGACCCACAAATGAAGGGAAAAATAATAAAAAAAATTCCTGGGTCTTAGTTTTCAAAATATAAATTTTTATTTTTATTGGATATCTCTCAAGTTTTTTTGAATTTGGCGGCCTGTAGCTAATGAACCATAAAAGATATATGGACGGGCGTTACGCCCTTCAATTCTATGGACTTTTGTACATATGTATACCAATTTTCAATTTTCGTATCCAGCTGATACAGTTTTACCAAGCAATTAACCAAAAAAAATGGTACTTTGAAATTGTCAGTAGACCATTAAAAACTCGACCACCCTGTATTAAAATAAAAAGTATCATATCCCTCTAATTAGGACCCACAAATTAAGGGGAAAATAATAAAAAAAATTCCTGGGTCTTAGTTTTCGAAATATAAATTTTTATTTTAATTGGATATCTCACAAGTTTTTTTGATTTTGGCGGCCTGTAGCTAATGAACGGTAAAAGATATATGGACGGGCGTTACGCCCTTCGATTGTATGGATTTTTCTTCATATGTATACTAATTTTCAATTTTCATATCCAGCTGTTACAGTTTTACCAATCAAATAACCAAAAAATGGTACTTTGAAATTGTCAGTAGACCATTAAAAACTCGACCACCCTGTATTAAAATAAAAAGTATCATATACCCTTAATTAGGACCCACAAATTAAGGGAAAAATAATTAAAAAATTCCCTGGGTCTTAGTTTTCAAAATACAAATTTTAATTTTTATTGGATATCTCACAAGTTTTTTTGACTTTGGCGGCCTGTAGCTAATGAACGGTAAAAGATATATGGACGGGCATTACGTTCTTCGATTCTATGGACTTATCTACATACGTATACCAATTTTCAATATTCATATCCAGCTGATACAGTTTTACCAAGCATATAACCAAAAAATAAAATCCAAAAAAATATGAACCATGCATCGTATTGTTCAGTTATTCTAGTCTTATTTTTTTTGTTTTAAAGTTTGTTTGGAGTAATTAAATTTACGCAATTAATATTGAATTACAATGTTCGGTACAGTAGTTAAAGTAAAATATGTTCACACAAACTCGTATTTCGAATCTTGCATTTTATTTTTATTTCTCTGGATTCAGAGCAATTAATGAATATTTAATGAAACAGCCATGCAATTATAACATCTAATGAGAATATTATTAGAAACCTAATTAACTAGAAATAATTTACCAGTGCAAATAGTGCAAATTGGAATTACGGGTTCGACACACCATCGATTGATTATAGGTTATTGATCTTATAATTAATACAAATTTTTTAAAAAGCTATTAAAGCTATAAAAAATATAACAGTTTTCTTATTGCATTTTCAAGATGTTCACCGATTGTAATGCGCTGTCATATTGCACAGCAAGAGTTGATAATTGTAATAGTTATGCAAGTATTCCTGCAATTAGGCAGGAACATTACATCCTGCATGACTGCAGGAATAGGAGCAAGTTGCCATGTTAGCAGGAAACTCGGAAGGATTTCTGCTGTGAAATTATAATGGTGTTATAGACAGTAATGGACCTTTTCAATTTAAAGAGATAGAAGATATGCGCAATGGGAATCTGCGCATAGTAAGAACATCTGAGATCTATGGCGCTTGTTTCTAAAAAAATCAGACGTAAAATGCGCGAAAAATCTTTGAAAACTACAAAATACTTCTCGAAAAAGTTACAAAAGCTTTTATTGGAGCTAAAAAGTCTAACGATGTAAATTTTCACCGAGAATACAGGTATTTTAATGACTGCAATATTTTTGACGTTTCGTTTGACAGCCCAACTGGCAGTTTTTCGCGCCATTTTCTTACTATTTGCAGCGATAGAAAGAGATAGCCGTTAAATTGAAAAGGTCCATTATTTGAACAATCTTTTTAAATTATATTGACGAGTATTTGTGAGTCTACATGTATTTTAAAAAGTGTGACAAAGTTTGTCTGGCTAAATAAATAAGTTTGAATTTTCTGGTCCATTTAAGATCATATATTTTCCGATAAATTGTAGCCAGTTAACTGAAAAATATTATATTCTAAAATTGTTATCATCCCAGCATATTTATATTTTATGAAACATATATTGTCGTAATGCAAAATCCAAGTTATTTGTCCACGATGTCGCGTTCTTTTTACATGATATCTCAGTTCAATGGCGTAACTACCGGTGTTCCGCGGAACAAGGGCCCGGTGCCTCAAGGGGCCCGGCACGCACGTCAAAAAATATTTTTATTTTAATAGAGCCACATGTTCCAAATGTATTAAATGACCTTCCATCTTTCAGCAGAATGATCCTTTTCAAAATAAAAATTAGTAAAAAAAAATTAAGGGATACTACAGGGCAACAAAGATTATCATTATCAGATATCTATTATTTTAAAAGAATACGAAATTGCCAGAACAATAGATGTGCACTGAGTTCTCGTTTTGTTTTCATCATATTTATAAGTTTACACCTTCTTCGTGGTAGCGTTTTCAGCTTGTCATGAAATTGCACTCAGTTCGCAGTGAGTGCACATTTTTGTACACCGAATACAGGAGTAAGTGCACGAATATCAGTGCAAATAATACGATTTCTAAAAATAAAATCATATTGACAATTGCCAGAAATTATTAGAAAGTTCTTCAATGTCAGATAGTGATGAAGAGTTATTAAATTAAATAAAACTTTATGTTGTACATAAATATACAAATAAAAAAGTAAGAATGTAAACTCATATGGGTATTTGAAATAAAATTGTTTTCGTTTTCAGTTCAAAGATACTTTTCAGGTATAAAGAAGTACTTTGTACACAGATGCGGTAATGATGAAATATTTGCAGATTGGCACACCCAGCAATGGGTAATAAGCCGTGATGATATATTTATTTATTTATTTAAGAAGTACTTCCTTGAAATTCATAGAATTCAGACTTGCACTCATTTATGGTCTCGTTTTCAACTTAAACTTGCATTAGAACAATTAGGGTCGAAACTGTTTCCATGTATTTACGTCACACAGTGCACTGAGTACGCACTGACACCGCGTCAGCCAAAAACGCTAATATCAACTTTTGGCAATCAGTAAAAGCTGTTGACATGTTTATTTTTGTAATATTTTTTGTTTTTTAATTAATTTAATTAATTTTTTTGTGCAACCGGACGCGAAATAAGCATTTCGCAGCCGCAATACAGGTCGCGAAATTGGATTTCGCGATCGTTGTTATGGTAGCGGCCGCGAAATTAGGTAAACAATCACTTTGACACTTGAGAATTGCATGGTTTTGTTTATCAAATGTCAATCCCATAGCCACCTTGAAAGCTAACTTTCTATTTACAATGAAACTGTTTAAAATTAATACAATTTGTAATTCATATTTTTTACGGTTGCACAAAAAATATTGTGTACACCTTGTCCGCGAAATCCTTTAACGCCCTCGAGATTGTCTTGCCTCGTACCGTCTTCCGTGTATTTGCAGTCGTATAACTATAATAAAGAGACGAAACACTAATTTCTGGTCACCAAATTGTTTCAATACGAACATAATGTTTATTTATTTATGGTTAGCGGAAAATATGATGTTAGTAAATAATTTAATTTACCTCTAAAATATCTAATTTATTACCAAATTGTAATCTCTAAACTATTTCAATACGAACTTCAGTTAATACATTCTGTCGTCAGTAAGACTAATTAAACATTAAAAAAATATTTTTTGTAACTAAGTGTAGTTCACTTTATCATTAAATATATGTCACTATTTAAGTAAAATTTAGTCATAAAAAACCGCTACACTGGGAACCCGCCGATAACCAATCACTCCCATCGATGTTTGTCCTTTACTTTTCAGGAGCGGCATGAATTTTTAACCATGGTTTTAACTGGGATGAATTAGGGGCTGAAATATTGGAGAAAACTAGTTCTATTGGATGCAAAACTGATTTTGTCATTATTTTGCATTTCCTCGCTCTGGGACCGATATCAATCGACTCTAGATAGACTTAAAAAATATAGTGAATTCATATAATTTTCACATCCACATGTTTTATGCAAGAATTAGCGTTGACTCCACTCCTTGTACGGAGCATTTTTCATTGAATTTATGAATCAAAGCTATAAGGTTACAAATAATTTTTATTGCGAGACTCTCGCGAGAACCTCGTGAGATTTCTCGCTTCTCGCAGTTGTTATATCGATCTCGCCTCGAATTTTAAACTGCAATCTCGCTCTTGTTCTCGTCTCGCATAATGGAACGAGACGAGACGAGATGCGAGAGTACTCTCGCCTCGTCGTGCATCACTAGTACAAATGATATTAAATTTATCGTTAGTTAAATCGCCCGCGATACGATGACGTATGTATCCGCTATGAGCGCTAATTTCGAATGAAAACATGAAGACTGTTTCTGTAAACATTTGAAATGTTGTTGAAGATTAAATACACTTCCCAAAAAGATTCAAGACATTTTGTGTAAGGCGAGAAACACATCCTTTCTCTATGTTATTAAGGGGTTGAACCTTCTCCTCGTCTGTTCCTCTCCACCGCCTCCTGCTGCTATATCCATCTCGCCTCAAACCTTCCTTCCATCAGCTGGTCGCCCCACTCTTTCCTGCTTGGAACTCTGCGGCGAAGCGCCGTTCAGTGTTCTGTTCGCCGCCCGGGTGTCTAGTGCTGCAGTGGTGTCCTTGTTCTGGTCACCGTCCACTAGGTCCTGGCTGCTGCTGCTGCCCACCATGGAGGCCGCCATCGTGCCGCCTCCTCCGTCGCCGCTAACCGGCTGCTACTTGCTCGTTGTCGTCGCGGAGCCCCATTGTACCGAGCACAAGGAGCAGCTCCTTCAGCGCATCGCCAAAGGTGAAGCAAAGCATTTTATATTTTGTTTCCAAATTTTGTAATAGATTTGATTTTATTTATTCTTGCCAATTGGCTTAGAATCTACATTTTATGTTTTACAACCCCCGTTTCTTGATGACTTTTTTCATTCAGTCTTGTCCTGACCCTAAGTCGTCTAACAGAACCTTTTTACCTCTCGCTAAGAGAGGTATTGAATTCATGCTAAAAATCTCATATTCAGATTTTAGTGAATAAGCACGTTTTACTCTCCCTAAAATCCGATTATAACATTTTTACGATGATGTCTGTATGTATGTGTGTGTGTGTGGATGTGTGTGTGGATGTGGATCCACGATTTCTCAAATACTATAAGACTTAAGACATTTTTAACTACGGATTCCTCAATTTAACAATAATGGGAAGAGTTGATTAAGTTTTGGTAACAATTGGAAAACCGGAAGTAGTAGTTACAAGAAAAAAATCATCTAAATATTATTTATCGAAAATTTATGTAAATACTGATATTAAAGAACGTTAAATTCTTTGAGAATATATATATTTATCAACCCGACCGGTTTCGACACCCCATGTGTCTTCCTCAGGGGATGATTTTTAGTAAGACTTTATGAAAAATGTTGCATACTATGAAAATCTTGAATGCAGTATAATTACATAAATTTTTATTGGTTTTTTAATAGTCTATTTATTGACAGACAAATCAGTTTAAGATCTGACTATGTTGATTAAATTTTTTTTACTTATTTTGGTTAGTACTCTATGCCCTTAAAGTTTGATCTATAAGTATAAAACACCCTGTATATATATATATATATATATATATATATATATATATATATATATATATATATATATATATAT
Organism: Harpalus rubripes; assembly: GCA_963082715.1. Taxonomy (NCBI): domain Eukaryota; kingdom Metazoa; phylum Arthropoda; class Insecta; order Coleoptera; family Carabidae; genus Harpalus; species Harpalus rubripes. The sequence continues at coordinate 65,563,757 of OY720455.1, forward strand.
ATGTAATGTGTCTGCCTTAAAGATGTACATAGGAGATTAACATGGGAAATCATATTTTTGCAATTTCCTGCTCGCCAAATTATTTTAAGCAAAAACGCGTCAAATAAAAGTTTTAGGACATAATTACCTTAATATGCTTTGTAGCGACAGAAATTAAATATGAATATTTCGAAAATTACGTTGAAAATATCGACAGCCATGGAATTGAACAAAAAATAAATAAATGCTGACGTTTTATGAAATTGTCAGAAACGTCAAATAAGTTAACTTACGTTGTGACAGATAAAACGTCAAACATTTATTTATTTTTTGTTCAATTCCATGGCTGTCGATATTTTCAACGTAATTTTCAACATTTTCATAATTAATTTCTGTCGTTACAAAACATGTAAAGGTAATTCTATTTATTGACTTAGATGCAGAATTTTATGCCCTATAACTTTTATTTGCCACGTTTTTACTTAAAATAATTAGGCGAGCAAGAAATTGTAAAAAACTGGTTTCCCATGTAAATCTCCTATGTACACCTTTAAGACAGACACACGGTATATACATATACGCCAAATATTTCCAATTTTAAATGGCACAAAATTGACCCATGTGGTGCACTCTCCACGCCAGCAATGAGTGCCCGTGAGGTGACACCTGGTAGGCGCCCGCACGGTGCAAATATTTCATTATTACCGATATCTGTGTACAAAGCAGATTGGCACACCCAGCAATGAGTAATAAGCCGTGATGATATATTTATTTATTTTATATATAGTTCTGCTTCGTAATCTTCTTTGAAGTGGAGATTTATTTTGTCTATACAGGGTGTCTCGAAAGCGACACCCATGCTTTTCACGGGTCTAAAACAAATTTAAAATTAAGAATTGAAAAACGAGTAATATTACACCTTTCACTAATTTACATGTATAGGAGTGTCTGCATAAATTCTATATAAAATATGTATTAAATTACTCATAGAATAATATTATCATGTTCTGTATATATAACAGTAAAAATTACTGTAAAACAATACATATTTTTTAAAGCAATTAATCGATTTATGTACGTCACAAAATATAAAAAACATTTCATGCCATCCTGAAATTCATCTAGACGGTAAATCTTTTTGAAATCCACTTATGCATCATCCAAAGTTTGAAAGAATATTTCAGCTTTTATATTACTGAAACCTGAAAGATTTTGTAGCAGGAATAAAAAAAACAGACAGGAGGAACCGAAAATTGATATTGACATTTAGGGGTTGGTTATTGATGTTCTGATTAACTTGAACCACCCTTGTAAAAGACACTACCCTCACGAGAGAAAATGAAATAATCCAACATAGAAAACAAGATATTTTTGGGGGATGACTACAAAAAGAAAAAATCTGGTGTGGCTAATCCTTATTTTTGGACTAGCAAATTTTACTCTAATTTTGGCAATTTATTTCTTAAAATATAGTCTAATCTAATCCAAGTAACTACCCTTTTTGATAATAAAATGAAGATCCATTGGAAGAGCTGATTAGATTTTGGTTATAATTGGTCGGCCGGAAGTACCCTAATTTAAAGATTTTAACAGTTTTCTTGAAAAAATTCTGTTAAATATCACATTTTCACATTTAATGTTATTATAAATATTTAAGAATATTTTATTCTCTATTTGATTACATTTTGTACTTCATAGTCAGTGGATATAGAGTTAAAAAATCTGGTGTGGCGAACACATTACCTCCCGCCATTACCTACCAGTTTATTTCTTAAAATATAGTCTAATCTAATCCAAGTAACTACCTTTTTTTAAACCCCTCAACAGTATTAAATCCCAATTACAAAGTGGGTTCACATTCACACACATCCATGCTTTAGTGGGATTCGAACTCGGAGCCCCGAGGGCAATCATGACATGAGGCGTTGCTCTAACCATTGAGCCACCGGACTATAATAAAATGAAGATTAAGTTTTAAATACCGGGATAGAATATAACTCACTAATCCAAAAATGAGGATTAGCTTAAACATTTTTGTGAATCGTTAATTTTTATTAATCTAAATACATACCTACATATTTACTTATGCTGGGAACTGTATTGAATTTTTTTCTATTGTTCTATTTACCTTTTTCTTTTTAAAACGTTACTAATATTATTTTGAAATGATTAGTTCTTTGATAGTGCCATTTATCTGTCAGTTACATACATTTGAATAATTGCGTTTTGTTTGTTTTAAGCGAAGGCACTGGGATTTAAATTATAGATATCCATAAAATATATAGAAAAAGTATTAATGCAAATCTGTAGAACATGTAATAATCTTTATTTTTTATAATAATATTAATCTCGAAAAAATAACATTTAAAGGTATTTTTCGAAGAAAAACTATTTAGAGCTTTAAGTAAAGTGCCATTTCCTGTTATCTGATTTTCACCAAAATCTAATGGGCTCTTTCCATAATAGAAAAAGTTCGAAATACAAGGTTTCAAAATTTTCTGAATAATAGTATTTGAGTTAGAGTGGAGGATCCACACATACATACATACACACACACACACACACACACACACACACACACACACACACACACACACACACAAAAACACACACACACACACACACACACACGCACACACACACACATACACACACACACATATATATACACACACAGACATCATCGTGAAAATGTTAAAATTGAAATCTAGGGACCTTAAAACGTGCTCATTTACCAAAATCTCGATACGCGATTTTCAGCACGATCCCTATACCTCCCTTACCAAGGGTAGCGGGAGGTAAAAATGCGTCACAAAATGTGTTTTTTAATACGCGAATGTTAAGTTTGAAACCTTATATTTGAAGTAAGATACTGTATGCAATCTTAGTCCAAAAATCAGGTTCAGTGTGTTAAGTTTAAACTGTCATTGGGCTCTATTCTGTAACTTGGTGGTTAATTTTTAACCACTGGTTAAAATATTTATTCAATAGATATTGATTTGACAACTAAAAATACCTCTTTTTATTATATGTCAACATATTTGATTGGTTAAAAAATTAATAGGCCTCTATGGTCCCTATTTTGTAACTCGGTAGTTAATTTTTAACCACTGGTTAATATTTTTGTCCAATAGATAATGATTTGACAACTAAATATCCCTTTTTTGTTATATGTCGACATACTTGATTGGTTAAAAAATTTAACCAGTAGTTAAAAATTCACTGAGTTACAGAATAGGCCCCAATATCACTAAAGTCCTACAAGATTTTACTGAAATGTCTACATTGGTTATTTTTGCAATTTGAACATCTTGAAATTCATATTTCATTTGGGTAAAAATTGACATTGATTATTATCTGTTACTTATAAATAATAGAGTGCATGTTCTATAATTAGATAGGGTGGCTGCTAATATATACATACAGAATACTATATAAAGAGTGGCTACACAAAAATATGAGTCATATATACGGTACCATATGTATACAGGAAATGATGGGGTACTAATTTGAATTCGTAGCACGAATAGAAGATAAAATATTTGTCTATAAAAATTGTCGATGGTTCATTGCTTACTTCTAATACTTATTAGTTCTAATTTGAACTGTTAACCTTATTGAAACAGGATAAAATGTCGATATGCGATTTTTAGCACGATCCCAAGACCTTTTAAAAACGAGCCCAGGAAGGTACATTCACAAATGAAAATTAGGTTTAGATTTATGGTTTATACTTTAGATTTAAAGACTTTGGCCGCATATTATGTAGTGACTCCATACACACTTCAGAATTTAGGGTCTCTATATCCAAATCATAAAGCTAAACATTGCAAGGTCCAAACTTTAGGTTTATGATTTAGTTTGACGTCACAAACTTCACCAATGAGAACGAGTCTGAAATGATATAGATATATACACCTATCTTTATTTAGTATCCACTTGGTGGATTCGGCTTTTTAAACAAATGCGAGAAGAACATAGAGACTGTCATAACTTAATTGCTGAGATATAACCAATAATGCCAAGCGAATGACAGTTTCACGGCGCACAGGTGTCTTGTTGAGTACTGCTCTACCGATATTTTAATCTTGTTGAACCATTTACATAGATGTCTGTACATATCAAAACTAATTTTCAGGTAATTTAAACTTACATTTATGAATGACTTACTTAAACCTAAACAAAAACCATAAACCTAATTTTCATTTGTGAATGCACCTTTATAGTAGCAACAAGCAAATTATAAAACATTTACACAAACGGTGAGAAATTTTGAGTAATTTAAGATATAGATTTTAAACTTACAAAAATTGAATATGTTATTCATGTAGTAGATTTTATTTTAGTAATTGTAAAATGTACTTGTCTCATAGTTTTCTCATCGTTCCGTTTTTAGTTTTCGATGCTTGAACGTCGGTAGTAAAACTAATTAGTAACATAGCAGTTATTCTATACCACTGCACACGTTCATTCGCCTATATTAATTACTCTACATATTTCATAGGATAACATGAAGAAAAACACTCCACAGTTTACGGACGTTCACACTAAAACCATATTAAATTATAACATAATTACGCACTTTCCTTAATTTAAAAATTCAGCATACAACATTTTTTGTTGTCTAGCAAAATATTTATTTTGTATTGCGAAAACGGTCTATAGGTACTTGTGGTTATACTGTCTGTTGACTTAACTCTAATACCACAATTTCAAAAATTATCATTCTTTCATATTCTTCTTCGTTACATCCATATGAAGAGCTGATTTGATTTTGGTTACAATTGGTCAACCGGAACTACCCTCATTTGAAGATATTAACAGTTTTTCTTGAAAAAACTATGTGAAATATCATTTTTTCACATTTAATGTTATAAATATTAAAGAATATTTTAATCTCTATACGATTTGACTGCATTTTATACTTAATATTAAATGGATATAGAGTTAAAAAATTATAAAGATATTAAATTTCATAAAGTAGCCATAGCTATGGAAACAGCTACTATATTAAGAAAATGTTGATTGAAAGATGTCAGTGTCAAGTGAAATTGACATAGTGTGTTTGTCATAATTTTACTGGAAATATAGGTTCTTTTGCTATAAATTGTCTGTATGGAATTTGCATAAAATACATGCAACTGCCGGAAGGTAAAGTACAAGAAATATAATCTTTAGCAAGGAACTTTCTGTATGAAATTTGTACAAAATACATAGAACTGACGGAAGGTAATGTGCTGGCCACATCAGATTTTTTAACTCTGTATCCATTTCATATTAAGTATAAAATGCAGTCAAATCGTATAGAGAATAAAATATTCGTTAATATTTATAATAACATTAAATGTGAAAAAATGATATTTAACATAGTTTTTTTCAAGAAAAACTGTTAAAATCTTCAAATGAGGGTACTTCCGGTTGTCCAATTCTAACCAAAATCTAATCAGCTCTTCACATGGATGTAACGAAGAGAAATATGAAAGAATTATAATTTTTATAATTGTAGTATGGAAGTTATCGTAGACGAAAATTTTGTTACACACACACATACATACACACACTCGCATATACAGACATCATCGTAAAAATAATAAAATCGTATTCTAGGGACCCTAAAAAATTCTGATTGAAAGATGTCAGTGTTAAGTGAAATTGACGTAGTGTGTTTGTCTTATAATTTTACTGGAAATATAGGATCTTTTGCTAGACATTTTCTGTATGGAATTTGTATAAAATACATACAACCGCCAGAAGATAGTGTTCAAGAAATAGAATCTGACGGAAGGTAATGTGCTGGCCATACGTCAGATTTTTTTAAATTTGAGATCATCAAGGAAACATCTTCCCAGCTTCCTTGGAACTTGTAACTACATATTTACAGAAATTTAAACAGAAAATAATATTTAACAGTAATATTATAAAATGTATTTATTTGAATTTCAGGAAACATAAAGATTAGGCCCTTTATTTGATAAACAAAATCCAAAATAATCTAATCTCACAATCTCTAGTTCACAAACAACTTCCCAAATATTTTCAATCTTCTGAAAATGGCGTAACACATCCATTTTTCATGATTTCATTATCGAAACTCATATTTGGTATCTAGTGTGCTGTGGGCTGTGTCATAAGCTTCTGCGATCAGCAAATATAATGACCTAATTCATATATCCCCTATGTGTCGAGCGGCAAACAGGATGGAACAATCACAACGATGATGGGTTGGAATTTTTGCCGCATATTTGAAATGGAGGACAAAGGACGATATTTGGAAATTGGGGTGTGAATTTATATAATGATTAATATACATGCCAGGTCGGACAAAAATCAATGATTTGTATTTATATTTGTATATTAATGTTTCTATTTGAATATAACTGAATTTCAAAAAATCTGGTGTGGCCAGCACAATACCTCCCGCCATTACAGCCCGAGTCATAAGAAAGACTAAGTCAATCCTTATTTTTGGATTAGCGAATTTTACTCTAATTTTGATAATTTATGTCTTAAAATATAGTCTAATCTAATCCAAGTTACTACTACTTTTTTAAACCCCCTCAACAGGATTAAATCCTAATTACAGAGTGGGTTCACATTCACACACATCCCTGCCTTAGTGGGATTCGGACCCAGAGCCCCGAGGGCACTCATGACATGAGGCGTTGCTCTAACAATTGAGCCACCGGAGCTATAATAAAAATAAGATAAAATTTTAAATACAGGGATAGAATAGAATTCACTAATCCAAAAATGAGGATTAGTTCAAACATTTTTTTGAATCGTTAATTTTTATTAATCTAAACCTACATATTTACATACGCTGGAAACTGTATTGAATTCCTTTTCTATTGTTCTATTTACTTTTTTCTTTTTAAAACGTTACTAATATTATTTTGAAATGATTACTTTTTTGATAGTGACATTTATCTGTCAGTTACATACATTTGAATAACTGCGTTTTTTTTGTTTAAAGCGCAGACTCTGGGATTTAAATTGTAGATAATTTTATAAATTTATCCATAAAATATATAGAAAAAGTATTAATGCAAATCTATAGAAAATATAATAATCTTTAATTCTTATAATAGCATTAATCTCGAAAAAGATATCATTTAAAGGTATTTTTCGAAGACTAATATTACAGAACTCAAAATCGTCCAGAAATGCGCTGTTGCTGACCTAGGCCGGCAAAAGGAGTTGGCATTACTGTTCTGGTGATATATCAATTTAAGATTATTTTCAACACAGGAATTAGCAAAATGTTTACAAATTTTAGGACTAAATCTTTAATTGTTGTAACTTAAATAACTAAATATTGTCATAAAAATAATAATATGCTGTCCTTACTGACATCTCGCATAGATTAATTATAAGTTTCAACTTTAGGATTAGTTTGTTTTGTAACTACAACAAACTTCATGTGATACAATTGAGTTTCCGCCATCTGTCATTAAAAATATGCGAAAGTACGAGTATATAAAATATACATATAACTAATGTTTGTATGTTATATTTCCAATAGATATAAAATAATTTTAAGCTCAATGTAAGTAATTATAATTAAACTTGCAATACAAAACATAAATAAAGTGTAGAGAAATGTACGAAGAATTTATGGAGAAGTTAATACAAAAAATCTTGTGTATCACACGCCCAGAAACTGTTTTGCGAAATCTCGTATTGTCAAAATAAACTCAGTCTCGCAAATGTTCAGTTTCTGGCCTAGTGATACAAATAACTATTGAGCTTCTAGTATAGTGCCATTTCCGGTTATCCGATTATCACCAAAATCTAATGGGCTCATTTCATTACAGAAAAAGTTCGAAATACAAGGTTTTAAAATTTTCTGAATGATAGTATTTGAGTTAGAGTGGAGGATCCACACATACACACACAGACATCATCGTGAAAATGATAAAATCGGATTCTAGGGACCTTATAACGTGGTCATTTAGCAAAATCTCGATAGGCGATTTTTAGCACGATCCCTATACCTCCATTACCAAGGGTAGCGGGAGGTAAAAAATAGATTAAGGATGAGAATTATACAATATTGCAAGTTCTCATTTTTGTAAAAAATGATGTACATTTATTAAAATTACCATCATATTTCGTCCTTCCATTAATGTTTGTCCTTTAGGGCAAGAGTTTAGTGAAATGTAGGTCCGTAGGTTGTTGACCCTGTCCTGCCGGCGGGCGAGTTTGCCAAATGTTCCTGCAATCAGCATTTATCACTCATATTCCTGCTGAGAACAGGTACAGCAGGATAAAACAGGACATTAGTTAGTCCTGCAAAGCAGCATATTTCCGCAGGGATGTTAAGGTTTAATCCTGCAAAACGGCAGGATTTTTGCAGGGATAATAATGTATATTTTTCACGAAACCGTGACGCATTTTATTTGGTGTACTTCATAGTGTATTATTTATTTTTGGGTCTGACATTTAGTCGTTTTAGAACGCTTAGAACTGGTGAACAAAGCTTGTATGAGTGAAGTTAAATACAAGATGGGCGACCATCTTTTCCTCATAATTTACCATGTTTTTTGTAACGATTATTTTTGTTACGGAAAATAAAGTAATAATAGTTACTCGTATTTGTATTGTAGACTGAAGGTTAAAACAAATGACTGCGAATTACACTTAAAGGCACCCTTGTCTCCCATAAAATTCACCCTTATTGTAGACGAAGCATCCCCTAATACTTGTAGCCTATATAGGCGTTTATAAATGAGATACATTTAAAATAAAAAAAATTATTTTGAAAACTAAGACCCTTGGAATTTTTTTATTATTTTTCCCGTAATCAGCGGGTCCGAATTAAGGGAATATGATACTTTTTATTTACATACAGGGTGGTCGAGTTTTTACTGAACTAGTGACAATTATTTCAATGTACCATTTATGGTTATTTACTTGGTAATAACGTATGGTCCTATAGTTTTGAGAAGAAATTTTAGATACTGATAAGTTTTTTAAAACTCTTTTACTTTTTAAACTAATTATTACAATAATTAACAATAAATATAACAATTAATATTTAACATTTAAATTATTGATAATGGACCATTATTTTCAATGACCCTTAATTTTCTTCTGACTTGCCCCATCATTCTCTGGATAATATCTGGATCGATTTCTCGAATCTTTTGGTAAATGCGACGTCGTAATTGTTCTTCATTTGCAGCTTCCCATCGCTTGTCGTACACTTTTCTGGTCAATATTGACCAAAATACTTCTATTGGTCGAGTTTGAGGTACATTGGGAGGATTGTCCAATTTCGGAACAAAGTCTACGTTGTTTTCGTTATACCAGTCTCTAGTTATTCTGGCGTAATGGCATGAAGATAGATCAGGCCAAAACATTATATCATCATTGGCGTGATGTGTATTTAAAAATTAAGCAATTTAGAGAGGCATTTTTGAATATAAAGTTGTGCAGTTAAGGCTTCTCCCCGAACACCACCATACTAAAATTTTATCCTCAAATTTAGATTTACCTTTGTTTTTACCATTAGTATAAAAACCATCGTTTCCTTTCATCTCTGAATGCGACAAAGTAAAATATTTCTGGTCATCCATTACAATAACTTTATTGAGAAAATGAATGCACCTTAACGCACGACAACATCTAGGGATTTTTTCTAATTGGGCCACGGTCTATTTTGGTGCATTTCTTCTTTTTCGAAACACCACGTCATTTCGAGAAAGTGTTCTAAAAACAATTGTCTTCGAAACATCGAATCTTCTGGCTACAGTTCGTTGTGACACTACAACTTTGTCTTTAACGGCTGCAATTAATCTTTGATGTGGCTCAAAATTTTTGGTCGACCACTTTTGGGCAACACAGCGTATACCTTCTTCACAATCTTTTATTGTTGGATAAATTGTTGCCATAGAGATATTGTGCTCGCGATAAACTGCAACAATATCACACTTAGGCATTCGCCCAACAAGATTGTAAATTCCTTTACGAATATCTAGCTTATATGATATTTTGCTGCATCAAATCGAAAAAACTAAACTGTCAAAATGAAAACAAGTTAATTGTGATATTTTGTTTCCAGCGACAATTTGATTAAACGTTATTTGGTATAAATATAAAACATCTAAAAAAATCTGATGTGGCCAACACATAACCTCTCGCCAGATATTTTACCTGGTTGTACGCATAAAACGAAAAATATTTTTAAATACAAATACATATAGATATTCATGTCTCACTACAAAATAATTCTCACATATATTTGCAATATCTATGGGATATTTTAAAATAAATTATGTACAATACTTACATTTTCTTTATATTCAATATCCTGAAATTTTCTTTTTCTACTTTCCTTTTCTTTTTCTTTATATTCGTCATTTTTTCGCAAATTCCTTTTATATTCTTTTTTACGTATATTCTTTTGCGTTGTTGACTTTTTTTTTATTTTCATAATCTTCATAATATTATACAAATATTTTTGACAGAGGCATACAAATTTTTTTGACAGTGACATTTATGTGTCAATTACAAACATTTGAATTTCTTGCCTTGTAGTAGTTTGATCTGAGATTTTTTACATCAAATTATTTTATATGCCTTTCTTTATCTCTAAATCTATAGAAGATATAATAATGAATTTATATTTATCGAATAAAGAATTTAACGTTCTTTAATATAAGTATTTACATAAATTTTCGATAAATAATATTTAGACGATTTTTTTCTTGTAACTACTACTTCCGGTTGTCCAATTGTTACCAAAACTGACTGGACTCTTCCTATTATTGTTAGATTGAGGAATCTGTAGTTAAAAATGTCTTAAGTCTCATAGTATTTGAGATATAGTGAATCCAACATCCACACACACACACACACACACATACGGACATCATCGTAAAAATGTTATAATCGGATACTAGGGACCTTAAAACGTGCTTATTCATTAAAATCTGGATATGCGATTTTTAGCATGAATACAATACCTCTCTTAGCGAGAGGTAAAAAAATCAAAACTTTAGGATCATACGCTATTGTATCATCTGGACATAGAAATTGGTTTATACAGGCTGTCTCACAACTCGCGCCCCCAGAGCGAATGAGGAAACACGAGACTGCACTCGGATGTGTAATTTCGAAGAAAAAAAAAATATAGCTTAAAAGATATTCGAGAAAAGACGTCTTAAAATTGACCAATCAGAGATCTACACCTTTAACGTGTGTTTGCCGTAATTTTACGTTACTAAGGTTTTATACAAATCAAATCTTCTTTAAAATGTGTGAGCGACTGTAGTTTTCGAAAAATGTCAGTGTCAATTTAAATTTGACAAGGTGAATAAAAAAAGGCAAATTCTTACCATGTATTCAGCCGCTTAGAAATGATTATAATTTTCGGAGAATGTGGACGTAACGCCAGAGAGGCAGCACGAGTCTATTCGGAACGTTTTCCGGATAGAAATCTTGTGCTACAACACGTTGCACTGTACGATATAAATGATGATCTCGGATGACACCTTCGCCAACCTAAATTTGTTGACAGTGAAAAGTCAACTCTAAAGTGTCAAAATTACAGTAAGTCAAACAAATTTTGTAACTCACTAGTAACCTATCAACCAGTTTTATTTTGTAATAATATCATCACACCTCAAGATATCCTTCCGGGATTGGTGGATTAAAAAGTCTTGTAACTCCGTTATGCAAGCAGCCGCAAATTACTTTCTTCTATTTGTTGGCAACCTATTGTCGGCGGCAAGTGTCAGTTTCGTCTGGGGTGCGAGTTGTGAGACACCCTGTATATGTAGAAAAGTCTACAAAATCGAATGGTGCAACGCCCGTCTATCTATCACTGCTGTATACTATTTAACATTTTTTGTCGTATTCTAAATTTTTATAAGGCCACGTGCATAACCGGCGATCCAATTTGGGTATACGTGACCGTGTGCTTACGGCGACGTCCGCTAGGCGTCGGTATTGATCTCGACGCGCCGGCGTCGTTAGGAGACGACCTACCCTGACCGACCCTCAGACGGAAGGATTTATTTTTTCCTGTTCTGACACGTTTCCTAGGTCTTATAATAGGAATGTCTTCATTTATCAGAGAATGCGCGCCCCTTCTTAGATGAAAGAAATTGTAATTATTATAGGGGAAGATAGTAATATAGGTATAGGGTTGTTTATACAAGAAAGATGTTTTGTAAATATTTGGGTTTGAAATTAAAGAAAATGAACTGTTCTTGTAATAGTCATAATTATGTGTGTGTGAGGTGAATGTCACGGTTTTAAATAGAACATGACTTATTGTAAATTAATGTTTATTATTTACATAGTTCACTTTACGGCAAAAACTGTAGAGTACAAAGTTGTTTAGAATTAAAAGTCGCATACAAAACTGCTTTTGCATTTTGTATTATGATCCTAGGTTCTTTACAATTTAAAAAATCTGGTGTAGCCAACACAATACCTCCCGCCATTTACCGCCCGAGTCACATAAAAGATTAAGCTAATCCTTATTTTTGGATTAGCGAATTTTACTCTAATTTTGGCAGTTGATTTCTTATAATATAGTCTAATCTAATCTAAGTAACTACCTTTTTTGATAATAAAATAAAGATTAAATTTTAAATACCGGCATACAATAGAATTCACTAATCCAGAAATGAGAATTAACTTAAATTTTTTTGCGAATCGTTAATTTTTATTAATCTAAATACATACCTACATATTTACTTATGCTGGAAACTGTATTGATTTCCTTTCCTATTATTCTATTTACTTTTTCCTTTTTAAAACGTTGCTATTATTATTTTGAAATGATTAGTTCTTTGACAGTGACATTTATTTGAATAACTGCGTAATCAAGGAATTTTGTTTGTTTAAAGCGTAGGTTCCAGGATTTAAATTATAGATAATTTTATAACTTTATTCATAATATATGTACAAAAAGTATTAATGCAAATCAGTAGAAAATTTCATAATCTTTTTAAAGGTATTTTTCAATGAAAAACTATTTTGAGCTTCAAGTAAAGTGTCATTTCCTGTTATCCGGTTTTCACCAAAATCTAATGGGCTCTCTCCATAATAGAAAACGTTTGAAATACAAAATTTTCTGAATGATAGTATTTGAGTTTGAGTGGAGGATCTACACATATACACACACTCATACACACACACACACACACACACACACACACACACACACACACACACACACACACACACACACACATCTACACATACACACAGACATCATCCTGAAAATGTTAAAATTGGATTCTAGGGACCTTAAAACGTGGTCATTTACCAAAATCTCGATAAGCGATTTTTAACACGATCCCTATACCTCCTTTACCAAGGATAGCGGGAGGTAAAAATAATCCATAATCTGGGATAACTATGTATTTCCACCATAATAATTCTTGATAACAATTTTTTGTAATTAAATAAAAATAAATAAATAAATATAAATATATCATCACGGCATATTACCCATTGCTGGGTGTGCCAATCTGCTTTGTAAGCAGATATCGGTAATGATGACGACATATTTGTTCCGTGTGGGCGTTTACCAGGCGTCACCTCACGGGCACTCCTTGCTGGCGTGGAGAGTGCACCACAGGGGTCAATTTTGTGCCATTTAAAATTTGAAATATTTGGCGCCGGTCGGGATTGAACCCGGTTCTCCAGATTCGCGACCAGACACTCAGGCACGCGGCCACGAGACCCAATTTTAATAGTAAAATGGGCCGATTTCAGATTATAACTTCTTTCAGTTCTTTTATCATACCTTGAACTGTGGCATATTACTTACAGAACATCCTGTATTCTATTTATTTCTAATTTAAATAAAATAAATAATAACGGCTTTTTACCCATTGCTGGGTGTGCCAATCTGCTTAGTCTTGTAAAATGAACAGGAGAGTATATATCCAGTATATATTTGCCATCAAAGCAACCCTTATTTTCTTATTTATTGGTTAACATCCCTTATTTGTATAGCGTACGACAACATGTATCATATTTCATCTGCCGTTAACGTAACGCTAACGTAGAGGGAAATCACTTAGCGTACGTGATTCCCAAAACAACAGAACATAACGTAATTACAAGCAGGCGCATTACTCATCGCGGATTTACTCTCTTGTGCCTCTACGGGCACAGCGAATTTGTCATATACGTTATTCGTACGTAGGTAAATGGAATAATTTATTGAAGTTTTAAAATTTATGAACGTGAAAAATAATTGATGAAAATTATCAGAGCACATATAATGCACATAATAATTAAGTATGTTATTAAATTTAATGTAATATAAAATTATTCTCTGAAACCTACTTCTTTATTTATTTAAAAACAATTTCTTTTTCAATTTTCACCAACCATTTCTGTTTTTTCGTTTTCCGGGTTATAACGAATTTGATCCCACGGGTATCTAGTGACCTTTGTAAACATTTCAGCGTTGAAGGTTTGCAGGAACGCTTGAAGCCTTCAGGGCTTCAGGCCATGAAATATTGGTATGATTTATATGCGCGATTTGGTTCCTGAATATAAAAATAAATTTCAGCTGTTCACTTCAGGTACTTGCGTGAAATCCTGAAATCTGGAACGATAAACATCGAAGCGGTATATTGCAAAAATTGGAATAAGATTTAATGAGCTTGTTTCACATTTCTCAAAATAGTATTTTGCAATATTTTTCTTGTTAGTAATTATTTTTTTGAGTATTTCACTCATAAATATATAAACCAATCCAAATTCAGGATTTTACCTAATTACCAAGTTTCATTTCGACAAAACACCCTCACAAAAGTTTTTTCGCACCCTTTAAGCCAATAAGATGTCGTATTTTTACAAGTAAGTGAGTTTTGATAAGCGAAAAAATTTTGACATTTAGAAACATATTGTTTACATACCTGTCAAAGTCTGTATATTTTCAGTGTTATCAGTTTTTATTAAAAACGAGTCGATTTGGAGAGGAGTATATTTAAAACGTTGAAAAAGCAAACTGAAACATAATACCTCGAAACACAATAAATATTTACAAGATTTTTGTCAAGAAAAAAATTATATAAATGATTTACCTGATTTTTATTCTGGAAATAGTCATCCGAATACCATTCGTGGTTAAATTTTATCCTGGAAAAATTTTCCGATTGCTTTACTCGAGCCTGTTGCCAATTTATTTCGTGACATTGATCAAAAATTACTCGTTTGACAACTCGTAATTTTTTTGTCAATGCCACTCAATAAATTGCTAGGCAACCGGCTCTCGTAACAATCTGAAAAAATTTCCGGCAAAAATTTACCACTTATGATATTATATATGATAATTTGTTGTTATTTTCGTAAATAATTAAATAGGATTATTGACGCCAAAAATAGTCATGAAAAACAACCCCCCACTCCTGTGTCGTAGAAGCACATACATTACGCCATTCACAGCCAATAGAAAAACAGTTTTTCCATCACCTACATTTATTTTTTTATTTAGATAAATAAACGCAGGCGATAGTTTGTCACATGTTAATAACAAACTTCTAATTTGACATTTCTCGCTGACATTTTCCATTATAAATGAGTAATAATAGCTAATACAGAATACATTCAAGCCAAGTCAGACAGTTTACCGAAAATCAAAAGCTGGATGATGGCTGAATTTATATCAGAAAACGACTGTTTTACTGTTGCCGAAATTAGATTTGTTAAAAAGTTTAGGTAAAATAAAATGTAAAAACCCAACCATCAGCTCTTCGACCTACTGCTTCCAGCCACAATTTTCTTCGCATCTTTTCGCATATTTATAAATTCAATAGTAGGTTTGTTCCTAGCGCATTTTTGCAAGAAGACACAATACGATACTGTAAATTACTCATTTTATATTGAATTTTGTATTATCTAACACGAACCAAACTCAAAAATTTGACACTTGTTTGACAACTTTGACAATATATTTATCATAACATTGTAACAAAACACAAATAATTGACACTATAAGGGACCAATGGGCCCGTCCAACTTTTTTTGAATTTTTTATATGTTATGAAGAATTTAAAAATAGAAATTCCGTATTTTTTGTTTTCTTGAAATTATGCTTAATAACGCCTAAAATAATTATTAAAGTTTTAGCGCGAAAGTTGTGACGTTAGTGTCACTCCGTCATAAGTAGAGTGAGCCGACGTACGTTACCATTAATAATGGTAATATAAGTAAGTAAAATTAATAATTTTTACTCGTTTTCATAATCTGATTAATCATTCGCTTTAATTAATGTGACTTTAAGACTTTCTTTAATATAATATTGAAGGTTATTATACTCGCCAAGTGTCATTATTATAATTAAAATAGTATTTAAACTATTTTCTATTTATAATTAAATACAACAATGACAGTATTGATTACAATAATCAAAGCATAGTTCATAATAAAAAGTAATCCAACATTTACATTTCTATTTACTAAATGATTACAACAATGACAAGTATTGAGATTACAATAATTAAAACATAAATTATAATTTTATTTATTTAATAAGTAAATTTTCTTTTGATCTTAATAAAAAATTACTCGAATATATTAAATATGTGCGTGTTAGAGTATGTGTAAAGCCAATCGCGAATTTATGAGCAAAATATGCATGGTCCACTGTACAGTGACATTTTCACAAGGTAACTGGACGACTGTAATGACGCTGACGTCACAACATGGCGATCGTTTTACGCAAAAAACTAAAATTACATTATTATAGGTATAAAAATACAAAATATATAGCAATTTTTATTTCGTTTTCATTTATTTATATTCAATATTCATATGCGACATGTAATTTCTAAACAGTCGAAGACTTGGACGGGCCCATTGGAGCCGATGAAGATGTATGTGTTGTGACGTCACATTCTGTTTCAGATCACGTGACTTTTTTAAAATATCCAAATTTCAAAAATTAATTGTAAAATATCTAATGGATATTTGGTGATATTTTCAAATTTGAGGCTATTTAAATAATGATATCTTTTTAAATTTAATACTTAGAAGGCATATAAAAATTCTTGCAACAGCCCTATTGTTTCATTTTCAAATCGATACAGATTATTTTGTATTATAATATTCCAAATTTATGAAGTCTGAAAAGCTTAAACTTTTCGGCTAGCTTTTTAATATAATATTTTAACAAAATGTACTTATGAAGCATTAGGGAATTAAGTACAATATTGTACACATGTAACTATGACTAAAGATTAAATATAGTTAACAAAGTGTAACTAATAGTACATTACATTACCGTAAATTAGTATAATTACAGGTACAACTAACATAGAATATATTACTATGTACTATAATTACTCTGGCGATTACGTACGACTTATTTCAAACATTCATTATGCACTTTAGCAAATTTATTCATAATTTAATTATATTTAAATATGCGAATACCCTTCGCCAATCGTCTGGTGTAACTATAATGGGTTTCACTTTTTTCCCAGACATTTAATTTAATTATGTTATTTTTCCCGAGATTTTACACAAGTATGTAATAGCTATTAACATACCTAGGAATGTTATGTATATCATAACTGCCGAAGATGTCGGTTAGAAATCCGAGCTCGTAGACCGAGGATTTTAAGACATCTAAGGCTTGTTATGATTAATAACATCCGTGGTTTGTTCAATAGTTTATCGGTTTCAGAAAATTAGTACATTATTGATAAATACCATTTTTTGAAATTCTCTCATTAATGCTACTTTCAGATTGCTATGGTTAACAGAACAATTATTTTAACATATGTCAATAAGACAAATATTCAAATTATGTGCTTTGTTCCACATGTTTATTACTTTAGAATAAAGTAGACCGTATTTAGAACGATAGGATAACGTTATCTGTATGCATTAATGAAGAGCATTATATTTTCATTTTATTTTATTTTCATTTTATAGACCGTTGTTGACAAGTTAATATGGTAATAATATTACCATACAGATACAGTTATTACTTAGTTACCAGCCTACTTTTGCACATGTAAACAATGGAATAATATCCTGAAACCGGTAAAATTCTAAAAAAAGGTTTACCATTTGTGAAGTTAATATATTTAATGCTAAAATTGGACAAAACTATATGTACGATGGTATAATAGAAATGGTATCCCAAGAGGGAGTTTTTTTCTTTGTAATTTATACAATAAACGAGAATTTTCCTTAAGAAACTACCTAAAGACAGTTCACATGATTCTTTATAAATTAGACTAAAAAATCTGATGTGGCCAGCACATTACCTTCCGTCAGTTCTATGTATTTTGTACAAATGCCACAAAGAAAGTTTTTTTTGCAAATGATTCCATATTTCCAGTACATTACCTTCAGTCAGTTCTATGTATTTTGTACAAATTCCATACAGAAAGTTTCTTGTAAGATTCTATATATTTCCAGTAAAATTATAACTCAAACATATTATGTAAATTGCACTTTGACACTGACATTTGTCAATCAGAATTTTCTTAATGTAGTAGATGTTTCCATGTTTATAACACAGTTGGCTGCTTTGTGAAATTTAATTTCTTTATAATTTTTTAACTCTATATCCATTGAATATGAAGTATAAAATGTAATCAAATCGTATAGACAATAAAATAATCTTAAATATTTATAATAATATTAAATGTGAAAAAATGATATTTAACAGCATTTTTTCAAGAAAAACTGTTAAAATCTTCAAATTAGGGTACTTTCGGTCGACCAATTATTACCAAAATCTAATCAGCTCTTCATATGGATGTAAAGAAAAGGAATACGCAAAAATTATAATTTTTGGAAAGGTGGTATTGGAGTTATGCGTTCCAAAAAAATCGTCACACACACATACATACATATATTAGTAATTCACCTGAAAATTATATTTCTTTCTAAATAATACCTTTCTGATAGATTTATTTTCTTCACTTATGTTTTTACAATATACAAAATCATACACTTAACTTATAAACCAAGGAATATGAACACAGAGGGCAGTGTAGTAGATAATTAGGTATCTGTAATTCTACGACATATGTCATTATTATTTATAGTGTGTTAGAAAGTAATGTCACAATTTACGTACATCTGTCACACCACATAAATTAAATAGACATATGTCAAATAATCTTTCTCTTTCTAATACAAAATGTTGCTAAGCTAACTGCTGTAAAGTGATTTCTTCGAAAGAATGACCTTAAATAGTCATCTTTCGTGAATAATAGTGTACATACATCCATCCATCCATACATACATACAGACATTATGATATTTACAACAACAATTTAATTTTCTTAATAACCCTAAACGATTTCTTCTTCATTATTATAAAAAAACTTGTTAAGTATCTTTAAAAACCAATGATTGACGGATCATCCAAAATGCATGACCTATGACCTAGGATCATTAACTTTCTACAGGAATCTGTAATAAGAACAGGAGTCAAAGCTTTGTTCATTTGTTTCACTTCCGGAACTGGGTCCGGGTTATCGGCTGATAGGGCGATGTTCATCTGTCAATGTCAGACTCCGGACAAATCACACGAGCCGGATAGCCAGTCGGAACAATGGCACATCGACATAGCACACTCCGATTGTATAATTGGGTACAGAATAATTCTATATTTTAAATCTGTTCAGCCTAATAGAATTAAAACGATGTAACCCAATATTAAATGGCAGAATACTTGAATAATATATTTAGTTTTTGTAAGTTTAAAATCTATATTTTAAATTAGTCTACCTTTTTTTAAACCCCCCAACAGGATTAAATCCCAATTACACAGTAGGTTCACAGTCACACACATCCATGCCTTAGTGGGATTCGAACCCAGAGCCCCGAGCGCACTCATGACTTATGAGGCGTTGCTCTAAACATTGAGCCACCGGAGATATAATAAAATGAAGATTAAATTTTAAATACCGGGATAGAATAGAATTCACTAATTCAAAAATGAGGATTAGCTTAAACATTTTTGTGAATCGTTAACTTTTTATTAATCTACATACATACCTACATATATATATATATATATATATATATATATATATATATATATATATATATATATATATATATATATATATATATATACTTATGCTGGAAACTGTATTGAATTTCTTTTCTATTATTCTATTTACTTTTTTCTTTTTAAAACGTTACTAATATTATTTTGAAATGATTAGTTCTTTGATAGTGACATTTATCTGTCATTTACATACATTTGAATAACTGCGTATAGATAATTTTATAAATTTATCCATAAAATATATAGAAAAAGTATTAATGCAAATCTATAGAACATTTAATAATCTTTAATATGTATAATAACATTAATCTCGAAAAAATAACATTTAAAGGTATTTTTCGAAGAAAAACTATTTTGAGCTTCTAGTAAAGTGCCATTTCCAGTTGTCCGATTTCCACCAAAATCTAATAGGCTCTTTCCATTACAGAAAAAGTTCGAAGTACAAGGTCTCAAAATTTTCTGAATAATAGTATTTGAGTTAGAGTGGAGGATCCACACATACATACACACAGACATCAGCGTGAAAATGTTAAAATTGGATTGTAGGGACCTTAAAACGTGGTCATTTACCAAAATCTCGATATGCGATTTTTAGCACGATCCCTATACCTCCCTTACCAAGGGTAGCGGGAGGAAAAAAATGTCGAGGGTTATCCTTAACTATGTTTATTTGTGCACCCAAAGACACTACAAGAAGACGGCATATTGCCTTTTATTATGGAAATATCTCACTTAAAGTATTTATTCACTAAGAACACAACACAGACACTACTTTATTCAAGAAAACTACCATATAAATAAAATAAATAAATATATCATCACGGCATATTACCCATTACTGGGCGTGCCAATCTACTTTGTACGCAGATTTCGATAATGATGATGACATATTTGTACCGAGCGGGCGTTTACCAGACGTCACCTCACGGGCACTCATTGCTGGCGTGGAGAGTGCACCACAGGGGTCAATTTTGTGCCATTTAAAATTCGAAATATTTGGCGTCGGTCAGTATCGAACCCGGTTCTCCAGATTCGCGACCTGACACTCAGGCACCCGGCCACGAGGCCCCATAAGAACTACCATATAATGCAATAATAGACCAACGAACGTTTGACCTTTTGCCTTTTCTGCAAATGGCGCCGTACCCCCACCATTTGCCTCACTTGTTAAACGTATGTCAGCTATCCAGTGTTTTATTAAAACATCCTTGGTCTGGGTCCGTTGTATTCCGCTTATTTAATGACCTATATAACTTAGAAATATTGTATTATGATTTGATATAAAATTCATACTGTGTTGTTTATGATTTCGTATAAATTATTAATTATGACCGGGAAATATGTTTAGAACAATTTGTCATTATAATCCCTGGGTCGTTTATCTAAACTGTCAAAATATTTCACAGATAATACCACATTTCACCAGGAATCATAGGCGCCCACAGGGGGGGGGGTCGAAAGGGTCGACTGACCCCCCTTTCATTTATGGACTGTATCCATTTTTAAAAATAAAATTATAATTTTATTTTTTCATTTCAATGTATCATTGTATTTTTTAATAATTATTGGTAATATTTTCTGATATTTTAATCAAAAATTTATTACATATTATCTATTACTAAGTACGAAATAGCTGAAGTGTCAGAATGAGTAAATCATGTTATGTACTGTTATTATATTACATTATCTTCGGTGTTGTATTTTCTTTAATATGCCGTAGTTTATTCTAATCATTTTATGATCACGTTCTTCTCAAAACTTTCACAATTATCGATTTTACTGTTATATAGAAATAAAGAAATAGAAAAGTAAATAATGAATAGACATTGCATATTTATTTATATTAAAAGTACCTACGTATGATTAGGGTTGCCGTATTTTGTGAGGAGCGCGATTTAATTAACATTTAATTATTATACATTTTATTTTTATTACTGCTCAAAATAAAAATATATAAAATATTTTTATATATTTTTATTTTGAGCAGTTCAATAGAATAATTATATTGTTACTCAGTAATATATTTTAATTTAATGCAACATTGTATTTTCAGATTGTCTGTTTCTGTAGTTATTGCTTATGCTCGCATCTCGCATCATAAAGCCTAGTAGAAGGGGCAATTCTACGCTTTTAGAGCGTACATACGCATTTTCGTCATAAAATATTGATTTTAATTTTTTAAGAATTTGTTAAATTTGCTTCATTGTAAAGAACTCTATATTATCTTACTTTGCATTAAAACACGTTTGACCTTGAAAATTATTAAAAATTCGCCTGCGGCGCATTTTTTTATTACAACAAAATTTTCGACCCACCTTGTAAAAAAGTCTGCGGGCGCCCATGCCAGGAATAATAATTTTACAGTGACAATAATTTTCGATAAGTAGAGTACACTCAAAAGACATATTTATTTACAAAGTTACAACATTAAAAATGCATAAATATCCTTGCAAGGAAGGAAGTATGTTTCCCTGGATAAAATATATGAGTTTTTAACTTTCCTAGTCTCATTACTCCATGAGAGAACTTGTAAGTTTATGTCTCATTCTGAAGACACTGAACTTAAATTTTTACCGTCTTCGAAATATAAATAGACGGTGTATTAGTGGTGTGTACATTACGAAGAGAGTTTTGATATTTTGACGACTGCATTTACTCGACCTGTAGGGTGGGACGATCTATGTTTAATCAATACGCAAAGGTTGTTGGCCTAAGAAACATTTCATGCATTTAAGGAACGAATGAGGAAGTTTTTTGGAAGCAATGTAGGCGATGGTATACAATAAAATTGATTAGAAAATACTATTCAATTTGAAAGCGTGGATTTTATTGTTAACTCTTCTTAAACTTCCTGGTGGATATGTTTTATTTATTAATATATATTTTTTACATTATTTTCCCTTATAAAGACATAAGGTTTGTTCCAACAAAAGTTTAGAACCGTTCAGAACTTTACTGAATTTGCGCAAAGCCATTTTACCGTTCCGACAAACCGAATTTAAAATTCAGTGCAGTGTTCAATGAACGAGTGAATAGAGGATTTAAGAGAAATTAGTAAAGAATAGTGAAAGTAGATGCTTAATAATGAATACTAATAAAGAAATAAAATGATATAATTGAAATACTTTGGAAATAAGGGGTTTTCTGTTTTAACAGCTCGTCACTCATATGAAATCCATCTATATTATTTTGATTGGCGACTCAAAGATCATCTATAAGTATATAACGAATACCGAGTTAGGAGGTGGAGTCTACTACCAATGGAAGTAGACAAATGCAAATAGCGGACACGTGGCTACCAGTCCAGTACTGCAATTCTCAAACAGTTGTTATTTGAATATAAATTTCTTGCATTAAATTTATTAATTTTGATACACTTGCAATTATAAAGCATGTATAATTGTACAGTCTTATAATATTAATTTGTTTTTTATAAATATAAATTAAAAATAGCATACATTTCAAGAACATTTTACATCCACGAAGAAAACAGTTTTATATCAAAACTTATATTCGTGACGTCACATCTATATTTTCAAACTTCGGGGGACCATAACTCGCTTATTAATAGGATTTTTTTCACCGGATTTTCACCAATAGTCTTAGTTTTACTTATACTTTCTGATGAAAAAATATATAAAAAAAATGGTGGAATCCCCTATTGTATTCAATACCACGAAGTATTTAAAATGACCTAAGGATTCAGGGATGTATTTAAAAGAATTAATACCGCAAATTCTAGTTCGTTCATCTCAGGTGTAAGCAACTCTCGATCCGGAATTACTGTTAGAGGAAATTAAAAATAATCCTATTTCATAGAATTGCCAAACTAATATATTTTCTTATAATCAACAGAAACGAAAAATGTTTAAAATATTTTAAACGCAGCCCTGTTTTGATATTCAGTTACCCTAGTCGGCCATCTATTTTCAGTCAGACATAGTAATGTATTTTTGTGCTTTCTTAGTCCAGTATTTAAATTTGTTCATGCAAAAATTTCATACCTGAATATTTCGTACAATTCTATTCTTCTCTAGGGTTTCAAAAGAAACCACATCTATAAAATAATTTAAACGTCAACTTTCATTCGCTAGTCATACCATACATGTACATGGACAGGCGCCGAATTATGCTTGTGAATAATTTTCGAACCCGAAATGGTTATTTTATGCACTTGCGTTTTGCATACTAATAAATATTAAATTAAATATTTATATACAGCCTTTAATGTCATATACAAAATATAGAAGTAATTAGAATTCATATATTGTAAGAGAGTCGACTTTAGTGGTTGAACTTAACTTCCATGGGAGGGCAAGTGCCCCTTCTTGCCGCCCTAGACGGCGCCCATGTCGCCAACCACGAAAGCCCTCTTGCCAGCCAAAAAAGTTGCAACTAGACAATGAAGCATCCCCAAACGCTTTTTAGACCAAAGCAAACACAAATTTTTAACCAATGTGTATGAAGGATAAGATGTTCCCAAAGTATTAGCCTTCATGAATTTGCTTTGGTGTTGATCGTATTACAACGAAACTATGATGTATACATACTAAATATTCATGGTCATGAGCTTTTTAATGCTAATAAACCACTTCTTCTTATTCTCTGCCAGTATAAAACTCTTCATATATTTTTAATGAGCAATTGGAAACTTCTACTGAATAATCTGTTACTTCTACGTTTTATTTTTAGTATTAAAGTACCATTAATATTGTCTATCCTCTCTCTGATTGTCTGGTGATTGATTTTATGATTAACATTCCAATATACAATAGTGGAATGAGCCATGAATGTTTTATGAACCCTCATTGATTGGGGATGATTGTGTCAAATGCGTTATTTCTTTATCCCTTAAGTAAATAAGGGAAGCTGGGTTATATCGCTCACACAAGAAAAAATAAATAAATAGCTCCAACCCCTCGGTGAATTTATGATACTTATAGATTTATAGCTTATAGCTTATAGCTTGAAGGAGTGGTTTTTTTATATACTTGGTTGTTGGAGAAATAGAATCCTCGACTCTAATTTTTTTATTATTTTAAATGAAAGTTCGCTTAATTTTGAAGCAATTCGTAGTATTTAAAGTCAATTGTTTTTAGTTCAACTGCATTTGATTTTTAACAAAACCTATAGCTATCTTTCTCGTACCAGTTTTTGTAGTTGGCTGCAGGAGAAAGATGGCAATAGTTGTGACGTAGATATAACTCATCACTCAATAAGTTCTTAGGATGACTAATAAAACAACAAGTTTTAAGCAAAATTTGACTCTAATCATCAATCTCCTTCAAGAGTGATACATTCATTCCAACATTTCATTAGAGCTTAATCTCTTTCCCTGGGGCATTCTTTTTATGTCTCCAAACAGGTAATAGTCGCTGGGAGCCAGATCCGGAGAATACGGTGATTGGGGAAACAATTCAAAGTGCCTTTCGAGCCATTTTTGCGATCGACGTGTGACACGGTGCATTATCTTGATGAAAGAGCACATTTTTCTTTTTTTCGCAATTTCTTCCTTCAAACGTACCAATACCAATACCGTGCGCATCCCAAAATACGGAGGCCAAAACCTTACCAGCTGACATTTGCGTTTTCGATCACTTTGGACGGTTTTCATCCTTTGCTGTCCACTCAGCAGACTGCCGATTTGACTTTGGAGTGTAGTGATGGATCCATGTTTCATCCATTGTCACATACCGCATGAAAAAATTCTTTTTATTGCGCTGAAACAGCTCTAAACAGCGCTCTGAATCATCAACGCGTCGTTGTTTTTGATCGTCCGTGAGAAAACGTGGTACCAATTTCTCATGCTCATATGTTCATGAAAATGATGAATACACTGCCTTCTGATATCTTTAAGGTGTCAGCTATCTCACGCAACTTCAATTTACGATCGGCCAAAACCATTTTGTGGACTTTTTTATGTTTTTTCGAACAACTGCTGAATTTGGGCGACCAGAGCATTCAGCATCATCGGTGTTTGTACGGCCGCGTTTAAAATCAGCAAACCGCTTCGCTACCATTTGTCTCGATAGATCAGAGTCCGAATAACACTTGTCAAGCCATTGCTTTGCTTGAGCGGTATTTTTTCCCATTAAAAAGCAATGTTTTATCAACACACGAAATTCAGATTTTTCCATTGTATTGAAAATTACAAAAGTAGCGTCAATAAAACCACTGTAACTTGTGAACTAAACGTCATATTGTCATAAATCATATGGATATGTCAATAATGACAGTATATACGAACTTATTGAGTGACGGATTATGCTTAAAATCTCAAATATTTTAAAAACTAACAATTTTTTAAAAACTTTTTTCATCTCAATCATAATTTTACCTTATCTTCTTTCAATATAACTAACATTTTACTAAGTTTTCTGTAATGGTGGATGATTCTATTGTCCGAAAGGGGTTGTTAAAGATTTTAAGGGTCATCTTTTAGCCCAACCTTCTACCGAGACCTTTTACATTTGGTACAATAAAAATCGTAAAAATCTAGTGTGTACAATAAAACCTTCTAGTCCAGATTTAGCTTCTACCGAGATTCGTTACTTTTGGCAATATAAAAAACAACTTCGTAAAAATCCAGTGAGTACAGAAAAACCTACTTTGCAAGACCTATGGGACAATACTCTAACAAAAAAAATGGGCAGGATTTAGGGTTTAAAGCTGAATTTGTAATATAGGCAGTTTTTGGAAGTTTAAAACCTGTAAATTTCCCATTATTGAACATGCCGTCTGAAAACTTGGAAATATCTTGTGTTTCGTCTAAAATAACATCGCTAGCTTGTCTTCTTGTACATATGCGAAGTGAGACTAGGTATGTCACATATGTATGTCTGGAACTGTCGCTATATTTAACAGCGCTCTTCTTCTGTTTGCATTGCCATGGTCACGAGATATATTTGTCGTCTTTATGTTCATGATATAAATACACAAGACATCATATACAGGCCTCCCCGAATTCTCAAAACTATGAGACAGATCGGGGGGTACAATAAACAGGTTTTACGTAAGTAATACGTTACCACTTGATAAACCCTTACTGTTTATCACTCAGATTTGTATTCTGGAAATTAGTATATGGTCTCCTAAATATTCAGTTCAAATATGAAACAGAAAGTATTTAAATGAGTGAGCCTGTATAATCATCATCAACTCAGAATTATAATATCTAGTTTTATATAAAGGTGTTCAAATTTGAGGTTTCTTTTTGAATTACCCGCTATTTTTTTACCTTCCGTCACCTTTAGGTAAGGAAGGTATTGTCTTTGGTCAAAAAAATCGGTGGTGAGTTTTTGATGAATAAGCATGTTTTAGAGTCCCTAGAATACGATTTTACTATTTTTACGATGATGTGTGTGTGTGTGTGTATGTGTGTGTGTGTGTGTGTGTGTGTGTGTGTGTGTGTGTGTGTGTGTGTGTGTGTGTGTGTGTGTGTGTGTGCGTGTGCGGTGTGTCTGTGTGTGACAAAATTTTCTATTGCGATAACTATAATACTACAATAATTCTAAAAATTATAATTCTTTCATATTGCTCTTCATTACATTCTTGCGAAGAGCTGATTAGATTTTGGTTATAATTGGTCAACCGAAAGTACCCTCATTTGAAGATTTTAACAGTTTTTCTTGAAAAAACGATGTTAAATATCATTTTTTCACATATAATGTTATTATAAATATTAATATTTCATCATTACCGATATCTGTGTACAAAGCAGATTGGCACACCCAGCAATGGGTAATAAGCCGTGATGATATATTTATATTTATTTTATTTTTTATAAATATTAAAGAATATCGTATTCTCTATACGATTTGAATGCATTTTATACTTCATATTAAATGGATATAGAGTTAAAAAATTATAAATAAAATAAATTTCATAAAACCGCCAGCTTTGCTATAAACATGGAAACATCTACTATATTAATAAAAATTCTGATTGACAGATGTCAGTGTCAAGTGCAATTGACATAGTATGTTTGTGTTTAACATTTTTTTACGAGAAATACAGAATTTATTTAATAACTTTTTAAACTATAGCAATTCTATCTTTTTGTGTGGAGACTTTAACATTAATTTTGCCTGTGATATAGAATCTGCGGAATTATGTGGACTACTCCTCTCGTTTGGTTTATCCCCTCCTACTAATGGTTTTCCTTTGTTGCGAAGTACCTCTGGACGTCGTATTGATAACTTATTTACTAATATTGATGTATGTAATACTGATTTCACTATTATGAATCCCTGTTTGTCAGATCATTCTGCCCAAGTGTGGAGTTTTAGGCTGAGTTGTCCTAAAAGTTACTCCACTCATAAAATCGTTTACACAAGAGTATTTAATACTGAAAACAAAAATTATTTCAAATACCTGCTATGTAAAGAAACATGGAATGATATTTATGATTGTGATAATTTCAACATGAAAATAGAAATATTTCTAGAGACAGTTCTTTCTCTTTTTAACATAGCTTTTCCGCTTGTTCGAAAGACTAAAAATATACAGCGTAAAAATCATAAATGTAAATGGTTCACTCCGGAGTTAAAGAAAATGTCTGAGAAACTTAAATTATTATCTGATATCTATAACATAACTAAAGATCCTGCCATTTTAACTGAGTACAAGAAATTCAAATCTACTTATAAAAAAAGCATTTCCTTGAATAAAAAGATGTATTACGAAAACATGTTGTTGTCATCTGATAATATTTCTAAAACAACTTGGAATTTAATTAAAAGTGCAACATCAAACCCGTCTTATTCCCTTCCTCTGCCCATGCAGCATACCAACAATGAATTTGCTAACCCTAGTGATATTCCTAATCTTTTTAGTAATTATTTCTTCGATTCCATTCAACACTCATCTCTCAACTCCTCTAGTAACACTGCACCTGTTTCCTATACTCAAATTAATTACGACTCATCGATTTTTCTAAAACCAGTCGATGCAAGTGAAATATATAATATTATAGTAGATACTGGGAAAAAGCATTCTGCTGGCATAGATGAGATTCCATGCTCTCTTTTACTATGGATTGCTGATGAAATTGTAAATCCACTTACACATTTAATCAATGAATCCTTAAAGAACGGTATATTTCCCCATCAGTTTAAAACTGCAAAGGTCATCCCTGTCCATAAGAAAGGTAACAAACATCAAATAGAGAATTATAGACCTATTTCTATCCTTCCAGCATTTTCTAAAATATTTGAAAAAGTCATGAATTCTCGCCTAAACCATTTTTTTGATGCTTATAACATAATATCGCCTTATCAGTTTGGTTTCTGTAAAAATAAAACTACTGAGCATGCATTATACTTTAGTCTCTGTAGCATTCTTCAACACCTTGACAGTAAACATTGCACTGCTGGAGTTTACTTTGATTTAGCCAAGGCCTTCGATACGATAAGTCATGAAATACTTTTTGATAAATTATTTTATTATGGTATTCGTGGAAATGCCCTCCAGTGGATCAAGTCATACCTGAGTAACAGATTTCAAATCGTGCATATAAATATTGATGGACATACGTATAAATCTGAAAGAAAACCCATAACATCTAGAGTTCCGCAAGGTAGTGTACTTGGTCCTTTACTCTTTCTCCTTTTTATTAATGACCTCTCTAATTTCTTCCCTCAGCATGATGTATGCCTTTTTGCGGATGATACTTCTGTTATAATAGCCGCTTCGTCGAATATTATACTCAACTCAGAGTTGCAAAATTGTGTCGATCGAATGGAAAACTGGTGCAACATAAATGGTGTTGTACTTAATGCTGGCAAGACTCAGTTGCTTCAATTTGCCTTAAAAGGACGTGAATTCAGTTTATCCGCATCTCTTAACAATACCATCATTGTCCCAGTTACATACACTAAGGTCCTTGGTTTACACTGCAATTTTAATTTTTCTTGGGCTCAGCATAGCCAATACCTTATAAAACAATTATCAATTGCATGTTACGTAATAAGACAATTAAAAAAATTTGTTAGCATTGACATTATTAAACAATATTATTACGCACACGTATATAGTAAATTATCTTACTGTATTATTTGCTGGGGTAACTCACCGCAAACACAATATATTTTTAAAGCACAGAAAATGATACTCAGAGCCATAATGGGCTGTAGCTTTCAAACTTCGTGCAGAGATATTTTCGTAACTCTCCATCTCCTTACACTTCCCTGTATTTTTATATTACATTGTTCGTTATTCGTAAAAAAAAATCCTACACTTTTCCCTACCAATAAACAAGTTCACGGGTTCTATGACACACGTAATGGGAGTAAATTATATATACCTAAACATCGCACTCAAAATTTTCATGGGAATGTATCTTACATGCCGATAAAAATTTTTAATAGATTGC
The DNA here is from genome assembly GCA_963082715.1 of Harpalus rubripes. Taxonomy (NCBI): domain Eukaryota; kingdom Metazoa; phylum Arthropoda; class Insecta; order Coleoptera; family Carabidae; genus Harpalus; species Harpalus rubripes. Next base: position 65,594,122 of record OY720455.1, read on the forward strand.
CAGATTACATAAAAACAATCCAAAACGTTAATAGTTTTAAAAATGAGCTCAAGAAATATTTGACTCGTCATTGTTTCTATTCAATTGAAGATTTTTTAAACTTTGACCATCCTTAATTAACTTATTTATTTTACTTTTGATTTTTTTAAACTGTGCTCTAATGGCTTACAGTATTTTTTCATGTATTTGCTAGCTATTTAGTTTATATTTCATTGTATTTTTCCTATTCTTCTTTCTAATGTATGTTTTGACAGGCCATTGTAGTACGTTTTTCTGTATTTTATATTTTGTGGCGAATAAATTATTATTATTATTAATTATTATTAATTTTACTGAAAATATAGAAATTTTCTGTATGGAATTTGTACAAAATACAAAGAATTGACTTAAGGTAATGTACAGGAAATATTGAATCTTTTGCAAGAAAATTTCTGTGCGGAATTTGTACAAAGTACCTATGTACTGACGAAAGGTAATGTGCTGGCCACATCAGATTTTTTTCTCGTTGATATCTATCGTGTGAGTTGATATTTGTTAAGTAAAAACATTACATATTACATTGTTTAGTTATAATATGTATATACGTATTACAAATCTGGGGAAAGTGTAGATGTTTTCAGAGTTTCAGAACATTTTCACTACTACAGCAATGTTTTCAGGAGATGACCACTACGATAGTAATCACGCTATCAAACACCCTATACAACTTTCACTGCTTAAAAGGTTGTACTTAATATAATATTCAGAACTAGAAATTGACTTTCAGTTTCAGTGTAATGGTTGCGTCCTTCAGAATATTTCAGTATCTTGAAATAAATACTGTTATTTTCTTTAATTCTTTCTTTTATATGAATTTCTTTGAAATAATACAATAAGGTTTAACGTTATTTTCGAAAAACTAAGTCTGCATTAGCCCAAAAACATTTCAATTTGTCTTTTACCAATGTATATGTATATTATTCAGTCCACTTGCAAATATTGCTGAAAGAATATTTTCAGAAGGAAAATAATTTATTTAGACTCGTAAATAGTTAAGGAAGCCATGTGCCACATATACACACACGACATTAATAAAATATAAGGGAGACAGGTAAAATATTTAAGAAATTCCAGAACTGGTGTACATTTATAATAGACAGATTAGAAAGGTTTTCTGCTTTATACGTATTTTTTTATCCTCTTTCTTATAGGATTTACTAAACTCGATTAAATTTGGAAGCCTTTAAATTTATATGCGAATGAAACAAATTTTGCAAATAATATATTGACTAGGTTTTATAAGAAAGTAATAATGTATTTATCAATATTAATATTGTTCCCTTCAAAGTGTTCTCCATTAGATATAATACAAGACATTGTATCCACAAGGTTAGGATACGTTTCTGTACGCACTAGATTTTTACGAAGTTGTTTTTTATTGTCAGAAATATAGGTACCGTGTGTCTGTTTTAAAGGTGTACATAGGAGATTAACATGGGAAATCAGTTTTTTGCAATTTCCTGCTCGCCTAATTATTTTAAACAAAAACGTATCAAATAAAAGTTTTAGGGCATAAAATTCTGCATCTAAAGCAATAAACAGAATTATGTTTACATGCTTTGTAACGACAGAAATTAAATATGAAAATTTCGAAAATTACGTTGAAAATATCGACAGCCATGGAATTGAACCAAAAATAAATAAATAAATGCTTGACGTTTTATCTGTCACAACGTAAGTTAACTTATTTGACGTTTCTAACAATTTGAATTTGTCTTTAGTTTTATTGTCTGAAATGATTAAAAAATTAACATTTATATGAATTTAGAGCTAAATTCGTGACAAAATTTGAAAAGAATGCTGTGTCTTCAAAAAATACACATGAGCCGCGTAATCAGAATATAGGACGAATAGAACATGCGTTACTCTAAGAAAGAGTGTTAGGAATGATAAGTGTAGACCCCGTCTGTAGTACTAAGATAGATGTATTGGAAATGAGTTGAGAGTACATAGCATCATACATAATTTTGTTACGCTATGTTGAATTTTTGATATATTCTTATTATTTAAACAAAACTGTATTTTCTTAACTTTATTAATTTTATATTCCTATTATTGCCATAATTAACGATATTTGTTCAAATCAAATTGTCAGAAACGTCAAATAAGTTAACTTACGTTGTGACAGATAAAACATCAAGCATTTATTTATTTATTTTTGGTTCAATTCCATGGCTGTCGATATTTTTAACGTAATTTTCGACATTTTCATATTTAATTTCCGTCGTTATAAAGCATGTAAAGGTAATTCTGTTTATTGTTTTAGATGTAGAATTTTATACCCTAAAACTTTTATTTGACGCATTTTTGCTTAAAATAATTAGGCGAGCAGGAAATTCCAAAAAACTGATTTCCCATGTTAATCTCCTATGTACACCTTTAAAATAGACACACGGTATAAATGGAAAATGCTATAAAACTAATATTAAGACAGATTTCAAAGTAGTGTTATATAAAAAATAATTCAAAATCAAATTAGTAATATTGTTAATAAAAAAATTTTGAAAACTATCTTTTCGTTCCAAGAAAAAAATATCCCAATGTCATTTTCTTATCTGATGTGTGGATCCATTTAAGGGCTGAATTTAGGGGTTGTAAAAACTATAAAAGGGGAAATCTGGACAATTTACAAACGATTAGGGCAGTGTGCTTCATGTGCGACAAAGACAACGATAGGGGGTGTGTTTGTGTGGGAGAAAGAGAGAAACAACGACGTCTAGCGTCCACGGCTCAATATTGATCTGAGATGGCTGTGAAGTTGTGACGTCACCACAGACACCGCACCGAACCGCAGCATCGAAAATATGACACTTCCTAATTCGGCCCGGGACAATTCGTACCCTGGGAATTCATCATTAGCTTGTGGTTTCATTTCAACACACACATTTGTTATAATAATTAAGTTATCAAATTTCGATATTGTAGAAATGCAACAATTTATTCAAATTAACTTCATCAATTAAGTGACGTAGACAGTTGAAATTGGTACATTAGCTTTTCAAAAGATGACGCTATTTGCCACGTATGACATATTAATATTGGATCACTAGTAAAGCTTGTATCAATGCAATTGAATTAAAAATGGGTGGCCAATTTTGAATAAAAATCTTTTACATATCTCTTTCAACGACAGCTTTGATTCAAAGCAGATTGGCACACCCATAAATGAGTAATAAACCGTGACGATATACACATTTATTATTTCATCTATTTGTCTGTTTTTATCATATACAGTGTGTTCAATAAAATTCCTAACTCGGAGTAAGCTGTGAACAGAGAAACGTAAGTCTGATCATTATTCAATTCAAAAATTAAAATAAATAATAAAAAAATATGATGTGGCCAACACCAAACCTCCCGCTATTTAATTTTTATTAAGTTAAATATACATACTTACATGTTTAGTTATTGCGGAAACTGTATTAAGATCCATTCCATATAACTAGGGTTCTATTTACTATTTTCTTTTTAAAACGTTACTGTTATTAATTGGAAATGATTAGTTCTTTGACAGTGACATTTATCTGTCAATTACATACATTTAAGATATGAAAAGTGTAACCAAGGAGATTTGCTTGTTTAAAGCGAAGGTTTCGGAATTAAATTTATAGATAATTTTATGAATTTATCCGTAAAATATATGGAAAAAGTATTAATGCAAATCTGTAGAAAATTTAATAATCTTTAATTTTTATAATAACATTAATCTCGAAAAAATAACATTTAAAGGTATTTTTCGAAGAAAAACTATTTTGAGCTTCTAGTAAAGTGCCATTTCCGGTTATCCGATTTACACCAAAATCTAATGGGGTCTTTCCATTACAGAAAAATTCGAAATACAAAGTTTCAAAATTCTCTGAATGATAGTATTTGAGTTAGAGTAAAGGATCCACACACACATACACACATACATAAACACAGACATCATCGTGAAAATGTTAAAATTGGATTCTAGGGTCCTTAAAACGTGGTCATTTAGCAAAATCTCGATATGCGATATTTAGCACGATCCCTATACCTCTCTTACCAAGGGTAGCGGGAGGTAAAAATATGATGTGGCCAACACAATACCTCCCGCCATTTAATTTAAATATACATACTTACATATTTATTTATGCTGGAAACTGTATTAAGTTGCCTTCCATGTAAGTATGGTTCTATTTACTATTTTCTTTTTAAAATGTTACTATTATTAATTTGAAATGATTAGTTCCTTGATAGTGACATTGATCTATCAGTTACATATATTTAAGATATGAACTGCGTAACCATGGAATTGTTTGTTTAAAGCGTAGGCTCCAGGATTTAAATTATAGATAATTTCATAAATTTATATACAAAATATGAATGCAAACCTGTAGAAAATTTAATAATCTTTAATTTTTATAATAACACAAAATTCGAAAAATAACATTTAAATGTAATTTTCGAAGAAAAAATATTTTGAGCTTCGAGTAAAGTGCCATTTCTGGTCATCTGATTTACACCAAAATCTAATGGCTTCTTTCCATATTAGAATAGGTCGAAATACAAGGTTTCAAAATTTTCTGAATGATAGTATTTGAGTTAGAATGGAGGATACACACATACACACAGACATCATCGTGAAAATGTTAAAACGTGGTCATTTACCAAAATCTCGATATGAAATTTTTAGCATGATCCCTAGACCTCCCTTACCAAGAGTGGCGAGAGGTTCAAGAAGAAAAACTTTCTTTAGACAATATCTCATGTCAAATTAGCATATAATTAAATATTTTAAATCGACATACGTTTCTTTGTTCATAGCCTACTCTGAGTTAGGAATTTATTTGAACACACTGATCGATTTTTGATTTGAAATCTCGTAGCACCTGTATTGCACCTTTCTCGTATGTATGTCAAGTATCATATATCGGTGTTCAGGTAATCCTTAAGCCCTAAGGGCAGATATTCGCAATGTGTAACGGTTAGCAGGAATGTGTGGGTGTGAAAATTAGGATAGTACAATTACAGATTGCCTAGGGCGAGGTCTGAATTTGGTACGAAGGGATAGAAAGTTTTAATGAAGCAGGAAATTTATTTTTGCCGAAAGGGACAACAGTTTTGAAAGTATTATTGCTTGGTATATTTTAAAGTCTTCAAATAATATTTGAATATTTTAAGAATAAGGACACATAACTTAATATTAGTGCTACTTAAAAATACATAACAAAATCACTTGTACTTTTTACCTCTCGCTAAGAGAGGTATTGTATTCATGCTAAAAATCGCATATCGAGATTTTAGTGAATAAGCACGTTTTAAGGTCGCAGAATCCGATTATAACATTTTTACGTTGATGTCCTTATGTGTGTGTGTGTGTGTGTGTGTGAATGTTGGATTCACGATTTCTCAAATACTATAAGACTTAAGACATTTTTAACTACGGATTCCTCAATCTAACCATAATGGGAAGAGTTGATTAAGTTTTGGTAACAATTGGACAGCCGGAAGTAGTAGTTACAAGAAAAAAATCATCTAAATATTATTTATCGAAAATTTATGTAAATACTTATATTAAAGAACGTTAAATTCTTTATTCGATATATATATATATAAATTCATTATTATATCTTCTATAGATCTAGAGATAAAGAAATGCATATAAAATAATTTGATGTAAAACAGATCAAACTACAAGGCAAGAAATTCAAATGTTTGTAATTGACACACAAATGTCACTGTCAAAAATATTTGTATGCCACTATCAAAAATATTTGTACATTATTATGAAGATTATGAAAAAAAAAGTCAACAACGCAAAAGAATACAACCAGGTAAAATATCTGGCGAGAGGTTATGTGCTGGCCACATCAGATTTTTTTAAATAGTTTGTTAACAAATACTCGAAATCTTATTCTTACAGCGTAATATATTCTTACAAACCCGATATTTCATACAATTTAAATTTTCTTATGATTGTTTTTAATAAAAATAAATTGCTAATTTGGAAATATATCTTCACTTTTCCATGTGTCTATCCATGTTCTCATTCCATAATTTTCCATGCACAAAACTGGAAAATAAATCCAAATATATTAGCCATCTCCTGTCCGTAATTATCAGAAAATTGCGTCCAACTTTTATTTTTTGTTTTAAAAAGACAAGAATTACGCATTTGGAAAAAGTTTTGCAGTAACATAAAACTTAACTTGCCAATATCTCAGAAAACTTTGAGAACAATTGGGTATAATTTTGGTATTATTATTTAATCAATTCTTTGGACAGAGTAATACATTATTTTTCATCTTTATTTACACTCAGTTAAATACTTTCTGTTTCATATTTGAACTGAATATTTAAGACACCATATACTTTAATTCCCGGAATACAAATTTGAGTGACAAACAGTAGGGGAAGAGTATTACATTATTTTTCATCTTTATGTACATTCATTTAAATACTTTCTGTTTCATAATTGAACTGAGTATTTAGGAGACCATATACTTTAATTTCCAGAATATAAATTCGAGTGACAAACAGTAGGGGACGAGTAATTGAACTTAAAAAGAGAAGTAGAATATGAAGAATGTTTGGGTGTGTCAGAAGTCAATAGACTCATATGTACGCTGGACATGTAGTATAAGCGATTGTTGTTTTGACTTCGAGTCATTGTTATATGATATATGATACAAATGAATGCATATTTATCAGTACACAAGGAGTATATTTTAAAATTATATCCTTTCTTAAAAGTAGAATACATAGTTAGAACTTTTTAAATAAAATGGTAATTAATTTAATGTGATAGGCTCAAATTTAGGGTTGATTTAAAAGTGTCCTACGGGTTAGCCGGCTACGGCAACATGCTAGGATTGTTTCTTGGGGTTGCTATATTGAGTATTTAATAAGAAATTCATTAGACAATAAACTATACAACTTACAAAAAATTATTAATTAATTTAATGTGACAGGCTCAAATTTAGGGTTGATTTAAAAGTATCATACGGGTTAGCCGGATACGGCAACATGCTAGGATTGTTCCTTGGGGTTCCTATATTGAGTATTAAATGAGTTATTCATTAGACAATAAACTATACAACTTAAAAAAAATTATTATTTAATTTAATGTGTCAGGCTCAAATTTAGGGTTGATTTAAAAGTGTCCTACGGGTTATCCGAATACGGTAACGAGCTAGGATTGTTCCTTGGGGTTGCTACATTAAGTATTAAATGAGTTATTCATTAGACAATAAACTATACAACTTACAAAAAAATATTAATTAATTTAATGTGACAGGCTCAAATTTAGGGTTGATTTAAAAGTGTCCTACGGGTTAGCCGGATACGGCAACATGCTAGGATTGTTCCTTGGGGTTGCTTTATTGATTATTTAATAAGAAATTCATTAGACAATAAACTATACAACTTACAAAAAAATATTAATTAATTTAATGTAACAAGCTCAAATTTAGGGTTGATTTAAAAGTATCCTACGGGATAGCCGGATACGGCAACATGCTAGGATTGTTCCTTGGGGTTCCTATATTGAGTATTTAAAGAGAAATTCATTAGACAATAAACTATACAACTTACAAAAAATTATTAATTAAATTAATGTAACAAGCTCAAATTTAGGGTTGATTTAAAAGTATCCTACGGGTTAGCCGAATACGGCAACATGCTAGGATTGTTCCTTGTGGTTCCTATATTAAGTATTTAAAGAGAAATTCATTAGACAATAAACTATACAACTTACAAAAAATTATTAATTAATTTAATGTGACAGGCTCAAATTTAGGGTTGATTTAAAAGTGTCCTACGGGTTAGCCGGATACGGCAACGTGATAGGATTGTTCTTTGGGGTTGCTACATTGAGTATTAAATGAATTATTCATTAGACAATAAACTATACAACTTACAAAAACTTATCAATTAATTTAATGTGACAGGCTCAAATTTAGGGTTGATTTAAAAGTGTCCTACGGGTTAGCCGGATACGGCAACGTGATAGGATTGTTCTTTGGGGTTGCTACATTGAGTATTAAATGAATTATTCATTAGACAATAAACTATACAACTTACAAAAAATTATTAATTAATTTAATGTGACAGGCTCAAATTTAGGGTTAATTTAAAAGTATCCTACGGGATAGCCGGATACGGCAACATGCTAGGATTGTTCCTTGGGGTTCCTATATTGGGTATTTAAAGAGAAATTCATTAGACAATAAACTATACAACTTACAAAAAATTATTAATTAAATTAATGTAACAAGCTCAAATTTAGGGTTGATTTAAAAGTATCCTACGGGTTAGCCGGATACGGCAACATGCTAGGATTGTTCCTTCGGGTTGCTATATTCAGTATTTACTGAGAAATTCATTGGACAATAAACTATACAAAAATTATTAATTATTTTAATGTAAAATACATAGTTAGAACTTATAAATATATATTTATACTTATATCATATTAAAACAATGATATATGTCATGAACACGGACTTTTCATTCAAATTACAATTCTCTCGTCCCTTAAGAGAATAAAGGTAATTACATATGCAAATATTTTTGCAAAATCTGGAACTGAGGACATTGAAATTGCTCTGGTTTGAAGTGGAAAAAAGTTCCATTCTTTTTCAATCTCGTTACAAGGGTTGAGTGCGCTGAAAAGATTGATTCAATACACGAAACGATGGCGAATGTCGAAAAGCATTGTGTACACAGCTAAATAAATATTCCGCTTTTATTTGGTCCTTTGTTCTTTGCTGTTTGGGAATTTTCAATAGAGTAATACAACTGCTTTTATTTTATTTTATACAAGAAAAAAAAAGCGAAATATTTGTTTCTTCAATAGTTGGAAACCAGCTTTTGTTTTAGTACAATCTAACACGGTTATAGCGAATATGGAGATATTTATAGAGGCAGATTTATGAAATTTAATTTCTATGAAGAAACAAAATGTAATCAAATCTTGTAAAGCATAGAGAATAAAATATAAGTGTCTCACAACTCGCGCCCCAGAGCGAATGAGGAAGCACGAGACTGCAATCGGATGTGTAATTTCGAAAAAAAATCTAGTTTAAAAGATATTCGAGAAAAGACGTCTTAAAATTGACCAATCAGAGACCTACACCTTTAATGTGTGTTTGCCGTAATTTTACGTAAGGTTTTATTCAAATCAAATCTTCTTTAAAATGTGTGGGCGACTGCAGTTTTCGAAAAATGTCAGTGTCAAATTAAATTTAGAACCACCATTTGTTGTATTAATCTCAAAGAATTCAAATGCCAATAATATTTTCGTTTAACACATTTTACACAGCTGCTACAACACGTTGCACTGTACGATATAAATGATGATCTTCGTTAACCTAAATTTGTTGACAGTGAAAAGTCAACTCTAACGTGTCAAAATTACAGTAAGTCAAATTTTGTAACTCACTAGTAGTATTTTTAAAACCTAGCAACCAGTTTTATTTTGTAATAATATCATCACACCTCAAGATATCCTTCCGGGATTGGTGGATTAAAAAGTCTTGTAACTCCGTTATGCAAGCGGCCTCAAATGATTTTCTTTTATTTGTTGGCAACCTATTGTCGTTGGCAAATGTCAGTTTCGTCTGGGGCGCGAGTTGTGAGACACCCTGTATATATTAATTTGCTGTAACTTCCTTCACTAAAAAAGCAGTTTAGCTGCGTGGTCGAGTGCACCACTATATCATATAAATATACAATAAAAACGATTTTATTTCTCATTGAGATTCATTTCTCTCGATCGATGTTGGTAAAGCTGAAAGGTATATTCTTATAAAGTATGTAATAAACCGCAGCAGAGTATTGAAATCTAGGAAACGATGTTATAAATCACGGAGCAACCGGGTATCTCAAATGCGCCATTTCATTTGGGCGCACACAGGATAATATGAAGAAGAATTCCATCGTCTCTTATGCTCCACTGAATCTGCTACCGAAATCTACTTTTACATTGTACACGCCAATATTTGAAGATATATTCCGAATCTTTTTAGACTCTGTTTAGATTGTGCTTATTAATGTATGCCATTTGCAAACACTCTTTACTTAAGCTAGCGAAAATTTTTAATTTCCAAAATGTTAAATTTTTAAAAAATATTATTCTTTAATGCCTGCTTTGATATATGGAAGCGAATGTTGGGCTAAATCACAACTTCTTGGAGGCCAATTAACAGTTCCATTTCTCTAGATAACAGACTCACCAAACTTTTCTCTCAATAACTCCATAGTACCATTGGAAGAACATGTCTTGCAAGTTTATTTCATCCAATTTTGGCCACAAAAAATCCGTTAATATTGATCGATAACGCTCACCAGTCACTGTTACTTCATCTCCATTTGCATCTTCAAAAAAATATGGTCCGATGATGCCACCATGCCATAAACCACACCAAACAGTAACTTTTGCTGGATCCAAAGACATCTCGTGAATCTGTAGTGGATTATTTTCGTACCAAAAACGACAGTTGTGTTTGTTAACAAAACCACTTAACCAAAAATGGGCTTCATCTGAAATGATAAGTTTTTTGGAAAAATCAGGATCAACTTCAAGATGCTCTAGAGCCCAATCAGCAAACACACGACGCTTATGATGGTCAAGTGGCTTTAATTCTTGTGTCAACACAATCTTATACGGATGTAAACCCAAATCTTTTCTCAAAATACGCCAAGTTGTCATCCTTGAAAGTTCTTGAGAACGTCGATTAATGGACCGATTTTGCACTGACACTTGCAGCGGCAATATTCTTTTGGTTTCTTGCGTTGTCTTACAGGTGTTCTGGTATCGTGTAAAGTGAAATTTGTATCGAATTTTTGAATGATTCAACGAATATCAAGCACAGAAGGGCGATTATGTGGACCAAAATTTTCACGAAGATCACGTTGAGTTTGAATAAAAGAATTATTATTTTTATAATTTTTTTGGATAATAACCAAACGTAGTTGAAATGTGTATTTTGTCATGATGAATTGTCAAACTATACTAAAAACAACTCAAGCAACCAAGTGACGCGATATCGACGGATATATGACGCAATTTGTTGACGTTACAAAACGATTATGCGTGGGTCGAATCGACGTGGTATAACGACGAAAATTTGACGTCGTTTATAGACGTTACATAGACGAAGATTACATACGTGACACAATATTCGAGGAAGATTTAATACATTTTACAATTTTTTTTTTAAACTTTTATCATTGCTTTTAGGTTTAAGAACCATAAAGGTAATTATCAAATATACTAAAATAAATTTTTTTTGGCACACCCAGCAATGGGTAATATGCCGTGATGATATATTTATTTATTTTATTTTATTTATATTTTTTTGTTAAAACAGCTACACTATTATTCACGAAAGATGACTATTCAAGATCATTTGTTCGAAGAAATAATACACATCACTTCATAGCAGTAGCTTAGCAACATTTTGTATTAAAAAGGGAAAGATTATTTGACCTATGTCTATTTAATTTATGTGGTGTGACAAATATACGTAAATAGTGGCATTACTTTCTAACACACTATAAATAATAATGACATATGTCGTAGATTTACAGATACTTAATTATCTACTACACTGCCCTCTGTGTTAATATTTACCCAGTGACGTTGACGTTTAAATGAAAATATTATTCCTTGATTTATAAGTTAAGTCTATGTTTTTGTATTTTGCAAAAACATAAATGAAGAACATAAATCTTTCAGAAAGGCATTATTTAGAAAGAAAAATAATTTTCAAATAATTTACTTTTATTTTTTCTGTTAAAATGTGTCCATAAATATTTCATGTTGCACTCCTATGCATCCGAAATACAATGAAGTTATCTGCAAGTAATATTATATCAGATGGTTCACAAATGACCTTGAATAGTCATCTTTCGTGAATAATAGTTTATACATATAATTTACAAAGACTATGACGGTCGCTGAACGTTTCTATAACGTGAACATTGACAAGTCAATATTAAACGTGTGTCGAACGTTTCTTCAACGTCAAAATAATGACGTCAAGTAACGACGTTGCATCGACCAGAAACGTCGAAAATATTACGTTAAAAACACGTCGCCTAAACGTCAACACGTCGATGTTGTGTTGCTTGGAAAATGACAGCTAGTGAGATTTCTACAATTTTCGATATGGTTGTTGTGATGTTTTAAAAACATATCGTTCCTAATGGGAAATCCTCTATTATTGTGGTCCGGATACGGTATTTCGCTACCGTAAATCGGTCACTATTTGTAAAAGTGAAGAATATTTGTTGTATGATGTCCGGTTAGTGACAAGCGTGCCCCGAAAATTTACGAAAATAAATTATTATGAAAAATATTGCATAAATTTTCCGTCTTTCTTCTTCTGTGAGAGATTGTTTAAAGCTCCTATCTTTATTTTGTGTGAACTTCAGACAGTAAACAGGTAATAAAAATTCGCTAAGGGCTGTGTCGATCTACATACATTGAAAGCGCTTTGGTATTATACAAATCAATTTGAAGCCTCAAACCTCAGTCCTCAATTCTATTCTACAATCCTAAATTCAATTCTACAGGAATATTGAATTCTCTGACGAGTTTCCGACAATGCCGGCAATGGAACGAGTCACCGAATTGACATATATTTATCTACAAAATTTACACTTTTTGCCCAATCAACGACAGACGGAATTTATTGGAAATCGATGAGTTAATTAACTTAAAATTAACTTGTATATCAAAGGGGTTTATTCTGAAAGAACTGACGTCAATGAAAAACATTTATATATTTATTTATTTTTTTCACTTTTTCACCTTATTCAATGAACAAAAATTGTTGCACTCTCAAGTATTTATTGAGTTTCGGAAACATTTTTTTTGGCGTCATAGAAAATCCTAAAATTTTATAGCCACACTGTGTATTGTAACGTGGAATGCCCGACGTCACCGCAACAATGAGCGTGTGTCTATTTATAGCGATGACGCAATCGCGCTAGCAGCCGGGCTACGCAAACAGACGGGTCACAACGTGTTTGATTAGTAATAATAATAATATTTATTTATTTTCTCTGAATTTTCACACAAAATTATATAAATCGTCATATAAACATAATACGATTAAAATTACAAATTTTTTCAGTGGTTTACATAGTCATTTGTAGAGTAAAAGCAGTTTTCGATTATTTTTTTTTTAATTTATCCTTTAAATTTTTTATTGTTACCGATAACTTTCAGAAGGTAAGCAATTGTAATATTGTACTCCTTTACATTCAAAAGAGTTTCTGGCAATCATTAATCGTTTATTTGGCACTATGAAATGATTTTTGTTTCGAGTATTTTTATTATTTACGTCCCAATGAGTCCCTTCTTATTAAACACATAGACACAGAGGTGGTAAATATATAAACACGGCAAAGTTAATATTATATTTTATAAAAAGTTCTTCGCAAGATGTTCACAAGGGGGCTTTAGTAATTCATCTGATTATCCTCTTCTGGGCAACAAATACGTCTTTGAAGGATGGTGATGAACCCCAGAAGCAAATTTCATAAGATAATATAGATCCAACTTTAGCATGATAGAACATCAGTAGCTGTCCTTCATTTAAAATATAAATTAAATGTCTCACATGGAAACACGCTCTGTTCAGCACAGAGATAACGTAAGAGCAATGGGGCTTCCATATAAAATTCTCATCCATATGTAACCCTAGAAATTTTGTTCGGGATACTCTTTTGACAGGATTATCATTTACAATTATCGATAAATCAGTGTTACACGAGCTTTGATAAGTGTGGATTCTCAGAAAGTGCGTTTTAGTTGGGTTCAGGTATATACAGTTACTAGAAAACCATGAAGATAACTGATTCATGGTTTCGTTGCAAATATCAACAAGATCCCTATCACATTTACTGGATATAGTTACTGATGTATCGTCTGCTTATAGATTTATATGGCGATCATTCTGTACAAAGTCATTAAGATCATTTAAATATAATATAAAGAAAATGGGAGCTAAAACTGTATCTTGTCCGACTCCGGTGTTTGAATAAAGATATTTAGAATGACAGGCTGAGCCATTTTCGGTTTTGATGGAGACAAATTGTTTCCTATTATTAAGAAAACTATAAAGCTAATCCAAAGGCGCACCTCTTATACCCATTTGGTCAAGTTTACTAAGTAACCTATTATAACTTACATAGTCAAAAGGTCCGGTTGTCTGAACCTTTGGTGTTCATTATTATTATGCGGTCGAATATTCTAGAGCTCTCTGAAAATAATGGCAGCTTTATAAAAGAGACGCAGCTATGCTCGAGAGTTAGTTAGTTACATAGGGAGAATCATAGAGACATTCACATGGAGTGTTACAGAGATTCACAGCAGTATCGTGGTGAGCGTATGCAGTATATAATGTCGAGTGGAGGACTTGTGAAGTAAATAGTGTTAGTGTTAACTAGCGAATTATAGTTTTAGTCTTAATTAGTTTTTAATAATTGTTTAATGTTAGTAGTAGTCATTTTCATTGTAGTTTAATAAACACTTATTTTAATTATTAATAATAATTGTCTAATATTTATACTTCACCCAAATAAATAAAAACGTTACAGTATTTTTATCTGGCAGAAATTTTGTTAATTTTTCAGAACTGTAGTGCCAAGCCTATAGTCCTAAATAAGTAACAAGAGATACAACGTTTTACATTAGAAGACATATGTAACAAATGTAATTACAGTAATTGACATACCTTCTATTTCATTTTGTGCTTAATTAAATTCTGAACAACTTCTAATTAGAGCAAAAATTTCGTGCTCTATTTTAAGGCTTCTGCCATTGACATTTACATTAAATCGTATTTTCCTTTGAATTGAGTTTCCTCTTTCACAAATAGTAAAAATATGTTTAAAGAAACTTGGTCCAGTGGATCCAGGATCTGGAAGGATTCTGGAAAGCTGGAAAGGGTTTCTGGATGAAAAGAATGAATCAATACTTCTATATAAGGTTGTTAATTCAATTTGATGGAGTGTGTTTTAAACTAAAATGTCTTCTGGATTTAACGATATTTGAAAATGAATAAATTTCACAGACCTTTTCACCATAAAGTTTAGGGTGTTATACAAATACATTTATCCAACACTCTAAACGCTATAACTATGGTGATTTGAAACAACCAAAGCTGTTCATTCGTCGCTGATGAGATAAACATTTATATTTTAACATTATTGGGACCCACAGAATAGCATGCGACATCAGCGGAATTTTAGGGAAACCAATGGCGACCAGTTTCGTTTAACATTCTATAATTTCATTTGAAAATGTGTACGAATACAACAAAAATTCAAGACATATTCTATAATTTTTGGCAAAGAATATATAGAATAGTTATTTATGCTACAAGAGATGTAGGTACCATTTACTAATCGAGGACGATTTTGCGCCCGAGCAATAGCGAGATATGTCAGAGCTGAGAATATTGATACATTAAAAAAAGAATCCATGGAATTCCATGGAAAATTTAAGAAGAAAAACGCTGTCACATATGTCACGTCAACTGTAACTTTTGAATGGAAATATTTAAGAATTGAGGGCAATTTGATAGAAATTAAATTCAAAATTATAAATTATATGAATTAATAAATATTTGACACAAGTTTAAAATATCTAACTGTTGGTATTTCACAAAGAGGGAGGTAAGTTCAGCTGTATGGAAGTAAGGACAATCCTTAAGTATTTTCCATCGTTAATAGAAACCGATATCTTGACAGTAAAATAAACATACATCCCTACAATGTCTTAATAGTCTACTTACGATATTGGGAGTGGAAAAAAGAAATTTAAATATATCGCAAAACTTTAATCTCATAAATAAATATGCCTTTCTTTGCATTTCACAAAAATAAATTATAATAATATTTTCAAATTAGAATAGTATATTCTACCACCTACATTTATTTTTGTTATTTAGATAAATAAACGTAGGCGATAGTTTGTCACATGTTAATAACAAACTTCTAATTTGACATTTGACGCTGACATTTTCCATTATAAATAAGTAATAATAGCTAATACAGAATACACTCAAGCTAAGTCGGACAGTTTACCGAAAATCAAAAGCTGGATGATGGCTGAATTTATATCAGAAAACGACTATTTTTCTGTTGCCGAAATAAGGTGTGTTAAAGAGTTAAGGTAAAATAAAATGTAAAAACCCAACCATCAGCTCTTCGACCTACTGCTTCCAGCCACAATTTTTTTTCTTCGCATCTTTTGGCAAATTTATAAATTCAAGAGTAGTTTTGTTCCTAGCGCATTTTTGCAAGAAGGCACAATACGATACTGTAAATTACTCATTTTATATTGAATTTTGTATTATCTAACACGAACCAAACTCAAAAATTTGACACTTGTTTGACAACTTTGACAATATATTTATCATAACACTTGTAACAAAACACAAAGAATTGACACTATAAGGTACCAATTGGAGCCGATGAAGATGTATGTGTTGTGACTTCACATTCTGTTTCAGATCACGTGACTTTTTCAAAATATCCAAATTTCAAAAATTAATTGTAAAATATCTAATGGATATTTGGTGATATTTTCAAATTTGAGGCTATTTAAATAATGATATCTTTTTAAATTTAATACTTAGAAGGTATGTAAAAATTCTTGCAACAGCCCTATTGTCATCTTATTTTTTGAGAAGGAAGTTTGTGTAACGACGCGGATTGGCACACCCAGCAATGGGTAATATGCCATGATGATATATTTATTTTTTTATTAATTTCTTAACGAATTGAATCGTCGTCTTTTTCTTCTCCAAGATCTTATATTATCCCAATTGTCTTTAGGTCTTCCTCGCTCTCTTTTCTGTACCACGTTCATCATTAACACAGAATCTATGAGCAATAATTACAAAAGTCAAGCTTGCACGCCCGCTTATAATATCAAGATGGGTGGCCACACCTTCCGCATTTCCCGTCGCTAATATAGTCTGTATAGTCTGATGTGTAACACATCTTCTGCCATTGACAATTATGAAGTATGTCAGTTGTGTCGTCTGGTGGCTGGCTGCCCAACCGAACCGGTTACCCTACCGGTAGCCGGCTGCCGTTGCCGGTTCGGTAGTGCGAATCAATACGCAGTTTTGCGCAACACAGTGGCGTCTCGTGCCCAAGGCGTACGGAACGAGAACGCCCTGCCCACCAATCAATACCTGTCCTCTACATCCGACAAAACAAAACACACAAGTGTCACAAGTATGAAATAGTGTCAACCGAAGTCTTTCACTAATATAGCAACAGGAGATGGAAGACTAAGGGCGCCCGTCATGAAAATAATTGCGGGGAAACAAGCTTGACTATTTTTAATTATTATATCTTCTTACTCTGAAAACTAAGGCTCAGGTATTTTTTAAAATTATATGTCCTGTAATCAGGTGGTCCAAATTAAGAGGATATGATACTGTTTATTTAAATACAGACTAGTCGAGTTTTTACTGAACTGACAATTTCAGAGAACCATTTTTCTGTTATTTGATTGGTAATATTGTATCAACTGGAAACAAAAATTAAAAGAATCTGGTGTGGCCAACACAATACCTCCCGCTATTTACAGCCCAAGACGCAAAAAAGATTAACCGAATTTTTATTTTTGGATTAGCGAATATGACTCTAATTTTGACAGTTTATTTTTTAAAATATAGTCTAATCTAATCCAAGTAACTACCTGTTTTACCTGCCGCTACCCTTGGTAAGGGAGGTATAGGGATCGTGCTAAAAATAGTATATCGAGATTTTGGTAAATGAGTACGTTTTAAGGTCCCTAGAATCCAATTTTAACATTTTCACGATGATGTCTGTGTGTATGTGTGAATCCTCCACTCTCAAATACTAGTAGTCAGAAAATTTTGAAACCTTGTATTTCGAACTTTTTCTATTATAGAAAGAGCCATTAGATTTTAGTGTAACTCGGATAACAGGAAATGGCACTTTAATGGAAGCTCAAAATAGTTTTTCTTCGAAAAATACCTTTAAATGTTATTTTTTCTAGATTAATGTTATTATAAAAATTAAAGATTATTAAATTTTCTACAGATTTGCATTAATACTTTTTCTGCATATATTATGGATAAAGTTATAAAATTATCTATAATTTAAATCCCAAAGCCTACGCTTTAAACAAAAAAACTCCTTACGCAGTTATTCAAATGTATGTAACTGACAGATAAATGTCACTGTCAAAGAACTAATCATTTCAAATTAATAATAGTAACGTTTTAAAAAATTGGTGTGGCCAACACAATACCTCCCGCCATTAACCGCCCGAGTCACAAAAGAGATTAAGCTAATCCTTATTTTTGAATTAGCAAATTTTACTCTAAATTTGGCAGTTTATTTCTTAAAATATAATCTAATCTAATCCAAGTAACTACCTTTTTTAATAATAAAATGTAGATTAAATTTTAAATACCGGGATGGAATAGAATTCACTAATCCAATAATGAGAATTAGCTTAAACTTTTTTGCGAATCGTTAATTTTTATAAATACATACTTACATATTTACTTATGCTGGAAACTGTTTTGATTTCCTTTCCTATTGTTCTATTTACTTTTTTCTTTTTAAAACATTACTATTATTAATTTGAAATGATTAGTTCTTTGACAGTGACATTTATCTGTCAGTTACATACAGTTGAAAAAATGCGTAACCAACGGGTCTTGTTTGTTTAAAGTGTATTCTCCGGGTTTTAAATTATAGATAATTTTATAAATTTATCCATAAAATATGTAGAAAAAGTATTAATACAAATCTGTAAAAAATTTAATAATCTTTAATTTTTATAATAACATAAAACTCGAAAAAATAACATTTGAAGGTATTTTTCGAAGAAAAACTATTTTGAGCTTCAAGTAAAGTTCCATTTCCGGTTATCCGATTTACAAAATTTCAAAATTTTCTGAATGATAGTATATGAGTTAGAGTGTCAATACATACATACACACAGACACTATCGTGAAAATGTTAAAATTGAATTCTAGGAACGTTAAAACATGGTCATTTACCGAAATCTCGATATGCGATTTTTAGCACGATCCCTATTTTTCCCTTACCAAGGGTAGCGGGAGGTAAAAATGGAATACATATATAGAAAAGTCCACAGAATCGAATGGCGTACAGCCCTTTTATCTATTTTTATCGTTCATTAGCTACAGGTCGTCAAATTAAAAAAATATAAATACGAATTTAAAAATTGTAAATGTGACCAGCAAAACACAGATGAATACATGTTCATGTGGCAGCCTAAGTTTCGGCGTAATATTCGTACTTTAGTATTAAATCAATAAAGTACTTAATCTAAATTCAGCAAAAGCAATCTATCTTTATTTCCATGTAATAAAATATGTACTGCATTTATTTCCTAAGTTAAATATTAACTTAACCTCTTGAACGTTAAGAAAAACGTTCGAAAGATGTAAACTAATTTCAGACTTCAAATTGAGTGCCTGCTCCGTCATAAGCAATGAATCACCAATTCTCATTTTTCTCCTTAAGTGGACCATTCCCCACCCTATAACCATTTTGCAGGCAATCTTCCCTCGTTCGGGATTGGCTGGCAGTGCCATAGACGTACGTTAACAAAGGGGTACTCTTTTAACTGTCACATATTGTAAAATTGACATTTCGTGTTCAAGAACATAAAAATGTGGATAACAATGAAAGCATTCGTTGGGCACGGAATTAAAGTCCTGGTGAAATGTTTGCGTGATGATTTTATTCGTAACATTGGCCTTATTTTAATATTTTATGCATAATTTTCCCCGAAAACTTAATTTAATATCTGTTTTAGTTCTCGAGATATTTGCATTTTAAACTTTACCCATTTTTGGGCCTTAACTCAAAAATGGGTGGAGGTATGGTATAACTAGCGAATGAAAGTTGACGTTTAAATTATTTAATAGATGTGGTTTCTTTTGAAAACATTTCCCTATATTTTATTTGAAATGAAACTGACCCTTATGTATTCCGTTATAGAAGATTAGAATTCTAGAGAAGAATTGTACGAAATATTCAGATATGAAATTTTTGCATGAACCCATTTAAATACTGGACTAGGAAAGCACAGAAATACATTACTATGTCTGGCTGAAATAGATGGCCGACTAGGGTAACTGAATATCAAAACAGGGGTGCGTTTAAAATATTTTAAACATTTTTCGTTTATGTTGATTATAACAAAATATTGTGATCTTTAAACTATTTGTTTGGCAATTCTATGAAATATGATTATTTTTAATTTCTTGTAACAGTAATTCCGACTCGAGGGTTGCGTACACCTGAGACGAACGAACTAGAATTTGCGGTATTAAATTTTTTAAATTCATCCCTTAATCCAGTTGCTAAGGTCATTTTAAATGCCTCCTGGTATTGAGTACAATTCTAATCTTCTGTAACGGAATACATAAGGGTCAATTTCCTCTCAAATCAAATATAGGGAAATGTTTTCAGAAGAAACCACATCTATCAAATAATCTAAACGTTAACTTTCATTCGCTAGTCATACTATATAACACAGAGATAATGGGGTCCTTAACTATAACAAAATAGCTATTAAGAGCGCAAAATGGGACATTGTCGATTGAGAGGTCCATTTGCGCTCGAAACACACAAGATTTTTTCTACAGTCGCCACAATGGGGTCCTCCACCATAACAAAAATTTATTTTTTATTTATTTTTACTTATCGGTATTTTCCATTCTTCTTGAGCTATTGCTTCAATCTAATCTAAGCATTTTATACTTTCGTTTTTATAAATGAATGCCCTGTTTTATTTTCACAGCAGTGCGGCATTTTGTTTGGTTATGTAAGTGGGTAATGTGTAACTACAGTGTCATTAATTCCTGGCTAAACGTTTCCATTAAGAATGTAGCCAAGTAACATTTCTCAACCTTGTATAGTTAGAAATTTGAGGAGCGAGCGTTTTTTCTACTTTGTCGCTCTAGAGCGGCAAAGTGACATTTTGCGTTGACAAAAGAGAGCGCAAATGGCTACTTTGTATATAGACTGTAGAAAAAATAATAAAACGTACACTTTATACTTAAAGTATTACTCATTAAATAGCGATAAGATGAAAAAAACAATTTTTTAATAATTACTTTGCGAGATATTTGAGGTTTATTGTCAAGTGTCACTGTGACGTCATATTAGTGCTACCTTTCTCTCGCTCCCTACTATAGAGCTTGTGCCAGAGAAAGATACAGCAATCTCATACAAAATTGGGACCTTCGCTTCGCTCAGTCCCCAAACATTGTCTTCGATCGGTGAACTGTCCCTACCGTTCTTAATACTTAATATACTATTCTGTCATCTAACGAAATTTGCCATTTGATATTTTTTGAAATGCATAGCCATCAACATTTATTTGCATGTATGAATTTTTAACTAATCAATTATATTTACTGAATGAACCTAAATATAGAACGAGCACTCCCTTTTATACTGTGCAATGCACTGAGTAAACACATACATATTTACATACATGATAGTGTCTGTTTACTTTTTTTATGAATGACTAGAGACAAGAGTATTTTATAGTATGCAGCAATTTTTTAACTAAATACAGCAGATTTCAAAGTGACAAAATAACAATGGAATAATTGTCAAACTTTTGTTGTGTTCAAAACACATTTCAACAGATAATTAGTTAGCTAATGAACTAATTCTATTCTCTAGATGTTTGTTAGGGGGTAAAGTACTACATACGTACAACAATATTATACATTATCCAGGGAGCTATACAACTTCTAATGAAACCGCATTGCGTAAAATAACACTTTCTCGTTTAAGAAACATGTACGTTACCTCTATATTCGTGTGAAAAACATTGTCAAACATATATTATCTTATTACAAAGGGTTTCAATTCACACTCATGTTAATTTCAAACAGTTTAATCACTTTAGCGTACCCTAAAGCAGTATAAATCAATATTTAATAACTCCTAGAATGGCTGCATTGGACTGCACATTGTACAACTTTGCACAAACTAATACATAATTTCATTTCTCGTTTTGTTGTACAAACACAGAAGATTGAATTTGCATTTGTGAATAGTTATTGAAAAAATTAGCGCCATGGACTCACAGACCATACTCGACAGAAGGAAGGATTAATATATAATTCTAAAATACAGGGTGTTTCAGGACTAGTGTAACAAACTTTAACAGCTTATTCCTAAGGTCATTTTGAGCCAAAAATGTCATATGAACATAGGTCCTATTCCTTCTAGTTACCAAAATACAAGAGGTTGAAGTTCTATAAATAACACGAAATTAAAAAATCAAGGTACTTTCGGAAAAGAGTTATATTGAAAAGTCATACCTTATTTGTATTAATTAATTTTATTTATTAATATTAACGAATACGATTTGAACAACAAAACATACGATGACACAATTATTAAATAGACAAATAAATAAATTCTAAGCATAGAACAACATAACCAAACATGGAATAGGTTAACACAATATGAAATAAGATAACAAATTTTAAAAAAATTACAGCAAGTGCTCAAAATGCGCGCCTTGAACTCGTATGCATGCTTGACGTCGGCGAATCATAGAATCATATACACGATAAATTACATTTTGATCGTTACGAATGGCAGCAGATGCATTCATAATTCGTTCAAGTAACTGTTCACGCGTGTGTATTTGTACCCTATAAACTTCTTGTTTCAAGTGTCCCCATAGGTAGAAATCAAGAGGATTTAAGTCTGGAGATCTTGCAGGCCAAAAGTTTGGACCTCCACGTCCAATTCACCTATTGGGAAAGTTTTGGTTTAACCACTCAGTTACTTGTCTACCATAGTGAGGAGGAGCACCATCATGCTGATACCATATCTGTTGTCGTACAAGAAGTGGAACATCTTCTATTAGTTCATGTAGTCTGTTTTCCAGAAAGTTTCTGTAGCATCAACTGTTAATTGGTTAATTAAAACTTCAAAATCTTTGCTGAAAACGAGACTGAACAATCGCATGTGGAATTTCAATGCTCCATAAATGGTAATTATGGAAATTGTTTACTCCGTCTCTCGTGAATTAGGCTTCATCAGACCATAACACTTTGGAAATAAAGTCAGGATCATTTAAATTTTGACGGAGGAACCAGCGACAAAATTTTAAACGAGGACCATAGTCTCCGGGTTGCAGTGCTTGAACTCGCTGAAAGTGTAAGGGATGTAATTCCTCACGGTTTAATATCCGCCAAACAGTGCTGTGAGCGATGCGTCTTGTGCTGATTTCAGGATTATCGAGAACAGCATCAATTACATTCTCTTCATCTTCAACGTTATTAACACCAATGCCATCATTTTGTACACCTCCCCGTACACAGTTGTTGATCCAGTTTCACGTAGACGCTGAAAAATGCGCGCAAATAGGCGATGGGAAGGTTGGCGTATATTTGGATATCTGTCTTGGTATTCTCTGGACGCATAACGGGCATTACCATTACATAATCCATAAATAAAAATCATATCTGCATATGCAGCAGTACTATAACCATCCATTATGAAACAAAAATACAATCAAAAGTACAACAATTTTTAATTAAGACAATTAATTAATACATAAATTAATTAATACAAATAAGGTATGACTTTTCAATATAACTCTTGTTTTCCGAAAGTACCTTGATTACAAAAATTATTTATAGAACTTCAACCTCTTGTATTTTGGTAACTAGAATGAATAGGACCTATGTTCATATGACATTTTTGGCTCAAAATGACCTCAGGAATAAGCTGTTAAAGTTTGTTACACTAGTCCTGAAATACCCTGTATATGAAGAGTGTGTCTTACTGAATAATAATAAGATTTTAAAAAAGGTGAAAGGTCAATCATAGACCAAAATAGCTAGTGTGGATAAATTATATTGTACCTACACATTGCAGCAATTTTAACGCATGCGTAGAAGAAAAATTATTTCGCGTTACAATTTCTTTAATAAATCGAAATTCTAAATTCTTACTTCATGAAAATATATTGTTTTGGGCGTCCCAAAAGTAATAAATACACACGTATACAACGATTGTGATTTATATTCCTCAGTCATCTATTTTTATTATACAAATTTGCGAAAGGAAACCAGCTAATTTTTTATCATTCTGCATGATGTGACTATTAAATTGCATAAAATCAATCTTGCAGGGTTGTAATTCCCCTATTTATTTGCTGTAATCGCAGACCATGGCCCATTAGATTAAACTCTGGTGGTAATGAGTGAAGTTAGCGTTAATTCGAACCTCAACCGAACAAATTAATCTTCAGCGCTGAAATTTTACCCGGAAGTAAGAAATGAACGCTTCCGGAAGCTGACACGTTGAGATAACTCTGTGTTAAGTATTAATGATGAAATTGTAAGAACTTCAAAAATGAATTATGAGAAAAATTCAAGATATTCTATTTTAGCGGTTATTGGGGTGTATTCTGGAAGGAAACTGTTAATTTTAAACAGTATGTTAAAAATAAACTTGCTGTTAAAATATATTTTCTATTCTGTAACTATCAATTCTGTTAAAATTTTAACACCCGTCTTAAAATTATGTGTTAAAACTGTATATTTTAACGTCATTCAAATCGATGCCTTTAAAATTTTAACATCCGTTTATACAATAAAATTATCACAGCATATAAAAAATATCTAGGTGTCATTTAATAAAATATACTGTTTTACGAAATATTTTATTTAATTACGGTCACCCATTCCATCGTCTATCTTTTTGCATCACAGCGTGATGCCAGTAGGAATATTTAATTAACATAATTCGAGAAAGACTGAACTTTGAATGGTATACCGAGAGCACGATTTAGATGTATCGTAAAACATAGTTCTTTATTATAATGTAGGTATTAAATGCAGTTAAAATCGCTTATTCCTGTCTTGTTCGTCAAACCAACGTAACTTAACATTTTGGATTGTCAATTCTGAGGATCAAGAAGAATAAATTTTACATACCTAATTATAACTTAATAATTTACAAGTTCAATGTAATTCATTTTTAATATGGAACCTAAAAATGAGACATGATTATGCAGCAGATTTTTACTTATTTTGCAAAGCATTATTTCCATTCGTTTTTTCTAAAATTTCAAAATGACAGATTAGTTTTCTAAAATTTCAAAGTGACACATAAACTGACAGTTGTTCACTCTTTTTATCATGTTTATTTATTTGTGTTATGGTTACTAAACTATTATTAACGAAAGATGACTATTCAAGGTCATTTGTGAGCCGTCTGATATAATATTACTTGCAGATAACTTCATTGCATTTCATATACATATACATGAAATATTTATGAACACATTTTAACTGAAAAAATAAGAGTAATTCATTTGAAAATTATGTTTCTTTCTAAATAATGCCTTTCTGAGAGATTTATGTTCTTCTATGTTTTTGCAAAATACAAAAACATAGATTTAACTTATAAATCAAAGAATAATAATTTGATTTAAACGTCAACGCCACTGGGTAAATATTAGTACAGAGGACAGTATAGTAGATAATTAGGTATCTGTAATTCTACGACATACGTTATTATTATTTATAGTGTGTTAGAAAATATTGCCACTATTTGCGTATATCTGTCACACCACATAAATTAAATAGACATAGGTCAAATAATCTTTCTCTTTCTAATACAAAATGTTGCTAAGCTACTGCTGTAAAGTGATATGTATTCTTTCTTCGAACAAATGACCTTGGATAGTCATCTTTCGTGAATAATAGTTTAAAAGCTTTTGTTGCAAATTTTTATTTAATTTTTATTAAATTATGTTTCTTTCTAAATCATGCCTTTCTGAAAGATTCATGTTCTTCACTGGGTAAATATTCGCACAGAGGGCAGTGTAGTAGATAATAAGATATCTGTAATTCTACGACATATGTCATTATTATTTATACTGTGTTAGAAAGTAATGCCACTATTTACGTAAATCTGTCACACCACATAAATTAAATAGACATAGGTCAAATAATCTTTCTCTTTCTAATACAAAATGTTGCTTAGCTACTGTTATAAAGTGATGTGAATTCTTTCTTCGAACAAATGACCTTGAATAGTCCTCTTTCGTGAATAATAGTGTAACTACATTACTTTAGCAAAGACGTGCCTTTTTTCTGTCTTGTTGATCACTTCATTCTGGTGTTTAACAGACATGTTAAAATTTATGATTTTAACAGCATTGTCAAATTTTCGCGTAGAAAATACCAAAAAATTAATTTATTGTTAATAGTCATGTTAAAATATAATTTTTTAAAGGCATATTAAAAATAACATTTTTTTTACAGAATACACCCCATTAAGCCTTTAAAAATACGCCCGCATGTTACAAATATGTCATCATTATTGCCGAATTCTGAATGATGAAATATTTACACCGTGCGGGCGCTTACCAGGCGTCACCTCACAGGCACTCACTTCTGGCGTGGAGAGTGCACCACGGGTCAATTTTGTGACATTTAATTTAGAAGTTTATTTAGAAAATTATGATTAATTCTTATTTCTTGTCTTTACAGGGCTGTTATCTTGGGATGTCGAAAATTGCCATGTGGACCTAGAAAAGGAACTTCAGGCCATAACTTCCGTCGCACCGGAAGGAGAGGAAGCCAGACATGGTAAACACACTTCCTGTCTACACCCCAAACAGTTAACAAAGTCACACAGACACTCATTAACATTGTAGTGCACTTTCAAAGACTTTTTGCTTTTAAAACTTTTCCATGTTGTCTTGTTTACAAACGTGTTGCAATTAATTCTGAATAAATTTGTTATTTTTATTGCGAAAACATGATAAGAAATCTAATAAAACTTTTGTTGAAGATAAGATCTTATAAATAGGTTCAGAAAAAATGTTTACTTTCAAAATGAAAAAGAATGGATATAGTTATTAACGTCATAAGGCTGATATGATTCAAATAACAGATGAGGTTGAATGTTGTAAAATCGAGGCGATAGCCGAGATTTTATAATCAACCGTGTCTGTTATTTGTATATCAGCCGTGTGACGTTCAGTATTTTTCATAATAATATAAAATATCTTCTTAAAATTCTATTTTCTATGGCATATTGACAGGTGACAGCTCTTCATGACAATTTCATGATGCTGAGATTTTTTTTAGGAACACATGATTTTTAATAATTGTACTGTTATAAAAAATAACGGCCGTGGCTGTTTTGATGCATATATCGGTTGAGCATACAGTACTGTTAAAGCACATTTAACAGTATGGTATTATGAAAAATATTTTTCTTAAGTTGCAAGGCTATATTTAACTGTACTGGTACTAGCTTGACTATTGGTGTATTTCTAAGAGAAATTCTTCACTATAGCTTTGATTATAATAATATAAATCTGGTATGGCCAACACAATACCTCCCGCCATTTACAGCCCGAGGCACAAAAAAGTTAATCCTTATTTTTGGATTAGATAATTTTACTCTAATTTTGACAGTTTATTCCTTAAAATATAGTAACACCTTTTTTAAACCCCTCAACAGGATTAAATCCCAATTACAAAGTGGGTTCACATTCACACACACATCCATGCCTTAGTGGGATTCGAACCCAAAACCTCAAGCACACTCATGACATGAGGTGTTGCTTTAACCATTGAGTCACTGGAGCTATAATAAAATGAAGATTAAATTTTAAATACTGGGATAGAATAGAATTCACTAATCCAAAAATTAGGATTAGCTTAAATATTTACTTATGCTGGAAACTGTATTGAATTTCTTTTCTATTGTTATATTTCCTTTTTTCTTTTTCAAGCGTTACTAATATTATTTTGAAATGATTAGTTCTTTGATAGTGACATTTATCTGTCATTTACATTTTTTTGTTTAAAGCGTAGGATCTGGGATTTAAATTATAGATAATTTTATAAATTCATCCATAAAATATATAGACAAAGTATTAATGCAAATCTATAGAAAATTTAATAATCTTTAACTTTTTTAATAACATTAATCTCGAAAAAATAATATTTAAAAGTATTTTTCGAAGAAAAACTATTTTGAGCTTAGAAAAGTGCCATTTCCGGTTATCCGGTTTTCACCAAAATCTATTGGGGTCTTTCCATTACAGAAAAAGATCTAAATACAAGGTTTCAAAATTTTCTGAATGATAGTATTTGAGTTAGAGTGGAGGATCCACACACAAACATACACACAGACATCATCGTGAAAATGTTAAAATTGAATTCTAGGGACCTTAAAACGTGGTCATTTACCAAAATCTCGATATGCGATTTTTAGCACGATCTCTATACCTCCCTTACCAAGGATGGCGGGAGGTAAAAATAAAATTTGGTATCACTGATACTTACATACAAACATTGTTTTTTATTTTGCGAACACCTTGTATTATCCATTGTTCTCTTGTGTTTACATATAACAAAACAAACTGTCACAAACATATAATTTCATCTGTTTATTTGCATTACTAGCGAGTTACGTCAATACTTGGATATTAATTGAATTTTCCACAGAGTATATTTCATTAACTCAGATCATACATAGCATCGTTTTTATGTGAGGGTGTATTAATTACTTAATTTGTTAGTATGTGGCTTCATACATACAGTTATACCCTTTCTAAAACATTATCCTTGACTTGATATTAACAATGTTTTCATATACGTATTTTTTTATACATCGATGAATTTAAATGCTCCACTGTTCAATGTGCCCCTTTTGGAAAATATTACCCCGTACGCCTCTGCGTTTCTTCAACGCCTACAAAGGGCATTATCATAACAATGACTGTAAAAAGCTTACATCCCACTTCTGGTAGCTGCGTTCATATTCATGCTAAATTTTTATGCTTATTGTTAGGAGGTCTTTGAAAATTGTTTATTTGGTAATATAATTCCAAGTTCTGAGCCTATATAATTAGTTTCCAAACTTATAAGCCTGAAGCAATATTGAATTGAGGATTACAGCGGTGTTCCAGTGTCAGAAAACTGCAGATTATGATGAGAAAGCGATTATCTTTGAAAATACAGTTTGTCAAACAGCGCCATCTATGAACTGGCATCCAAACTTTTAACCACATTTGGCAAAAAAATGGCTACATAATTGAACTATTATACAGGGTATTATGTAAATAATGTGCTATACGTTTCCACTTTATAAACAAGGTTGCAATGTGTCGTAATCTGCAGTAATTTCTTTTCCGATGTGTATAATTTATTTGAATAAAGAATAATTTTAAAATCACACTTGTCATTTTTGAAGGTTTGAAATCAGAGGAAGAGTATGGATAAACCATTTTTTATTAATGACAAAAATAGTTATAATAAATGTTCACAGTTTTCACCATTTTGTCTGGGTAAAACTCCCTGTAGCGTCGCATAGCAGCACAACTGTTTTGGCGCACTTCTCCATACACCCAATGCATGTCAATGTATTCTTGGTTAGTGAAAAGGCATTTCTAAGTATCAAATTACTACTCCACTCATTTCAAATTCAACGTCATTTATGACAACTGACAAATATTGTTTTTGGAACAACTTGATTTTTAGATTTTAACTAATAAGAATATTTTAATTAATAAGAAGCTGGTTTGTAATTGGTGATAGGTAGAGCAAAATAATAAATAAATAAATATATCATCACCCATTGCTGGGTGTGACAATATACTTTGTATGCAGATGTCAGTAATAATGATGACATATTTGTCCCGTGCGGGCGTTTACCAGGCGTCACCTCACGGGCACTCATTGCTGGCGTGTAGAGTGCACCACAGAGGTCAATTTTGTGTCATTTAAAATTCGAAATATTTGGCGTTGGTCGGGATCGAACCCGGTTCCCCAGATTCGCGACCAGATACTCAGGCATAAGGCCATGAGACCCCATGAACAGCAAAATAAATTTCATATTACAACTTCTTTCAATAGGGGATTCCACCATTTTTTTATAATTTCATCAGAAAGTATAAGTAAAACGAAGACTATTGGTGAAAATCTGGTGAAAAAATTCCTATTAATAAGCGAGTGATGGTCCCCCGAAGTTTAAAAAGATAGATGTAACGTCACGAATATAAGTTTTATATAAAACTGTTTTCTTCGTGGATCTAAAATGTTCTTGAAATGTATGCTATTTTTAAATTATATTTATAAAAAATAAATTAATATTATAACACTGCACAAGTCTACATGCTTTATAATTGCAAGTGTATCAAAATTATTAAGTTTAATGCAAGAAATTTATTTTTAAATAAAAACTGTTTGAGAATTGCAGTACTGGACTGGTAGCCATGTGTCCGCTATTTGAATTTGTCTACTCCCATTGGTAGTAGACTCCACCCCCTAACTCGGTATTCGTTATATATTTATAGGTGGTCTTTGAGTCGCCAATAAAAATAATATATATGTGGATTTCTTATGAGTGACGAGCTGCTAAAACAAAAACTCCTTATTTCCGAAGTATTTCAATTATATCATTTTTTTTTATTAATATTCACTATTAAGCCTATACTTTTACTATTTTTTACTAATTTATCTTAATTCGATTGACCTGTAATCCTCTATTATCTTTATCATACCATGAACTATGGCACATTACGTACGTAACACCATGTATACATATACACATATACATTTTCATTGATATGTTTATTGCGTGATTTTGTACTATCTCTAAATGCATTTTACTTGACAATTAATGTATAAATAAAAATGTACAGAGAAAATTTTAACGAAAATGTTAGTAGACAATTTTGCAGGATAACTCTTCATATTCTCCTTGTTGCTGAGTAGAGATTTTCAAGGGTCCTTGAAGCACAAAAGATGCACAAGAAAAAAGTGTTAAATGTTTTATTTTTGTCACAGAAAGATTACAGTACTTACAAGAGCTTTACTTGTATTTTGTAGTTGCCAAGTTACAAACCTAAACTATAGTTTTATTTATCTATATAGACTCCTTTTAGTCAATACACATATAGTGGTGGATCCAAGTATCATCAAAACTTAAAAATCTTTTCACGATTGGCACACCCAGAAATGGACAAAAAGCGGTAATAGTCAAGCAAGAATGAGTACAGTTAAACTTAAGACGGATAACCCATAAAAATTCTGCAGTAAACATAAATATATTTACGATTAATAAACTCGCTTAATATTTTTCATCATATAATTTATTGATTTGAAAAAATAGGTCATCCTTTCGTCACAAAACATCACCTAACCCTTTATAATATTTCATTGTCACGTTTTAAAACAATACAAGTACACAAGTAAAAATCTCTCCCTGCATTTGACAAGGGGATATAAATTACACCCCTAGGACTGGCTAGCTATAAGGGATGTTGTGTTTTGTATTACAGGAGAAAGACTGATTCAGTTTGCGTCAGAAAATCTAGTAACCGAAGTGTTGATCCACCCAGCAGCTAATACGTTGATCCAATGTATGAAGAATTTGTTGAGTAGCTTTACAAGACATAGACATATTATCCATGCCGGGTATACCTTTGGAGGAAATGGAAGTTGGGCCCTACAGGTAAAAAAGATGGCGGAAATATGTAGGAATCATTTTGTAAATGTAACAAAAGTTTTGGTTTTAACTTAATGTAACGTTTTTTATTTATTTGAGTGAAGTGTAAATATTAGACAATTATTATTAATTAAAATAAAAAACTAATTAAGACTTAAACTATAGTTAACTAGATAACACTAACACTATTTATTTATTTATTTATTTATTTATTTATTTATTTAACAATTAACACGACTGTTTATTCATAGGATCTTACTAATTATTTATTTCGACTATTTATGTCACTGTTTATTTATATCACTTTCAACTCTCCGCCTACCGACCTCCACAGCGTCTATATACTCAACTGACTCAGCAGCGTCTATATATTCAACTGCTCGGACAGAAGTCACACTTTCACCTCACTATCTGTCTATTTATGTAACTGTCTAACTTCCACATTTTCAGTATCACCGACTATCCGTATGCCACAATTCTTCACCACTACTGCCGAGTATCCACTCCCACTTGCCGTTACTGTCCTCGTATACCTAGCTTCCCAATACTCTTCAACACTACCGAGTATTCTCTTTCACTGTTATCCCGGTACTTTCCGACTCGCCGTTACTGTCCTTGTACACTATAGCTTCCCAATACTCGTCAACACTACCGAGTATTCACATCCAGGTCTATCCCAGTTAAGTAACTTCCCGAGTCCTCCACTCGACACTATACTGTAGTGATGCACGACGAGGCGAGAGTACTCTCGTATCTCGTCTCGTTGCATTATGCGAGACGAGAACGAGAGCGAGATTGCAGTTTAAAATTCGAGGCAAGATCGATATAACAACTGCGAGAAGCGAGAAATCTCGCGAGATTCTCGCAAGAGTCTCGCAATAAAAAGTATTTGTAACTTTGCTTTGATTCATAAATTCAATAAAAAAATGCACCGTACGAGGAGTGGAGTCAACGCTAATTCATGCATAGAACACGTAAATGTGAAAATTATATTAATTTACTATATTTTTTGAGTCTATCTAGAGTCGCTTCGATTAGTATCGTTCCCAGAGCGAGGAAATGCAAAAATAAAGACAAAATCGGTATTGCATCCAATAGAACTAGTTTTCTCTAATATTTCATCCCCTAATTCACCCCAGTTAAAACCACGGTTAATAAAACTATTGTCGCCCATGAAAAGTAAAGGATATTATATTAAGCGTCGATGGGAGCGAACAAGGAGAGAAGCGGAGTGATTGGTTACCGGCGAGTTACCAGTGTAGCGGTTTTTTATGACTTAATCTTACTTAAATAGCGGCATATATGTAATGAAAAAGTGTAGGTACTTTTAGTTACAAAAAAATAATATTTTAATGTTTAATTCGTTTTACTGATGACAGACAGAATGTGTTAACAGATGTTCGTATTGAAATAGTTTAGAGATCACAATTTGATGATAAATTGGATATTTTAGAGGTAAATTAAATTATATACTAACTTATCACATTTTGTGGTGACCGTAAATGAATAAACATTATGTTCGTATTGAAATAATTTGGTGACCAGAATTTAGTGTTTCATCTCTTTATTATAGTTATATGATTGCAAATACATACATGGAAGACGGTGCTATTGGTGCGAAATTGTATCTTGTAGTTAAACAGTTACGTAAATACGTAGTGCGCATGCGCTTATTTTTATAGCGAATCTCTCGCGAGACTCTCGTGCGACAACGAGATGAGACGCAAAAAAATGTGCGAGATCGAGATTATAGATCTTAAAACGAGACGAGATCGATATTTTATATTTCTCGTCTCGCCTCGCGTGCATCACTACTACGAGTATACTGCATACGCTTACCACGATACTGCTGTGCTTCTCTGTAACACTCCATGTGAATATCTCTATAACTCTCCCTATGTAACTAACTAACTCTGGAGCATAGCTGCGTCCCTTTTATACAGCTGCCATTAATTTCCAGAGAGCTCTAGAATATTCGACCGCATAATAACAACGAACACAAAAGGTTCAGGCGACCGGAAGTAATTAAACACGTCGCGGTTTGTTTATTTACGTAGCCCGGCTGCTAGCGCAATGGAGTATGTGACCAAATTTTTATTTTTACATAATATGATACTAGACAAAAAAATACACGTATTTTTTTATCAATTAATTATTCGTCGAAAGAGAGAGTTATAGCCAGATGTGACCATGTCACACCTACCACAACATAAACGCGACGCTGATAGGCTGATTTATAACTGTCTTTTTCCTTCTCGCAGTCTATCTGTCTTTGTCCACGATTCTAACATACTTACGGCATATATCCCTTCTCCAAAACATTAAATTGTTAATAACAAGATTATTACAAATTAATGTTTAGTTTTTATTATCATAATGAGAAGCTACAGTGGTTAGTTTTTATATTTTATGACATATACAGGCTGTCTTACAACTCGCGCCCCAGAGCGAATGAGGAAACACGAGACTGCACTCGGATGTGTAATTTCGAAGAAAAAAAATCTAACTTAAAAGATATTCGAGAAAAGACGTCTTCAAATTGACCAATCAGAGACCTACACCTTTAACGTGTGTTTGCCGTAATTTTACGTTACTAGGGGTTTATACAAATCAAATCTTTAAAATGTGTGGGCGACTGTAGTTTTCGAAAAATATCAGTGTTAAATTAAATTTGACAAGGTGAATAAAAAATGGCAAATTCTTACCATGTATTCAGCCGCTGATTACTTAGAAATGATTATAATTTTCGGAGAATGTGGACGTAACGCCAACACGTTGCACTGTACGATATAAATGATGATCTTGGATAACACCTTCGCTAACCCAAATTTGTTGACTGAAAAGTCAACTCTAAAGTGTCAAAATTACAGTAAGTCAAACAAATTTTGTAAGACACTAGTAGTATTTTTAAAACCTAGCAACCAGTTTTATTTTGTAATAATATCATCACACCTCAAGATTTGCTTCCGGGATTGGTGGATTAAAAAGTCTTGTAACTCCGTTATGCAAGCAGCCGTAATTTATTTTCTTCTATTTGTTGGCAACCTATTGTCGTCGACAAGTGTCAGTTTCGTCTGGGGCGCGAGTTATGAGACACCTGTATATTGAAATTCGAATATGGTCACATACCCCATTACGCCATCGCTATACTTAGACACTTGATCAGCGTAGCAGCGAGGCTCGCACGTTACATTAAAAATGTCATACGGTATTACTGTTTAATGAGGAGAACATTTGTGCCATAACTTTTGTTACATTATCGGAACACCCTTTATGTACAAATATATGTATACAAAATAAACTATACAGACATCCATAATTTATTTCCTTCTAGGATGGCACATTTTCCCTGGCAGACTTTTCCGAAGCCTTCCAAGAACTGGAAGTCCAGCGCGTTTTACGCGCGTACGAAAACACCATTTCTTTGGACCTCCATTGTTCCCCTGAAGGAGATTGGTCCAAATTACCCAGTTTGCCATTTACGCGTTTGTGTAAACTTCGTATAAACCCTGACGATGTTTTAACATCTGGTAGCCCAGCCATTTCTTCCTTTTTAGAATATTTAGATCCTTATTTAGTACCCCAAGACTTGGATGCATTATTGGAAAGTTCGGATGTAGTTGGAAATATCAGATTTTCACACCCGACATTGTATGTTTTCCCAGGGGGTCAAGGTGATGCCGCTCTTTTTGGGATAAATGGATTTAATATGTTAGTTGATGGTGGTTTCGCTAGAAAAGCGTGTTTTTGGGATTTTACTAGACATTTAGACAGATTAGATGCTGTGCTATTAACGCGTTTAAACAATTCAAACATATGTGGAGTTAGCTCTGTTTTAAGACGAAAATCTTCGACGCAAGTATATCCTCAAATAGGACACTTTTTCTGTAATTTAATGGAAAGAAAAGCTATTAGTCCTGACGGAGATAAGGACAAAGATCCTTTGCTTATTAATTTGATGGAAGAAGGACATAATATGATTTTAAATTTAAGAAGTTTAAATTTAAGGCCACAACCATGTTTCAGAGATTCGGAACCGATCAATTTGTACCATAAAGTTGGCCATGGTACTTTGGATATGTACGTATTAAGTCCAGCAAAAGATGCTAAAGAAGTGAAAGAATTTATGCAAAAGTGGAACTCGAATGATCAAAAATTATTCGCCACAAGAAAGGATGTTAAAGATTTTTCATTTCCTTTACCAAATTTAGTGTCTATTTGTGCACTGTTAGTCTGGCAACCTGCAAATCCATCCGACACTATAACAAGACTTTTGTTTCCTGGGAGTACACCTCAACACAAAATTTTCGAAGGATTGGATCGTTTAAAACATCTAGAATTCCTAAAACATCCAGTATGTTCAGCTAAAAGTTTAACACCAAGTGGTTCAATACTAGCTTTATCAAAATCTAAAGTCAAAGCTGCTACAGTTTTAGACAAAATATTACCAAACGAAAAGCCTCAAAGAATAATAGACAACAAACCTATCAAAGAACGATCACCACCCCAAGAAAACAAAAGAGTGGAGAACAAAAAAATTGAAATGAATGGTGAGCAAAAAGTTATTAAATCTGATTCGGTCGAAAGTGATAAAAGTGAGCCAAAAAGTGAACCGAAAAAGATTGAACAAAATGGTAAAGATGTTGAAATTATCTTAGAAGATAAAACTGAACCTAAACCTAAAAAAATTGAACCTAAAAAGCAGAAAACCCCGCCTAAACCGCGTTCAGAGTCCGCCAGTCGAAAACAAAAACCCAAACCGAAAGAAACAAAACCGTCGCCGCCTACTCCAAAGAAAACAGACGCGAAAATGAATGGAATTAAAGAAAAACCAAAAACTATCACTAAAGTCAAATCATCTCCTTCATCAACCCCTGCTAAAAGCACCAAAGACGCAAACAATCGAAAGGTGGTCGAATCCAAATTTAAACCATCCACTAAAAAGGAACCTTCGCCACCAAAACCATCAGAAAAGAAACCAGAACCACCAAAAATCGAACGTAAACCGATATCCCGGCGACCAAAAGCCGCTAGTCCAGCGAGAAAAGTGCCAGCTAGTCCTTCCAAAAAACCTGGAATCAAACCAGACAAAAACGGCGTTTCCAGGACCATCAAACTCGACAAAGAAGGCACTACCGACTCCAGTGCTGTAAGCACCCCTTCAGCGGACCAAGATACGAAAAAAATCGACGTTACTAAATTATCCAAAACCGAATTGGAAGAATTAAAAGCCAAAGAACTCGCGGATCTCAAAGAAGAACAAGAGGTGGTAAAAGAAATAGAGGCAGTCTTCCGTAAAGACGAAAAACAAAAAGAGCCAGAAGTTTCCGATCTTCGAAAGATCAAAGACACTTCAATTGAAGACCAAAAGACTGAACCAGAAGAAGACATTGAAGAAGAATACTTGATAGTTGAAAAAGAAGAAGTTGAACAAAACACTGATTCTGTCAATGAACAAGAATCAGCGACAAAAGAAGATGAAATTCAGAAACATCAACGAGATTCTGAAGAATCAGAAAAGCCGCGAAAAGGAAGTGACGCTAAACAGGAAGTAATAGAAGAAACATTAATTGAAACAGAAACCTGTAAAGTTTTAGAAATTGTCCCACCTAAAGAGGACGAACAACCTCCCGCCGAAATGGTCCGTTCTAAAGAAGATTCTCGCGACAAAACTGAAGAAATGAGTAAAGAAATATCTGTCACCAGTCCTGAAGATAAAATCGACGTTTCCTCTGAGAAAAAACTAACTGACACTCGTGATCTAGAAAAAGAAGTACCGGATCAACCCTACATCTTAGAGTCTCAACCTGATGAAAAATTCTCCGCTACAGTTGAGTCAGGTGCTACTACTGCCCCGACTTTACCCGAAGATGAACGAATCCCTCTGGACGAAATAAAAGAAGATCAAGTCATCGAAGAAAAATATGTTAAAGAAGAAACAAAAGAAAAGGAGATACCGACAGTTGTTGTCCCACAAAAAACATTTGAACCAGTGGCGAAAATATCTCCTATTATAGGAATGAAGTTTGACGCACACCAATCTCACATTAGAGACATTGTTAAGACTCCAGATGAAGTTGCAGATCTTCCAGTACATGAAGAAGCAGATATGGATACATATGATTTTCCAGGCGCTTTTAAGAAAGAAAAAAAGGAGGCAGATGATGCAAAGAAATCTGAAGGAATTTTCTCCGCGATTAAAGACACTCTTACAGATATTAAAGACACAATTAAAGATAAAGTAAGTGACATAAAAGACAAGGTACAAGAAGAAATTAAGACAACAGCAGAAAAAGTGGAAGAAATTAAAGAAGAAACAAAGTTAATTGAAGATAAACTCGGACAAAAGATAGATGAAAAAGTACAAGAAACTAAAGAAGAAATAAAACAGGCAGAAAGTAAAGCTGAAGAACTTAAAGAAGCAGCCAAAGAAACAGTAACAACTGCAGAAAAAATTGAATTAAAAGTAGAAGAAATTAAAGATAAAGCTGAAGATGTAAAGGAAGAAATCAAAGACAAAATCAACGAAATTAGAGATGAAACAGAAACGAAGATAGAAGAAACTAAACAAGTGATAGACGAACAAAAAGTTGAAATACAGGGTAAAATTATTGAAGATATTATTGTTGAAACAAAAGACAAATTAGAAGATATTAAAACAGAAACCAAAGAAAAAATAGAAGCTGTTAAAGATGATATTAAAGATAAAATTGATGATATTAAAGATAAAATTGACGGAACAAAAGATAAAGTAGAACAAACAACAGAAAAAACTGCTGAAACAATTGAAAAAACAGCTGCTAAAGTAGAAGAAACAAAAGAAGAGACTGCCAAAGCAATTGAAGAAACCATAGGTAATACAGAAGAAACAATGGAAGAAATGAAAATAGTAATTGATATAGACCAAGTATCAGAACTAACTGAAGAAAAAGAAGAAGAATTCCAACCATCTATTCCTCAAATAAAAGAAGAACTTGAAGAAAAAATTGAAAAGAAGATCGACGAACAAACTCCTCAAGTCGAAACAAAATCGCTCGAAACAAAATCCACAGTAGAGATAAAAATCGATGAAGCAATAGACGCACTTGAAGAAAAGGAAGATCATATTAAAGAAATAGTGGAAGATATGAAGCAAACAACACGAGAAACAGTTGAACACGCTGAAGAAGCCATCATTGAAGATAAACTCGACCAATTGGAATCTTCAACGGAGTCCAAAATTGAAGAAACAGTTATTGCTACTATAGAAGCCGTTGAAGAAACAAAATCTGACTTTACAGACAAGGCAGAAGAAGTAAAAGACACTTTGGAAGCAAAAGTACAGGATATTAAAGACGAAACACAAGTAAAAGTAGACTTAGAACAAGAAAAAATAAAAGATGTCACAGCAGAAGTAAAAGAGAAGATTGATGAAGCAAATGACAAGATAGAAACACTGAAAAAAGAAATTGAAAATATTAAAACGGAAACAGCAAAAAAAATTGAAGAAAAGTCAGATATTGTTAAAGAACTAATAAAGGAATCAGAGGATAAAATAGAAGAAGTAAAAAGCAAAGCACAAGATCTCAAAGAAGATATTAAAGAAGACATTGAAGACACAAAACAGTCTGCTGAGGAAAAAATATCAAAAACTGAAACAGAACTTCAAGATATAATTGAGGAGACTCCCAAAAAAATATCTTTATTTATCGGAGACTCAAAAGTTGAAATTTCTCCACAAATCGACGAATCAAAAACGGTTAAAGACAAATTTGAAGACCTTACTTCTAAAATTGAAGAAAAGCCGTCAATAACTGAAGAAATCAAAGACAAAATTGAAGAAAAAGTAAAGGATAACACTGAAAAAACTGATGAAACTAAACTCACAACTTCAGAAGTTCTTCAAGACATGAAAGACATCATTGAATCAAAAATTGAAGACGTGAAGATCGCAATAATAGATGCACAAACAGAAATTAATGATATTACCGAAGAAACAAAAACTGAAATACAACACGCTGTTCAAGAATCAAGAGACAAAGCCAGTTATGTCAATGAAGCATTTGAAGATAATATTGAAGAGCTTCAAGCTCAAACATCATCAAATATTGAAGATACAAAACAAATTACCAAAGACAAAATAGAAGAATTTTGCACTAATGTTTCAGACATTACAGACGATCTTATAAGTAAGGTAAATGCTATAAAAGATTCTTCCAAAATTCAGAAAGAAGATATACAAATTAAAGTAGACGAAATGCAAAGTCTTCAACACAGACTTGAAGATAAAAAGGATGAAATTCAAGCAGCAATTGAGAAAGAAGCGAAAGACTTACAAGAAGCCAAAGATATTGAAAAGTCCTTAGAAACCAAGGACCTTCAAGACAAAATCCCCGACGCCAAAGACAATCTAATTGAAGAAAAAGAAGCAACTGTATGTGATATTAAAGACACCATATCTTCTGCCAAAGACACAATTGAAGATAAAATTCAAGACACAATACAACAAGCTAAAGAATTAACCAAAGAAAAATTACATGATCTTCAATCATTACTTGAAACTACACAAGATAAAATTGAAGATAGAGAGGATATAAAACAAGAAATAGAAGAGCAGAAGCAAGAAATAGAAGATAAAATTGAATCAGGTAAAGAAAAAATGCAAGAAAAGGTTGAAGACATTAAAGAGAAAGTTGAAGAAATTACAGATAAATTGAAAGAAGAAGTAAAGGGCAAAGAAGAAGAAATTATAGAAAAATTGGAAGAAACTACCAATAAGTTTAATGAAATTAGTGATGAAGTTAAAACAACTCAAGAAGACATGAAAGAACTTGTAGAAGAAATAAAAACAAAGATAGAAGATAGTAAAGACTTTAAAGAAAAAATTCAAGAAAGTACAGATAAAATAAAAGAAGAAATGACTATCAAAGAAGAAGAAATTAAAATAAAAACTGAAGAAATTACAGAAAAATTGAAAGAAACTGCCAGTAAATTTAAAGAAATTAGTGATGACGTTCAAACAACTAAAGAAGACATGAAAGAGATAATAGAAGAAGTAAAAACAAAGATAGAAGATGGTACCAAATTAAAAGAAGAAATTAGTGATAAACTTGAAACACTTACACAAGATCTCAAACAAAAGACTGAACAAATGAAAGAAACAATGAAAGATAGTCCAATCGAATTAAAAGAAGAAACATGTGATAAAATTGAAGCAAATAAAGAAGATATCAAAGTAAAGACTGCAGAAATTAAAGACAAAGACACTACAGACAAACTTTCAGATAAACCAGTTATTGAGGATAATTTAAAAGACAGTAAAGGCCAATTAGAAGAAAAAGAGAAAGAAGAACTCCCCAAAGTCAAATTTGAAGATCCTTCAGAAACAGAAAAACAAAGCACGGTGATATCAGATGCCAAAGAAATCATCACGGATATTATCAAAGACGCTGAAAGTAAAACCAAAGATTCAGAAACGTCTGAAACATCTGAAAGAGAAGAAATAGAAGACGATTACTATTCTTCAGATTCGAACAGAGAAGCTGATGTCTTAAGAATCGTCAGCAACGTTGCCCAAGTTCTTAAATCTGACGCACCATTAGAAGAACTTACCAGCAAGCTAGAATTTGGTTCACCTTTCAAATCTTTTCCTCTTAAAGGGATCACTACTGAACTTAGAGAAACACACATTACCACTTTGGATTCACCTGTCCAAGAAGATACTATTATCGTGTCTTCCGAAGACAAAGAGGATAAAATGCAAGCAGATTCACTTGAAGAAGAAATTGAAGATACTAAGCTAGAATCTCCCCAAGAAAAGAAAATATCTGATCTTATTAAAGACTCAAATGCATTGATTGCTTCAACTTCAAAAATAATTTCTGACATTAAATCAAAGGAAGATAAAAAAGAAGATAAAACAGATGAAGAACCAAAGAAGAAAGATCCTGGAATAGTCCAAAGAATGTTAGTAACAGCTTCTAGTGAAGATGGCGGTGAAGAAACAGTCATTTGTCCTACTGGAAGTATCACATATAATCTTCCGGAGACTTCCGGAAAATCTTCTCCAGAACCGGAAATAGTCAAGGATGATACTAAACCAATTTCCGGTAAAACCAGTCCTGAACCAGAACACGAAACAAAGGATATAACTTCTGGAACAAGTACACCAGACTTGAAACAAGATCGCATCGACTCCATAGAATCCTCTCCACGTCACGATTCTGGAAAAGTATCTCCAGACGTATCCGAAAGTCGCAAAGAAAGTTTGGAATCTAGTCCAGATTCAAAACTTGAGCATGTTTCTGGAAAAGCTACTCCAGATATTCAAGACAGCCGAAAGGAAAGCTTGGATACCAAAGAAAAATTATCAGACATTAAAGATGATGAAATATCGCCAGAAAAGGAAAAATCTGGAAAGGCAACTCCAGAAATTCTTCCAGAACGAAAAGATAGTGAAAAATCTGGAAAAATATCTCCCGAAAAAGATGACAAACTACCTTCTGGAAAAGCAACGCCAGATACCCTTCCAGAAAGTAGAAAAGAAAGTTTGGACGAAAAATTACAAATTTCTGGAAAGTCTACTCCAGATGTTAAGGACGATAAAACTGGGAAAACATCTCCAGAAATTGACAAATCTGGAAAGACAACTCCACTTCCAGATCCAGAACGTAAAGAAAGTCTGGATAATAAATCCGATAAAGAAAAATCTGGAAAGACCACACCAGAAGTTCCACAAAGTAGAAAAGAAAGCTTGGATATCAAGGAGCTTTCTGGAAAATCTACTCCAGATATTAAAGAAGAAAAATTATCTGGAAAAGCAACTCCAGAAGTTACAGATTCCAGGAAATCTTCCATTTTATCTGATTTGCCTACTTCTAAACGGGACAGTCGATTCGAAGACGAAATTGTAGAGGTTCTAGATAAAACAGATATTAAACTAGATAATAAAATAGATACAGATAAAATATCTCCAGATACCAAAGATGAAATATCTGAAACATCTACTAGAGAAAGTGTTGATACTGTTAAAGAAATCAGTCCAGTTTCTGTAGATAAAATTCCAGATATCAGTGAGAAAAAGGACGAACAGGGTAAGCCTCCTTCTGGAAAATCTACTCCAGATATTCCAGACAAATCTCCAAAAGCAGATAAGCCAGAGGAAAAAACAGATTTGGAAAAAGAATTCCATACCGAAT
Organism: Harpalus rubripes; assembly: GCA_963082715.1. Classification (NCBI taxonomy): domain Eukaryota; kingdom Metazoa; phylum Arthropoda; class Insecta; order Coleoptera; family Carabidae; genus Harpalus; species Harpalus rubripes. The sequence continues at coordinate 65,636,865 of OY720455.1, forward strand.
TAGAAACTTGTCAAATAGAAGCAGAAATTATAGATAAAATTAAGAAAGAAGAGAAAATATCTCAGCCTGAAAAACTTTCTCCAGAACTGAAGGAAGAAATAAAAGAAGACAAAGATGGTCCTCCAGAAAAAGAAAAAGACTTACCAAAAAAATTAGGAGATCTTTCTGGAAAATCAACTCCCACCTGCAAACTCATGGAAGACAAAGAATCTTCTGGAAAAGCTTCTCCAGATATTCCTTCTGCAATATCAGACAGAAAACTATCAGAAATTAAAAACGAAATTACTGACGCTTCTGGCATATCTACTCCAGAACTTAAATACGATCTGGATGACGCAATGATGTCTGGAAAGTCAACTCCAAACTTGCAAGCAGAACTAGACAATTTGAAATCACCTGAGTCTGGAAAGAGCACTCCAGAACCGATTGGAGATGTTGGCAGAATGAGAGATCTAGGCTTTCAACGAGAAATGGTTGATTTGATATGTGGAAAGAGCATATCGGCTCTTCCAGAAAGTAGAAGTAGTACGCCAGGTCTTGTTCAAACTGGAAAAATAACCACAGAACCAGATACTGGAAAGAGTACCCCTGACATTTCAGAAACTGGCAAAAGTACGCCACAACATATAGAAAGTGGAAAAATTACACCAGCACCAGAAATTGGAAAGAGCTCTCCAGACTTACCAGAAACTGGAAAAAGTACTCCCGCTCCTGAAGAAACTGGAAAAAGTGCACCACTACCTTCAGAATCTGGAAAAATTACGCCAGCAGCAGAAATTGGAAAGAGTAGTCCAGACGTTCCAGAAACTGGAAAGAGTACTCCCGCTCTTGAAGAAACGGGAAAAAGTACACCACTACCTTCAGAATCTGGAAAAATTACACCTGCTGCAGAAATTGGAAAAAGTGCTCTAGACCTTCTAGAAACTGGAAAGAGTACTCCCGCTCCTGAAGAAACTGAAAAAAGTACAGCACTACCTTTAGAATCTGGAAAAATTACGCCAGCAGCAGTAATTGGAAAGTGTAGTCCAGACCTTCCAGAAACTGGAAAGAGTACTCCCGCTTCTGAAGAAACTGGAAAAAGTACACCACTACCTTCAGAATATGAAAAAATTACGCCAGCAGCAGAAATTGGAAAGAGTACTCCAGACCTTCCAGAAACTGGAAAGAGTACTCCCGCTCCTGAAGAAACTGGAAAAAGTACTCCAGTACCTTTAGAAACTGGAAAAGTTACACCAACAGCTACCTCAGCCGTTTCAGAACCTGGAAAAAGTATTGCTTCTGAAGAAACTGGAAAAAGTACTCCTACTGTACCAGAAACTGGAACGAGCAGCCCTACACCAGAAATTGGGAAGAGCAGCCCTGCTCCAAAAGATGAAAAGAGTTCTCCAGTCCTTCCAGAAAGTGGTAAGAGTACTCCAGCTCTTCCAGATACTGACAAGGGTACTACATCTCTTCCAGAAAGTGGCAAGAGCACTCCTGCTATTCCAGAAGCTGATAAAAGTACTTCTGAAGAACCTGGGAAAGAAATTCCAGCCCTGCCAGTAACTGATAAGAGTATTCCAGCCCTTCCAGAAAGTGGTAAAAGTACTCCAGTCCTTTCAGAAAGTGACAAGAGTACACCAGCTTCTGAAGAAATTAAAAAGACTACTCAAAGTCCTCTAGAAACTGATAAGAGTGCTCCTACACCTTTCGAAAATGAAAAGAGCTCTCCAGTTCTTCCAGAGAGTGGTAAGAGCACTCCAGCTCTTGAAGAAACAGGAAAGCAAACTCCAGTAACCATTTCAGAAACTGGAAAGAGCACTCCATGTCCCGAAGAAACTGGAAAGGCCACACCAACTCCTGAGAAAACACTTTCCGAAAATGAAAAGAGTACTCCAGTTCTTCCAGAGAGTGGTAAAAGCACTCCAGCACCTGAAGAAACTAGAAAGCAAACTTCAGCAACCCTTTCAGAAACTGGAAAGAGCACACCATGTCCCGAAGAAACTGGAAAGGCTACATTAACTCCTGAGAAAACACTTTCCGAAAATGAAAAGAGTACTCCAGTTCTTCCAGAGAGTGGTAAAAGCACTCCAGCACCTGAAGAAACTGGAAAGCAAACTTCAGCAACCCTTTCAGAAACTGGAAAGAGCACTCCAAGTCCCGAAGAAACTGGAAAGGCCACACCAACTCCTGAAAAAGAACCTTCCGAAAATGAAAAGAGTACTCCAGTTCTTCCAGAGGGTGGTGAGAGCACTCCAACACCTGAAGAAACAGGGAAGCAAACTCCAGTAACCCTTTCAGAAACTGGAAAGAGCACTCCATGTCCCGAAGAAACTGAAAAAGCCACACCAACTCCTGAAAAAACACCTTCCGAAAATGAAAAGAGTACTCCAGTTGTTCCAGAGAGTGGCAAGAGCACTCCATGTCCTGAAGAAACTGAAAAAGCCACACCAACTCCTGAAAAAACACCTTCCGAAAATGAAAAGAGTACTCCAGTTCTTCCAGAGAGTGGCAAGAGCACTCCAGCTCCTGAAGAAACTAGAAAGCAAACTCCAGCAACCCTTTCAGAAACTGGAAAGAGCACTCCAAGTCCCGAAAAAACTGGAAAAGCCACATCAACTACTGAAGAAACTGGGAAGAGTACTCCTACACCTTCAGAAACTGGAAAAAGTACTCCAATACCTTTAGAAACTGGAAAGACATCCTCAGTCCTTTCAGAAACTGAAAAAACTATCCCGGAAGAGAAAACCACATCAACTCCAGGACCTGAAAAGACTACTTCAGCTCCTCCAGAAACTGGTAAAGGCACTCCAGACATTAAACCACTATCTGGAAAAGCAACTCCCGATATTAAAGAAGATATTCATTCTGGAAAATCTACTCCACAAGACTTGGAAAAACTAGGAAAATCTCCCATACCTGACTTGGATAAATCTGGAAAAAGTACTCCAGAATTAGGAAAATATCCAGCTCCTATCGATATAGACAAATCTGGAAAGAGTACTCCTGATATTACAGAATTGAAACTAGAAGCTAGCAAGTTAGCAAGCAGTTTAACTAAAGAAGATCCGTTAGGTAAAGACATGGTTAACGGCAAGTTAAGTCCTGAAATTCCTGAAACCAAAACAGTTGAAACTATTAGTAAACAAACAGTTGTTCAAAGCTTAAAAGAAGAAGTTTCAAGAACTCCTACACCAGAGTTGAAAAGCACAATTTCAGATTTGAAACTGGAAGAAAAGTCTGGAAAATCTTCTCCAGAAATCTTGGATAAAACTTCTGACATTAAATCAGAAAAATTGGAAGAAAAAACTGTAACAAAAATCGAAGAAAAGAAAGAAATTAAAACAGAAATTACTATTACTAAAATAGAAATCCCTTCTACCATTATTACTACAGAAATTACTGATTTAAGTATAGCAGGACCCAGCAACATTCAAAGAGAAGATTCTTTGTCTTCAACTGCCCCTATCAGTCCGTTAAACAAAGAACTCCAACACCTGTCTTCAGAAGATCTTCATCTTAGTGGCAAATCAACACCAGACATTGCAGACGTTGAACGTTTAAAAGAAATGCATGAAATACTCAAACACGAAAAACATATACCTGGTTCCAGCACCCCTCCTACAGTTCCTGTTAGCCCAATCGTAAAAGAAGTCTTCACTCTCCAAGAAGAAAAGAAAGAAAACATATCAAAAGATGATAAACAATCAGAAAAACTTCTAGAGAAGAAAGAAGATAGACCATCTACCCCAACAAGCGATGAAGATCTTGGTGCTTCTTCGCCCCATTCAGATATAAGTTCGGGGCAGATGTCACGCGCCGCCCATGCATGGGGGCATGGTTCTTCAGAAGAAAGACAAGCGTATAGCGACGAAGAAGATATACCTGGATCTCCAAGATCAGTTACGTCGCAAATGGCGCATTCCCCGACTTTCGAGCCGGATTATCTTCCAAAAATAGACCCTATGAGTACGTCTTTTTATGGGGCATTACCCGACGAACCTTTAGAAAGTGGGAAGAGCCAACCAATTCCTATAATGGGCAAAAAAATTGAAGAAAAAAGATTTTTAGACGAAGCTGATTTGGATTTTGAAAAAGCAATGTTAGAACATCGCCAAACACGCGGCCAAGATCTAGTTGGCGATTCTGTAAGTTATAAATATGAAATAACTACAGCTAAAATTCAAAAAGAAGTTAAAGATACTAGTAAAGACATACAAATGAAAGATATTAAAAATGGTTTTGACGAAGCATCATCGTCAAACATGACTAGTAGTTTTATAGAAGCTTCATCGTCATCAACAACTACTAAAGACGTTAAGGACCCCATAGAATCATGGGGGAAACCCTTAGGACTGCCAAGTCCAGCTCTCCCCCCTTCCAGTGATTTATCCAATAAGACTACACCTAAAAAAATCCCCCCTTCTGTTACCCTAGCGGCCAAAAATAAAATTAACGACGAAAGAAAACGATCCGATTCTCCTAGCAAGAAAAACAAAAAAATGACTCCAGTGTATTTGGATTTAACGTATGTTCCTCACCATGGTAACGCAAATTATTCGTATGTCGAGTTCTTCAAAAGGGTGCGAGCTAGATACTACGTCTTTTCGGGCACTGAGCCGAGCAGAGAGGTCTACAACGCACTTCTGGAGGCAAAGCAAACTTGGGAAGACAAGGAATTAGGTGAGAATTTTGATGTTTGTAGCGTTATTACCCAAAAATGGATGTAGGTACGCCTCTGGCCATGGGCGCCCGCAGACTTTTTTACAAGGTGGATCGATATTTTTGTTGTAAGAAAAAAATGCGCCGCAGGCGAAATTTTTAATAATTTTCAAGGTCAAAAGTGTTTTAATGCAAAGTAAGATAATATAGAGTTCTTTACAATGAAGCAAATTTAACAAATTCTTAAAAATTAAAATTAATATTTTATGACGAAAATGCGTATGTACACTCTAAAAGCGTAGAATTGCCCCTTCTACTAGGCTTTATGATGCGAGATGCGAGCATAAGCAATAACTACAGAAACAGACAATCTGAAAATACAATGTTGCATTAAATTAAAATATATTACTCAGTAATAATATAATTATTCTATTGAACTGCTCAAAATAAAATGTATAATAATTAAATGTTAATTAAATCGCGCTCCTCACAAAATACGGCAATCCTAATCATAGGTACTTTTAATATAAATAAATATGCAATGTCTATTCATTATTTACTTTTCTATTTCTTTATTTCTATATAAAAGTAAAATCGATAATTGTGAAAGTTTTGAGAAGAACGTGATCATAAAATGATTAGAATAAACTACGGCATATTAACACACCGAAATAGACCATCTAGCTATTAAAATTATAAAAAAAATATAATTTTATTTTTAAAAATGGATACAGTCCATAAATGAAAGGGGGGGTCAGTCGACCCTTTCGACCCCCCCTGTGGGCGCCTATGTCTTTGGCAATATCACTAGTGGATTCTACGGACATTTTTACATAAGTATACTCAATTTTAAATAAATTGTACAATCAGAACAATAATTATAATAGATAATCTGAAAAATGGCAGAAATCTAGTTGAGATTTTTTTTATGTATTTAGCGTTATAACCCAAAAATGGGTCCAGCAAACACCCTTGGAAATATCACTATTCGATTCTATGGACCATTTTACATAAGTACACTAATTTTTAAAAATTTTGGACTACCATAACAATATTTATTATAACAGATATTTTGAAAAATTACAAAATTGGGTATAAAATGTACCACAACCCAAAAATGGTTGGATTTACGGACTTGGCAATATCACCATTCGATTCTATGGACATTTCTCCATAAGTATACAATTTTTTTAAAAAATTGTACGCCTAATATAATAAATATTAATAAATATATGAAAAATGGTAGATACCTTTATAGGTAGGTAGGTAGGTATATCATTTGACATTTAAACTAAAAAAATTACTCAAATTATTACGAAAAATATGTTATACCCCTAATTCAGACCCGTTGATTACGAAAATAATATTCAAAATGTCCTCAGGGCCTTAGTTTTTGAAAAAATTACTTGTCAATTTTTTGAAATTGGGAATTTTTTGCCTTTTATTGCAATAACTCAAAAAGTAATAGAAATATGGCTTTGGATGTTATTGTATTCGATTCGACATTTGTACTTAAGTGTGCATAGTTTTACTAGCACAGTGCCTCTCGCCAATTACATTTTATGTAGTATAAGTATCGTACTGACATTTTTTAAGTCTCTCAGTAAATAACCCCACAGTTTTGGCAGTTTTTAGGCACCAAAAATTAATTTGACAACTTTGACAAGATCACAGTGATAATTTTGAGAGCTTTCCAAAAGAATATTGTTGGTAGCTTTTAAGAAAGGATAGGAAAGAATGGTCTGGTACAATTTTATAATGCCACGCGCACGTAGATTGCCAGTGGCACTCAAACTTTGGACTACAATATACGGAGTTTTTAATAGGTGTCACCTCACGTGCACTCATTGCTGGCGTGGAAAGTGCACGTAGTTTTTTATTAATTCTTTTATTAAATTGCTTATTATCCACGTATTTTTTCAATTATTATCCACAAAAGTTATTTTAACATATTTATATATGATTCCAATTATTATTAACAAATTCATTACTGTATCTACGTCACAAAATATTAAAAAATCTGGTGTGGCCAACACAATACCTCCCGCCATTTACAGCCCGAGTCACAAAAAATATTAAGTTAATCCTTATTTTTGGATTAGCGAATTTTACTCTAATTTTGACAGTTTATTTCTTAAAATATATTCTAATCTAATCCAAGTAACTACCTTTTTTTAAACCCCTCAATAGGATTAAATCCCAATTACAGAGTGGGTTCACATTCACACATATCCATGCCTTAGTGGGATTCGAACCCAGAACCCCGAGCGCACTCATGACTTTTGAGGCGTTGCTTTAAACATTGAGACTCCGGAGATGTAATAAAATGAAGATTAAATTTTAAATACCGGGATAGAATAGAATTCACTAATCCAAAAATGAGTATTAGCTTAAACTTTTTTGTGAATCGTTAATTTTTTCTTAATCTAAATACATACCTACCTATTTACTTATGTTGGAAACTGTATTGAATTCCTTTTCTATTGTTCTATTTACTTTTTTCTTTTTAAATGTTACTAATATTATTTTGAAATGATTAGTTCTTTGATAGTGACATTTATCTGTTAGTTACATACATTTGAATAACTGCGTTTTGTTTGTTTAAAGCGTGGGCTCTGGGATTTAAATTATAGATAATTTTATAAATTGAGAAATATTCGTTTTCCGGGAATGGATTGTGTCATATTTTGAGTCAGAGCTCAACGTTTCTGGGAGACTCAGTTTACAAGGTTACCCGACGTGTAAACCACGCTAGAGGCCAAATAAACCAAGTGACGAAAGGGAGGCCGAGAAGACAGTTATATACTAATCTAAAGATACGGTAGATGAGGTGAGAGTCTCCCCCTTTGTTGCTTAAACTCGGTCTCTAGCGTGGTTGACACGTCGGGTAACCTTGTTTAAGACAGTACTATCCCCTTGCTCCTGAAGATGCCCCATACGACTACGGGCGAAACGTTGTGCTCTGACTCAAAATATGACACAGTCCATTCCCGGAAAACAAATATTTCTCATGACTCAGACTGTGGAAGCCTACGCAATTAATTTCATAAATTCATCCATAAAATATATAAAAAATTATTAATGCAAATCTACAGAAAATTTAATAACCTTTAATGTTTTAATAACATTAATCACGAAAAATAACATTTGAAGGTATTTTTCGAAGTAAAACTATTTTGAGCTTCTAGTAAAGTGCCATTTCCGGTTATCCGATTTACACAAAATCTAATGGGCTCTTTCCATTACAGAAAAAGTTCGAAATACAAGGTTTCAAAATTTTCTGAATGATAGTATTTGAGTTAGAGTGGAGGATCCACACACACATACACACAAACATAATCGTGAAAATGTTAAAATTGGATTCTAGGGACCTTAAAACGTGGTCATTTACTAAAATCTCTATATGCGATTTTTAGCACGATCCCTATAAACTATTATTCACGAAAGATGACTATTCAAGGTCATTTGAGAGCCGTCTGATATAATATTACTTACAGATAACTTCACTACATTTCGAATGCATAGGCGTGCAACATGAAATATTTATGGACACATTTTAACTGAAAAAATAAGAATAATTCACCTGAAAATTATGTTTCTTTCTAAATAATGCCTTTCTGAAAGATTTATTTTCTTCACTTATGTTTTTACAATATACAAAAACATACACTTAACTTATAAACCAAGGAATAATAATTTGATTTAAATGTCAACGCCACTGGCGAAATATTAGCACAGAGGGCAGTGCAGTAGATAATTAGGTATCTGTAATTCTACAACATACGTCATTATTATTTATAGTGTGTTAGAAAGTAATGCCACTATTTACGTATATCTGTCACAGCACATAAATTAAATAGGCATAGGTCAAATAATCTTTCTCTTTCTAATACAAAATGTTGCTAAGCTAGTGCTGTAAAGTGACGTGTATTCTTTCTTCGAAAGAATGACCTTGAATAGTCATCTTTCGTGAATAATAGTGTACCTCCCTTACCAAGGGTAGCGGGAGGTAAAATAATAGTGGGCACCCCATTGTGGAATACTAACTCAAAAATAATAATCTTTATAGAAGTGACGATCATTCCAACATATGACACGGACGTTCTGGGCTATTGGGTGGCCGAAAACGAAGATCTTTTGGCCAAGAACAAAATCGACTTATCCCCATCAGCCAGTCGTTGCACTATCAACCTCCAAGACCACGAGACTTCCTGTTCCGCTTACCGGTTGGAATTCTAAAAAGGGTGAGATCAAGAATAGACTGAAAATATCTGTATGTGATAAAGAAACTAAAATGGCGTGTTATACTTTAGAAATAATTGGTGTTTAACGTTCGTATGTGACATTCAACTTCTCAGTCCATTATTTAAGGATAAAAAATAACAAGTTGTTGATAGATCAACTTTTACAAAATAATTCTGTTGGGTTGTTTTGTGAAGGGTTGAATTGTGTACCCTATCCATTTGACCATAATTCAGAGACGTCCAGAATGACCTAGCATAATCAGTGTACTTCCCATTCAAATAATTTGTTCATTCGTTAGCTTAGATTCAAATCATAATATATTATAAGTGCAGCAAAGTTATATAGCCTTACTTTACACACAAAATTTTAGGTTATAATCCTACAAATTTCACGCAGAGTCCATATAGCCTAAACTCACAAGAGCTAAACAACTTTTCTTAGTACAACCACGTTTTTTTGAATTTTTTATATGTTATGAAGAATTTAAAAATAGAAATTCCGTATTTTTTGTTTTCTTGAAATTATGCTTAATAACGCCTAAAATAATTATTAAAGTTTTGGCGCGAAAGTTGTGACGTCAGTGTCACTCCGTCATAAGTAGAGAGAACCGACATACGTTACCATTAATAATTGTAATATAGGTAAGTAAAATTAATCATTTTTACTCGTTTTCATAATCTGATTAATCATTCGCTTTAAGACTTTCTTTAATATAATATTGAAGGTTATTATACTCACCAAGTGTCATTATGGTAATTAAAATAGCATTTAAACTATTTTCTATTTATAATTAAATACAACAATGACAGTATTGATTACAATAATCAAAGCATAGTTCATAATAAAAAGTAATCCAACATTTACATTTCTATTTACTAAATGATTACAACAATGACAAGTATTGAGATTACAACAATTAAAACATAAATTATAATTTTCTTTTGATCTTAAAAAAAAATTACTCGGATATATTAAATATGTGCGTGTTAGAGTATGTGTAAAGCCAATCGCGAATTTATAAGCAAAATATGCATGGTCCACTGTACAGTGACATTTTCACAAGGTAACTGGACGACTGTAATGACGCTGACGTCACAACATGGCGATCGTTTTACGCTAAAAACTATAATTACATTATTATAGGTATAAAAATACAAAATATATAGCAATTATTATTTCGTTTTCATTTATTTATATTCAAAATTCATATGCGACATGTAATTTCTAAAAAGTCGAAGACTTGGACGGGCCCATTGTAACTTTGCGCCTGTGTGCTATGTTACATTTTAGCGCCCCTTCTCCTCATAATGTAAAATTTGCAAATTAAAGTTTAAACTATACTTTTTGTTCTTCAAAAATGCTAAATTTGTTATATTGATGAAATTTTCCTAGATTCATTCTTGTAATCAATAGCTTATAATCAAAATCGTTTGTTGTAATCAACAATTTTACAACAGATTTCAGAATTGTATATGCATTTGATTCTTTGCAAAATGTTAATAGGGATTTAAATATTGGATTCATTGTGGGATTCATTCTTGTAATCAATATTCTTGAGTTATAATCAATATATTCATTGTTGTAATCAACATTTTCATAGTTATTATTTTAATGTAACAATACTAGAATAATAACAAATTGATTGATACGATAATTATTTTACTTATAACTAAATCTCTATAATGCAAACAAATTTTAAAAAAATATTGTTCCCTTCTTTCACGTTAATTTGTTTTATAGTAACTTTGTATTTACTTTATTGTATTGAAACGGCGCCCCTCAAAGTCAGGCGCCTTTGTGCGGGGCACAATCTGGCCACCCGCACGGCGCGGCCCTGAGTATATCTTTCTTTTTGGTTACATCAAAATTGTGACCACGTTGTGTTATATGTTGCATATTCAAACCCATGCGTCAGACAGAGACAAACAAATTGTAACTTTGCTTGTGTTAGACAGAGACAACCACCACCCTATTCGCTTACATACGGTCAATGACCAATAGTAGCGGCGTTGACCACGCGAAGAAAAGACATTTACAATTTTTCATACGGAAAGAAAAAACTGTATTCTCTTTTAAGCTCTCTGAACTCTACGTGATGCAAAACTGTAGTATCATAACGCCCGAGAAAAAATAAAACATTTTTTTTCGGTTTTTTATGCGTGAAGTGAGGCCCAGTTAAATTTATTAAATTATATCAATAACTGATGTAGCTATCTTCACACCGATGGTGTTAGATTGTTTAAAAACGTTGAACTATAGGGTATTTTATTTAAAATACACTATATAAAATGTGGATGTAACCAGTCGTTTTTAATTTCCCATACGGTCAAAATTTGCGTACATTTTGGCTATGTTTAGCATAGATAAAGGGGTAAATTAAACAGAAAAGCTAAAGCTAAGATAAAAGATAAAATGCGGTATATGGTGCGCAAGTAACTAGATAGTTTGAATGAAGTATATCAAAGGTACGCGCCCAGTAACAAGAAACAGTGAATGAAGTTAAACATATGTCATTTTTGACGCGTGCATTGTGCTTTATAAATGAAATTAATCCACAAAATATTCATATTTTATTTTATTTTCCATTTTAACATTATTATTTTACATTAAATAACTTATTTATTTGTTTGAATAAATTATTTAATAAAATAAATCTCTGTTTTGGATCGTAGTTACCAGTGCTTTCCTGTTGAAACATTCGTATTAATTCAACTGTTCAGTTGCCGACTACATATGGAACATGGCATATCGTTCTGTGATTATTTAAAGTTTTCGGTGGTAAAAAGTTTGATACTGATAATAAATTATACATCAGTCGAATCGTTGTTCTTTCGCGGACATTTGGACATATAACTTGTGCAGTGAATCAAAAACTTTCGAGGGTTTCCAAGCGAGAGAAAAATTGCCGGGTTGAAGCAAAATGGTGGACAAATGTAAGTACATTTTATTAAAGTTTTACGTTGTTATAAATATGTTCATAATGAAGAATGGTATGGTATATGAATAAAATATTAAGTATTAAACAATATACTATACTGTGAAGTGTTTAAAATAAACAAATATTGTTTAACCTCATTCCAAGTTCTTGATACTGGAAGTTTTGAGAGAAACTTAAAGCGTGCTATATACTGCATTCTAACTAAATAAATAATAAAATATATTTACCCCAAAATGGAGGACAGAAGACATGCAAATAGTAACAAATTTATCAAAAATAAATACATGGTTAAAAGAGCGGGAAACAATGACATGCAACAATGGTTCGTAAATGCGGTATTATTATTAATTATTGCTATATTGTTTCAAGTTTTGTTGATGTTTAGTAAATGTTAGCTCCTGTTCTCCATTATTTAGCTGAAAAAATCAATAGGTATTTCAAAATATGGTTAGAATTTTGTAAGAATGCCGAGATATATCTGGGTGTTCTATTGAGACCTGTAGTATACTTTTAGGCGCTAAAATTATATTATAATCTTGGTAAATGCAGTGAGCAGACATTTATTTATTCCGTTAGAGTTTTTTCATATTGTATAAATACTATCGGCGTGACAACTTCGTAAATTTTACTGCAAACATTCTGCAATTAACAAGACAAGCTATCTTCATGTAAAAATGGAATTTAGTAGTTCATTTCGTTCTATAATCTATGCAGACACCTACTAGGAAACTATCTTTTTCTGCATCAATTTTCGATAGTTTTTTTTTGTGTTATTGATAAATTATATAAATCAACACGAAACACAACAATGTTAAAATTTATGCCAATGTAAACGAACTATGTTGACGATTCTAAATTATTTCCTGAACAGATGTACGACATACGTCGCCTTATTACCAGATTCTATAACCTGGGTGACAAAAAGAAACCATTTTAAGTACGTACGTCGTCAAGAAACATACACTTTTTATTGAGCAATGTGTGTCAAATCTGCAGCACATTTTGTGTATTTAAAAAATCGGATGTGGACACCACACGACTTCCTTGTACGCAAGCCTAATATGAAGTACCTATAGACAAAATTATAAAATTGCACGTATTTGACGTAATTTGATATTAACAACAAAAAGTATGTAAGTTTTAAATTTACATATCTCGCTTATACAGAGTGCTAATTTAATAATAATACTTGAATTTAATTTTCGAAAACTTATTTGAAGCATTTATTTCTAAAATCAAAATGAAACCATTTTATTCAAGAAAAACTGTTAACAACTTCAGGTAATATATCACTTCCGGTTAGCCTGTTTTAATCAAAATCTGTTATTGCAATTGACATAAAAGTCTTATATACCAAATTTGAAAAGTTTTGGATTATATTTTAAAATAGTCTTTCATTAAAATCTATTATAAGCTTCAAATAAATTACCATTTCTGGAAAATATGTAATGACCAAAAAGGAATGTGCATAACTAGATGTTATAGCAGTCCTAAATACAAAATTTCAACTTTATGGCTTACCGTTTTTGAGTTATGCGAGATACGTACGTACAGACGTCACGGCGAAATTAGTCAAAATGAATTCAGGGATGGTCAAAATGGATATTTCCGTTGAAATCTGAAAACCGAAATTTTTCGCGATTACAATACTTCCATTACTTCGTACAAGGAAGTAAAAAAATTGATTACAACAATGCATCAAAAATTGATTATTATAATAATTGTTACTATGTATTAAGATTGCAAATAATTTTGATTACAACAATAAAATGCTTGAATGCAACAAAGAAAATTTGATTACAACAATGAAAATAATATTTATTATACATTGGCACACCTTTAGTATTTATATGCTATTTAATAAATTACTTTACGCTGTATGTTTTTATTTATTTAATACTCTGATTTTTAGAATAAAATTTTTCCAATAAAATTTTGTTAGTCGTCATGCATTTATTCCGTAAAATGAAAGTGTCCCATAGTATATTACGGGTCCCAATCAACTGCGCTTTGTATGTACTTTTTACCCTAATATTGTGATATTTATATACAATTTAATTTAACCAAATATAAGTTATGGTTCGAAGATAATCGGAACCGAAATGGAAACTGAATTTTGGGCGTCCACTTTTTTGTACTTAGCCAACAATATACAACTAGCTAGAATAAACATAACACGAAACTTATTCGTTCTTTTAATGTATTCGTAGCTTTCGTTTTATAATCCATACGGATACATTTTTAGAATAAACAGTTTGTTATTTTTTACATTAAATATCTACAGGAATCAGCGATTAAATGGGCCTATATTCGAATGTTATTGTTGATTTTCAAATTTTATATGTATACTTCTTTGGTTTGGGTTTAGCATTTCTTCAATTTCAAATGAAAATTTATTACGATCAAGCTATGAGACAGAGTCAAATGAAAACCGAAAAAAAACACACCTAAACCGTGGTAATATAATCAGAAAAATATCGTAATTGACTGCGTTCAGCAAGACCTAGCGCATCTAGCGGTCTAACGGGATGTGATGTTACAGTATAGTGTCAAATTGACAACTGTCATATGTTGTTTTTAAGCATATAAGATGTCATTACATAACTGCATTGCAAAATATAAGCATTTTTCTGATATTAAATCAATGATAAATAAAATTAGAATGAACCTCGTCAACAAATAGGCGTAATCGATTACATTTAGAAATCCTCTACCTTTCTTTAAAAATATGAGGTTGTTAACGCTGCTTTATATTTGACTATTTCACTCATAAATTTATAAGCCAATCCAAATTCAGGATTAGGTTTAAGCGAATAAGATGTCATATTTTTACAATTGAGTTTTGATAAGCGAAATTTTTTTGACGTTTTAGAAACATATTGTTTACATACCTGTCAAAGTGTATATAATTTCAGTGTTATCAGTTTTTATTAAAAACGAGTCGATTCCGACAGGAATCTATTTAAAATGTTGAAAAGGCAAACTTAAATATAACACCTCAAAACACAATAACAATTAGAATATTTTTGTCAAGAAAAAAAAATATGTATAAATGATTACCTGATTTTGAAAAGGCAAACTTAAATATAACACCTCAAAACACAATAACAATTAGAATATTTTTGTCAAGAAAAAAAAATATGTATAAATGATTACCTGATTTTTATTTTGGAAACAGTCATCCGAATACCATTCGTGGTTAAATTTTATCCTGGAAAAAATTTCCGATTGCTTTACTCGAGCCTGTTGCCAATTTATTGAGTGACTGATCAAAAATCACTCGTTTGACAACTCGTGATTTTTTTTGTCAATGCCACTCAATAAATTGCTAGGCAACCAGTTCTCGTAACAATCTGAAATTTTTTCCGGCAAAAATTTACCACTTATGATATTATAAGGTACGTTCTGTCGGTGTCAGAAATATTCCTACTAGAATAAGAATATTCTTAAAGCAATAGAACGCTCAGTAGCAAATAACTATCAAGTGCTGTCAAGTAAAAAAATAAACACAATAGAACAGTGACAGTGGCTATGTGTTCTTGTTAGTTAACAACTAAAGATAACTTTCTTTGTTTATTTTGGATCTTTGAAATGTTGTAATGCAAATATTACAGAAATAATAATTATATAAAAATATATTAAATAATAAAAACAAAGGAGATATTTTTGTTGAGCACAGTCTACTCTAAACATTCACAAATGCGACAGTCGGCTAGTAAAATTTTGAATTTATCTCCACTCTATATATCTTCCTACCAATGCTTCCAACTCTGAAGTTGGAATGATTCGTAGAAATATTTCGATTTTTTTGACGGAAAAGAACGACCATTGATGTTCTACTAGAAGAAGTAGGAAGTTTTCTGACACCAATAGAACGTACCTAATTACAGAGAATTTATTTTAACATGCAACATATGGTCAATCACTTCCATGGTTACGCACTACTGTCAAAAAATGACAGCAATGTAATATTTGTCCATTTTAAAATGCAACATACAAAATTTGTAATTTTGTATTATCAATACATATTTGCAAAAAATTTGCCCACATTAACAAAAAATCAAAACTTTAATGCAGCACATCTTAACAAACTTTGGCTTACAAAAATTTATTATTTTAATGTAACAAATGGTCAAAAATACCCCCATTTACACTGAGGCAATATCTTAGACGATCGTAGAAAGAATTGACACCATTTGTGATGTGTTCTGAAGCAGTTTCCTGTGCTGAAATACGATTTATAATGTTGCATTTTAAAATGGACAAATATTACATTGCTGTCATTTTTTGACAGTAGTGCGTAACCATGGAAGTGATGAACCATATGTTGCATTTTAAAATAAATTCTCTGTATGATAAAAAATGGGCTAGAACAACAACGATAGACACTGCTAGCTATGTTTTTCCAAAAATAATTCAGTAGAAACAAGGAAACAACCTTCCAATTTGAATGAAAAGTTAAAGAATACTAAACGTGACTGATTGCATATATTTATTGGTTAGATTCATTCTACTTTTATTAATCATTGATTTAGTATGGGAAAAACCCATATATTTTGCGATGCAGTTAAATAATGACTGCTAATATATTTAAAAATGACATGACACGTGTCAATTTGACACTACATTGTGACATTACATCTCGCTAGACCTCTAGATGCGCTAGGTGCTGCTGAACGCGGGCATTATGATAACGCATTTAACGTTGAATGCCAACGTCGAACTATTGTTTACTTGCCTATTCTTTATAGTAAAATAACATATTTGCTATACAAAGTAGGCAGGGAATCCATTCAATGCCTCATATCAACAGAGCGGCACAAATAATGGTCCATTGACAATCAATGTAACAACAAGCATGTCGAGTCATAATTACAATATTTTACAGGCAAAATTTTAAAGTTTTCATTTGTCTCAGTCTCGTAAAAAAGGCGGGAATCTTATCTATCTCATTTCATACCACATTGAGGTAGAATTAAAGATGGCGGACAGTCTGAAGTTTGTTGTAAGTATCGAGAAACTGTTTTATACTATTTAAAAGTTTCTGATACTTTGTGAGCAGTTTGTGAAGTTTAAGAAATGCTAAACTTATTCCCCTGAATCGTGAAAATAATTATCCAGGTGACAGAGCTTGACGTAGCAAACAAATTATATTTATAACGTAATGTATGTATGGTGCTAACAAAGTTTGCCTTGAAAGACAGAACTGGGAAGTCACACGAAGACAAGTTGGCGTAAATTATTTGGAAGTGTCTAGGAACTCGTTATTGTGCACCTAAAATTAAATATAGGTACACGGTAAAACGTCATCACCGTTTATGACGTGGGTACTTGACGTGCACTGACTTATACCTGTACCTATAGTATAAACAGTGATGACGTTTTAGCATGCACCTATATTGAATACTAGCTCCACATAAACGCGTCTCTAAACACTGCCTAAAACTATTTATATTCTTTCTCCTACTAACGTTTTTTACGGTTGAGTTGCTGTTGTATAAGGTAACAATAGATTTATGAATGTTTAATAATTTATTTTGAAATTCTGGAACTGTGCAATTTTGCTTATTATTAAATAATATATAAAATACATATATATTGCTTCTAGTCAGAAGATTATCTGGTCCTTTAGCTTACAAAATGTTATAAAACTGTTATATTTAATCGCAATGTACTGTATGGGTTATGTATGAGAATATAAAGAATAAAATTACTTAAATTTAAACCTAGTTTAACCCAAAATATTATCCCAGACAAACTTTCCTGTAATTTTAATTTTATCCGAAATCCAAAAATGTGGAAATACTTACCTAATGACTTCACACTATTTGTACACCCTGTAGATCGCCCAGTGATGGCTGGTGGTAAGGCACAAAAATTAAAAATCTGATGGGGCCAACACAACATCTTCCGCTATTTAATTTTCATTAATTTAAATATACATACTTACATATTTAGTTATAAACTATTATTCACGAAAGATGACTATTCAAGGTCATTTGTGAGCCGTCTGATATAATATTATTTGCAGATAACTTCATTGCATTTCGTTTGCATAGGCGTGCAACATGAAATATTTATAGACACATTTTAACTGAAAAAAGAATAATTAATTTGAAAATTATGTTTCTTTCTAAATAATGCCTTTCTGAAAGATTTATGTTCTTCACTTATGTTTTTGCAAAATACAAAAACATAGACTTAACTTATAAACCAAGGAATAATAATTTAATTTAAACGTCAACGCCACTGGGTAAATATCAGCACAGAGGGCAGTGTAGTAGATAATTAGGTATCTGTAATTCTACGACATATGTCATTATTATTTATAGTGTGTTAGAAAGTAATGCCACTATTTACGTATATCTGTCACACCACATAAATTAAATAGACATAGGTCAAATAATCTTTCTCTTTCTAATACGAAATGTTGCTAAGCTACTGCTATAAAGTAATGTGTATTCTTTCTTCGAACAAATGACCTTGAATAGTCATCTTTCGTGAATAATAGTGTACTAGAAACTGTATTAAAATCAATTCCATATAACTATGGTTCTATTTGTAAGTCTTACAGATCTGTAAATCTGTAAAAAATTGACAAAAATGTATCTATTTTTGTTGATTAATATAAAATTATATATGGCAGCTTTCGTTGCGATTTTGTTCATTATTTACAGATTTACAGATCTGTAAGACTTACAGATTTGTTTAGAATTGCAGCAATACCTCCCGCTATTTAATTTTTATTAATTTAAATATACATACTTACATATTTAGTTGTGCTGGAAACTGTATTAAGATCCATTCCATATAACTATGGTTCTATTTACTATTTTCTTTTTAAAACGTTACTATATATTATTAATTTGAAATTAGTTCTTTGACAGTGACATTTCTATCACATCTGTCAGTTACATTTATTTGTGATATGAACTCTGTGTAACCAAGGAGTTGTGCTTGTTTAAAGCGTAGACTCCGGGATTTAAATTATTATCCATAAAATATATAGAAATAATTTAATAATCTTTAATTTTTATAACACAAATCTCTCCAGTTAAAAAATTGGGGTGACAAGCCGTAGGGCAAGAGTATTACATTATTTTTCATCTTTATATACATTAATTTAAATAGTTTCTGCTCTGTTCTGATATTTTTCATCTTTATGTACATTAATTTAAATAGTTTCTGTTTCATATTTTAACTGAATATTAAGGAGGCCATATACTTTTATATCCAGTAAAAAAATTGGGGTGACAAGCCGTAGGGCAAGAGAGTACATTATTTTTCATCTTTATGTACATGAAATTAAATAGTTTCTGTTTCAAATATTAACTGAATATTAAGGAGGCCTTATAGTTTTGTATCCAGTAAAAAAATAGTAGTACATTATTTTTCATCTTTATGTACATGAACAACACATTTCTTTGTTTTCTTTATCATAAATCCATGGTTGCCTAGACAACAAGCTCATAAAAATTGTAACTTTATAATTACCAAAAAACGCCTATGTTCCACTTTTCGATTTACACCCAGTACATAGACTTCAAAAATCCTAATAACATAAATAAATAAGTAATTAAACTGGGACGTACACATTTTATTGAATTGGGGATAACTTTATCATTATGACATTAGGAACAAAACAACAAAATTGATATTAATCACAAAATATTCAAATATATTTGTAGTTTATTTTAAACTAATAATAATCATATTGATACAATAATATACAAATACAAAAAAAATATCTTTCATGGCACTGTTAAATTTACAATCTGGTATCATCTGGCATTTTGACAAAGAAGGCAACTTGATCTTCCTGTACTCTGTAATCATGGATCCATCGAGACCCTTTTCTGTAGCTACCATCGATCCCATCTTTCCATACTCCTACAGGAAGGTAAACTTCTCTTTCTCTTTGACCCTGATACAGAATAGGGGCGACAATAATTTCATTTCCAACAGCAAATTCGTCAACTACGACGTGGCAGGACTGGTCCAAGGGGTCTAACATCCACAGAGGACGTATTAAAGGTAGGCCTGAATCTAGGGCGTCTCTAGTGTATTTATCCAAGAGAGGAATTACCTAAAATAAGAAAAAATATGTGTGTTCCCGACTTGGTAAAAACGATAATTTTTTTCGCATCCGTACATCTGTCCAAAAATTTTAATACTTACATACATACATATATACATAAAATCACGCATTTCCCACCTAGTGGGTTAGCACAAACCCGAAAGAATAACAATAACATCGTCCAAAAAAAAAATCAGTCTCAACAACATTCGTACTAACCTGACATCATAGGTACAACATATATTCCTCACTCTTAACATATAAAAGTGACCGATTTTCGGTAGCGAAATACCGCAACCGGACGACAATAATAGCTAGGCCCGGGCCACACTATGCGTTTTAGCGGGACCGGTAAAACCGCATCCGGTTAAATGGGATGGATCATATAGCGTCCACATATATCCCGCTAAACAGGACGTCAGCATTGACAACCCGATTCGGACACAGTCTGACCAATGTCTGATTAGTGCAGAGCCCAAATAGTATACGTTGTCTATTAAAAAACAAAACCAGACCCTTGTGAACGCTCGCATTATTTCCAATATGTTGTAGTTGTCATGCGGCAAATTGACCGTCCGGTCAAACCGCAACATGCTGCGGTAGTATCCGACAACCGGACCGCAACCGCATAGGTATGGACGCATTCATTTAAAACAATAAGTTGTTGTCTTCCCGTTCATCCGGTCCCGTTAAACCGGTCCCGCCAAAACGCATAGTGTGGCCCGAGCCTTTAGAAACAATCATCCTTCGCCACACATTCCTGTCTAAGCACACTTCTTTCGCCTCGGCCACATTCATAATCGCATTATACACGCTCTTTTTCTCTTCCCACTCGGAAACTTTCTCTCTTTTAGTACCTTATCAATCACATCCATCCACTTACACAATGGACGGCCACGCAATCGAACACCCTCAATTTCACCAAGATCTATACGCTTTACAAACCGTTCACTCTTCATTCTTTCCACATGACCAAACCATCTCAACTGGCTCATTCCTACTCTCTTAACAACATTCTTCCTAACCATACATACACTAAATTATTCCTCACGCGATCCCGTCTTACATATCCACATACTCCACGTAAATACCTCATTTCCACGGCAGTCACTCTCTTTTTATGCTTTCCCGTCCATGCCCAATAAGCCGGTTTCACATTTTTTAAAAGTTTTTTATATGAAAGCTTTCCATCAGTGGCGGATTTATCACTTGAGAGGCCCCAAGCGCAATTCAATTTTGAGCCCCCCCCCCCCTAATAAAAATTAAAAATGTATTATAAGAGAAATATTCGTTTTCCGGGAATGGACTGTGTCATATATTGAGTCAGAGCTCAACGTTTCGCCCGCAGTCGTATGGGGCATCTTCAGGAGCAAGGGGGATAGTACTGTCTTAAACAAGGTTACCCGACGTGTCAACCACGCTAGAGGCCGAGTTTAAGGAACAAGAGGGGGAGACTCAGTTTACAAGGTTACCCGACGTGTCAACCACGCTAGAGGCCGAGTTTAAGCAACAAGAGGGGGAGACTCAGTTTACAAGGTTACCCGACGTGTCAACCACGCTAGAGGCCGAGTTTAAGCAACAAGAGGGGGAGACTCAGTTTACAAGGTTACCCGACGTGTAAAACACGCTAAAGGCCAAATAGTGACGAAAGGAAGGCCGAGGAGACAGTTATATACTAATCTAAACATACGGTAGATGAGCGAAGTCGTGCCATCAAAATCTCTGAACCTGATATCGTACAGCAGGAGCTTGACCACATCAGACATAGTTTAATCCAGAACAACTATGACGTAAAATTAATCAATAATGTAATTCATAGACAATTAAATCCTTTACCCAAAAAACCCGTGGATACCTCGTTCGAAACATTTGCATCTATCCCTTACATTAAAGGATTCTCGGATAAAATAGGTAGAATTCTTAAAAAAAACAATATTAAGGTCTTTTTTAAACCTCCACAAAAAATCTCAGAATTACTCCCCCAAACTAAAGATAAACGCGAACCCTTGTCGTCACCCGGTGTTTATAGTATTCCTTGTTCTTGCGGCACAGTATACATAGGTGAAACAGAAAGGAGTGTTCACACTAGATTGTCAGAACACAAAAGCTGTCTGCGTAATGGTATGGTATTAACATCTGCGGTCGCAGAACACCAACACAACACAGGACATAACATCTTATTTGAAAATTCCCGCATTTTAGCTCCTGTCCCTGACGCGTTCCGCGTTAAAAATTTCACCTGTTTTAATAAATATTATGAAACTAAAAAATAGAGGTTGTATTTAAATTTACAAAGTTGATGTACATGTCAGTTCCATAATTACAATTTTCACACAATTCAATAATAAATATGTGTATCTGCAATAATAACAGAGAGAAAGGGTGTATTCACTTTTTTGTAAAAAATATCGAATATCTCGAAAAAGAAAAGAGATATCGACCTGTGGTTTTAAAATCTTAAATCTACACCCTTCAAACTACTTAGATACAAATTTTCAGAATTTTTAATTTTTTAAAAATTTAGACCCTTTTTTAAACTACACTATCCTCATACCCAAAAATGGGTGTGCGGTACACCTTCAACGACCTCACCAGTAAATTCCTCGTACCAAAAACCATAAGTGTACCAATTTTCATCAAAATATTCCAACAGATACATTAATTATTAAACATTCCTTAAAATTGTCAAAAACTGAAAAAATTGCAAGGGGTACACCTTAGATTTTTTGCGATTTTTGGCCATCTTCAGACTTTTCCTTCTGGAGATTGTAATAGTTGTTCAAAAATTATGAAAATTGGTATGCTTATGTAATTTTGCTCGTAGAATCTAATGGTGATATCGCCAGCGGTGTATAATTGACCATTTTTGGGATATGACCCAAAAATGGGCATTTTTGAGCAAAGTTTTGAGGACGAATATCTCAGACACGAAAAGAGATATCGACCTGTGGTTTTAAAATCTTAAATCTACACCCTTCGAACTACTTAAAAACAAATTTTCAGAATTTTTAATTTTTTAAAAATTTCCACCCTTTTTTGAACCACACCATCCTCATACCCAAAAATGGGTGTGCGATACACCTTCAACGACCTCACCAGTAAATTCCTCGTACCAAAAACTATAAGTGTACCAATTTTCATCAAAATATTCCAACAGATACATTAATTATTAAACATTCCTTAAAATTGTCAAAAACTGAAAAAAATGCAAGGGGTACACCTTAGATTTTTTGCGATTTTTGGCCATTTTCAGACTTTTCCTTCTGGAGATTGTAATAGTTGTTCAAAAATTATGAAAATTGGTATGCTTATGTAATTTTGCTCGTAGAATCTAATGGTGATATCGCCAGCGGTGTATAATTGACCATTTTTGGGATATGACCCAAAAATGGGCATTTTTGAGCAAAGTTTTGAAGACGAATATCTCGAACACGAAAAGAGATATCGACCTGTGGTTTTAAAATCTTAAATCTACACCCTTCAAACTGCTTAAATACAAATTTTCAGAATTTTAATTTTTTTAAAAATTTCGACCCTTTTTTAAACCACACCACCCTCATACCCAAAAATGGGTGTGCGGTACACGTTCAACGACCTCACCAGTAAATTCCTCGTACCAAAAAACATAACTATACCAATTTTCATCAAAATATTCCAACGGATACATTAATTATTAAACATTCCTTAAAATTGTCAAAAACTGAAAAAATCGCAAGGGGTACACCTTAGATTTTTTGCGATTTTTGGCCATTTTCAGACTTTTCCTTCTAGAGATTGTAATAGTTGTTCAAAAATTATGAAAATTGGTATGCTTATGTAATTTTGTTCGTAGAATCTAATGGTGATATCGCCAGCGGTGTATAATTGACCATTTTTGGGATATGACCCAAAAATGGGCATTTTTGAGCAAAGTTTTGAGGACGAATATCTCAGACACGAAAAGAGATATCGACCTGTGGTTTTAAAATCTTATATCTACACCCTTCAAACTGCTTAAATACAAATTTTCAGAATTTTAATTTTTTTAAAAATTTCTACCCTTTTTTAAACCACACCACCCTCATACCCAAAAATGGGTGTGCGGTACACGTTCAACGACCTCGCCAGTAAATTCCTCGTACCAAAAAACATAACTATACCAATTTTCATCAAAATATTCCAACGGATACATTAATTATTAAACATTCCTTAAAATTGTCAAAAACTGAAAAAATCGCAAGGGGTACACCTTAGATTTTTTGCGATTTTTGGCCATTTTCAGACTTTTCCTTCTAGAGATTGTAATAGTTGTTCAAAAATTATGAAAATTGGTATGCTTATGTAATTTTGTTCGTAGAATCTAATGGTGATATCGCCAGCGGTGTATAATTGACCATTTTTGGGATATGACCCAAAAATGGGCATTTTTGAGCAAAGTTTTGAGGACGAATATCTCAGACACGAAAAGAGATATCGACCTGTGGTTTTAAAATCTTATATCTACACCCTTCAAACTGCTTAAATACAAATTTTCAGAATTTTAATTTTTTTAAAAATTTCTACCCTTTTTTAAACCACACCACCCTCATACCCAAAAATGGGTGTGCGGTACACGTTCAACGACCTCGCCAGTAAATTCCTCGTACCAAAAAACATAACTATACCAATTTTCATCAAAATATTCCAACGGATACATTAATTATTAAACATTCCTTAAAATTGTCAAAAACTGAAAAAATCGCAAGGGGTACACCTTAGATTTTTTGCGATTTTTGGCCATTTTCAGACTTTTCCTTCTAGAGATTGTAATAGTTGTTCAAAAATTATGAAAATTGGTATGCTTATGTAATTTTGTTCGTAGAATCTAATGGTGATATCGCCAGCGGTGTATAATTGACCATTTTTGGGATATGACCCAAAAATGGGCATTTTTGAGCAAAGTTTTGAGGACGAATATCTCAGACACGAAAAGAGATATCGACCTGTGGTTTTAAAATCTTATATCTACACCCTTCAAACTGCTTAAATACAAATTTTCAGAATTTTAATTTTTTTAAAAATTTCTACCCTTTTTTAAACCACACCACCCTCATACCCAAAAATGGGTGTGCGGTACACGTTCAACGACCTCGCCAGTAAATTCCTCGTACCAAAAAACATAACTATACCAATTTTCATCAAAATATTCCAACGGATACATTAATTATTAAACATTCCTTAAAATTGTCAAAAACTGAAAAAATCGCAAGGGGTACACCTTAGATTTTTTGCGATTTTTGGCCATTTTCAGACTTTTCCTTCTAGAGATTGTAATAGTTGTTCAAAAATTATGAAAATTGGTATGCTTATGTAATTTTGTTCGTAGAATCTAATGGTGATATCGCCAGCGGTGTATAATTGACCATTTTTGGGATATGACCCAAAAATGGGCATTTTTGAGCAAAGTTTTGAGGACGAATATCTCAGACACGAAAAGAGATATCGACCTGTGGTTTTAAAATCTTATATCTACACCCTTCAAACTGCTTAAATACAAATTTTCAGAATTTTAATTTTTTTAAAAATTTCTACCCTTTTTTAAACCACACCACCCTCATACCCAAAAATGGGTGTGCGGTACACGTTCAACAACCTCACCAGTAAATTCCTCGTACCAAAAAACATAACTATACCAATTTTCATCAAAATATTCCAACGGATACATTAATTATTAAACATTCCTTAAAATTGTCAAAAACTGAAAAAATCGCAAGGGGTACACCTTAGATTTTTTGCGATTTTTGGCCATTTTCAGACTTTTCCTTCTAGAGATTGTAATAGTTGTTCAAAAATTATGAAAATTGGTATGCTTATGTAATTTTGTTCGTAGAATCTAATGGTGATATCGCCAGCGATATATAATTGACCATTTTTGGGATATGACCCAAAAATGGGCATTTTTGTGCAAAGTTTTGAAGACGAATATCTCGGACACGAAAAGAGATATCGACCTGTGGTTTTAAAATCCTAAATCTACACCCTTCAGACTACTTAAATACAAATTTTCAGGATTTTTAATTTTTTAAAAATTTCGACCCTCGTAGCCAAAAATCTGATGTGGCCAATACCAAACCTCCCTCTATTTAATTTTCATTAATTTAAATATACATACTTACATATTTAGTTATTGCGGAAACTGTATCAAAAAGTACTTAGCATTAATGTTTTTTTGAAAATTTGTAGGTGAAAATGTCACATTTCTCAGAAATACAGCTTAAAAAATCTGATGTGGCCAGCACATTACCTTCCGTCAGTTCTATGTTCTATATTAATGTGCTGGCCACATCAGATTTTTTATTCTGGAGTCAATCTTCGAGTCTGTTTGCCGATTATTAATAAGAGTAGTATATTATTTTTCATCTTTATGTACAATAATTTAAATAGTTTCTATTTTGTTCTGTTATTTTTCATCTTTATGTATATTAATTTAAATAGTTCCTGTTTCAAATTTTAACTGAATATAAACGAGGCCATATACTTTTATATCCAGTAAAAAAATTGGGGTGACAAGCCGTAGGGCAAGAGTAGTATTTTATTTTTCAACTTTATGTATTAATTTTTTTAATTTTGACAAGCCGTAGGGCAAGAGTATTACATTATTTTTCATCTTTATATACATTAATTTAAATAGTTTCTGCTCTGTTCTGATATTTTTCATCTTTATGTACATTAATTTAAATAGTTTCTGTTTCATATTTTAACTGAATATTAAGGAGGCCATATACTTTTATATCCAGTAAAAAAATTGGGGTGACAAGCCGTAGGGCAAGAGAGTACATTATTTTTCATCTTTATGTACATGAAATTAAATAGTTTCTGTTTCAAATATTAACTGAATATTAAGGAGGCCTTATAGTTTTGTATCCAGTAAAAAAATAGTAGTACATTATTTTTCATCTTTATGTACATGAACAACACATTTCTTTGTTTTCTTTATCATAAATCCATGGTTGCCTAGACAACAAGCTCATAAAAATTGTAACTTTATAATTACCAAAAAACGCCTATGTTCCACTTTTCGATTTACACCCAGTACATAGACTTCAAAAATCCTAATAACATAAATAAATAAGTAATTAAACTGGGACGTACACATTTTATTGAATTGGGGATAACTTTATCATTATGACATTAGGAACAAAACAACAAAATTGATATTAATCACAAAATATTCAAATATATTTGTAGTTTATTTTAAACTAATAATAATCATATTGATACAATAATATACAAATACAAAAAAAATATCTTTCATGGCACTGTTAAATTTACAATCTGGTATCATCTGGCATTTTGACAAAGAAGGCAACTTGATCTTCCTGTACTCTGTAATCATGGATCCATCGAGACCCTTTTCTGTAGCTACCATCGATCCCATCTTTCCATACTCCTACAGGAAGGTAAACTTCTCTTTCTCTTTGACCCTGATACAGAATAGGGGCGACAATAATTTCATTTCCAACAGCAAATTCGTCAACTACGACGTGGCAGGACTGGTCCAAGGGGTCTAACATCCACAGAGGACGTATTAAAGGTAGGCCTGAATCTAGGGCGTCTCTAGTGTATTTATCCAAGAGAGGAATTACCTAAAATAAGAAAAAATATGTGTGTTCCCGACTTGGTAAAAACGATAATTTTTTTCGCATCCGTACATCTGTCCAAAAATTTTAATACTTACATACATACATATATACATAAAATCACGCATTTCCCACCTAGTGGGTTAGCACAAACCCGAAAGAATAACAATAACATCGTCCAAAAAAAAAATCAGTCTCAACAACATTCGTACTAACCTGACATCATAGGTACAACATATATTCCTCACTCTTAACATATAAAAGTGACCGATTTTCGGTAGCGAAATACCGCAACCGGACGACAATAATAGCTAGGCCCGGGCCACACTATGCGTTTTAGCGGGACCGGTAAAACCGCATCCGGTTAAATGGGATGGATCATATAGCGTCCACATATATCCCGCTAAACAGGACGTCAGCATTGACAACCCGATTCGGACACAGTCTGACCAATGTCTGATTAGTGCAGAGCCCAAATAGTATACGTTGTCTATTAAAAAACAAAACCAGACCCTTGTGAACGCTCGCATTATTTCCAATATGTTGTAGTTGTCATGCGGCAAATTGACCGTCCGGTCAAACCGCAACATGCTGCGGTAGTATCCGACAACCGGACCGCAACCGCATAGGTATGGACGCATTCATTTAAAACAATAAGTTGTTGTCTTCCCGTTCATCCGGTCCCGTTAAACCGGTCCCGCCAAAACGCATAGTGTGGCCCGAGCCTTTAGAAACAATCATCCTTCGCCACACATTCCTGTCTAAGCACACTTCTTTCGCCTCGGCCACATTCATAATCGCATTATACACGCTCTTCTTCTCTTCCCACTCGGAAACTTTCTCTCTTTTAGTACCTTCTCAATCACATCCGTCCACTTACACACTGGACAGCCACGCAATCGAACACCCTCAATTTCACCAAGATATATACGCTTTACAAGCCGTTCACTCTTCATTCTCTCCACATGACCAAACCATCTCAACTGGCTCATTCCTCTTAACAACATTCTTCCTAACCATACATTCTTCATACACCAAATTATTCCTCACGCGATCCCGTTTTACATATCCATATACTCCACGTAAATACCTCATTTTCACGGCAGTCACTCTCTTTTTATGCTTTCCCGTCCATGCCCAATAAGCCAGTTTCACATTTTTAAGGAGCAAGGGGGATAGTACTGTCTTAAACAAGGTTACCCGACGTGTCAACCACGCTAGAGGCCGAGTTTAAGCAACAAGAGGGGGAGACTCAGTTTACAAGGTTACCCGACGTGTCAACCACGCTAGAGGCCAAATAGTGACGAAAGGAAGGCCGAGAAGACAGTTATATACTAATCTAAAGACACGGTAGATGAGCAAAGCCATGCCATCAAAATCTCTGAACCTGATATCCTACAGCAGGAGCTTGACCACATCAGACATAGTTTAATCCAGAACAACTATGACGTAAAATTAATCAATAATGTAATTCATAGACAATTAAATCCTTTACACAAAAACCCGTAGATACCTCGTTCGAAACTTTTGCATCTATCCCTTACATTAAAGGATTCTCGGATAAAATAGGTAGAATTCTTAAAAAAACAATATTAAGGTCTTTTTTAAACCTCCACAAAAAAATCTCAAAATTACTCCCCCAAACTAAAGATAAACGCGAACCCTTGTCGTCACCCGGTGTTTATAGTATTCCTTGTTCTTGCGGCACAGTATACATAGGTGAAACAGGAAGGAGTGTTCACACTAGATTGTCACACAAACGCTGTCTGCGTAATGGTATGGTATTAACATCTGCGGTCGCAGAACACCAACACAACACAGGACATAACATCTTATTTGAAAATTCCCGCATTTTAGCTCCTGTCCCTGACGCGGAAAATTTCACCTGTTTTAATAAATATTATGAAACTAAAAAATAGTATAGGTTGTATTTAAATTTACAAAGTTGATGTACATGTCAGTTCCATAATTACAATTTTCACACAATTCAATAATAAATATGTGTATCTGCAATAATAACCGAGAGAAAGGGTGTATTCACTTTTTTGTAAAAAATATCGAATATCTCGAAAAAGAAAAGAGATATCGACCTGTGGTTTTAAAATCTTAAATCTACACCCTTCAAACTACTAAAACACAAATTTTCAGAATTTTTAATTTTTTAAAAATTTCGACCCTTTTTTAAACCCCACTATCCTCATACCCAAAAATGGGTGTGCGATACACCTTCAACGACCTCACCAGTAAATTCCTCGTACCAAAAACCATAAGTGTACCAATTTTCATCAAAATATTCCAACAGATACATTAATTATTAAACATTCCTTAAAATTGTCAAAAACTGAAAAAATTGCAAGGGGTACACCTTAGATTTTTTGCGATTTTTGGCCATTTTCAGACTTTTCCTTCTGGAGATTGTAATAGTTGTTCAAAAATTATGAAAATTGGTATGCTTATGTAATTTTGCTCGTAGAATCTAATGGTGATATCGCCAGCGGTGTATAATTGACCATTTTTGGGATATAACCCAAAAATGGGCATTTTTGAGCAAAGTTTTGAGGACGAATATCTCAGACACGAAAAGAGATATCGACCTGTGGTTTTAAAATCTTAAATCTACACCCTTCAAACTACTTAAAAACAAATTTTCAGAATTTTTAATTTTTTAAAAATTTCCACCCTTTTTTGAACCACACCATCCTCATACCCAAAAATGGGTGTGCGATACACCTTCAACGACCTCACCAGTAAATTCCTCGTACCAAAAACCATAAGTGTACCAATTTTCATCAAAATATTCCAACATATACATTAATTATTAAACATTCCTTAAAAATGTCAAAAACTGAAAAAATTGCAAGGGGTACACCTTAGATTTTTTGCGATTTTTGGCCATTTTCAGACTTTTCCTTCTGGAGATTGTAATAGTTCTTCAAAAATTATGAAAATTGGTATGCTTATGTAATTTTGCTCGTAGAATCTAATGGTGATATCGCCAGCGGTGTATAATTGACCATTTTTGGGATATGACCCAAAAATGGGCATTTTTGAGCAAAGATTTGAGGACGAATATCTCAGACACGAAAAGAGATATCGACCTGTGGTTTTAAAATCTTAAATCTACACCCTTCAAACTACTTAAAAACAAATTTTCAGAATTTTTAATTTTTTAAAAATTTCCACCCTTTTTTGAACCACACCATCCTCATACCCAAAAATGGGTGTGCGATACACCTTCAACGACCTCACCAGTAAATTCCTCGTACCAAAAACCATAAGTGTACCAATTTTCATCAAAATATTCCAACATATACATTAATTATTAAACATTCCTTAAAAATGTCAAAAACTGAAAAAATTGCAAGGGGTACACCTTAGATTTTTTGCGATTTTTGGCCATTTTCAGACTTTTCCTTCTGGAGATTGTAATAGTTCTTCAAAAATTATGAAAATTGGTATGCTTATGTAATTTTGCTCGTAGAATCTAATGGTGATATCGCCAGCGGTGTATAATTGACCATTTTTGGGATATGACCCAAAAATGGGCATTTTTGAGCAAAGATTTGAGGACGAATATCTCAGACACGAAAAGAGATATCGACCTGTGGTTTTAAAATCTTAAATCTACACCCTTCAAACTACTTAAAAACAAATTTTCAGAATTTTTAATTTTTTAAAAATTTCCACCCTTTTTTGAACCACACCATCCTCATACCCAAAAATGGGTGTGCGATACACCTTCAACGACCTCACCAGTAAATTCCTCGTACCAAAAACCATAAGTGTACCAATTTTCATCAAAATATTCCAACATATACATTAATTATTAAACATTCCTTAAAAATGTCAAAAACTGAAAAAATTGCAAGGGGTACACCTTAGATTTTTTGCGATTTTTGGCCATTTTCAGACTTTTCCTTCTGGAGATTGTAATAGTTCTTCAAAAATTATGAAAATTGGTATGCTTATGTAATTTTGCTCGTAGAATCTAATGGTGATATCGCCAGCGGTGTATAATTGACCATTTTTGGGATATGACCCAAAAATGGGCATTTTTGAGCAAAGATTTGAGGACGAATATCTCAGACACGAAAAGAGATATCGACCTGTGGTTTTAAAATCTTAAATCTACACCCTTCAAACTACTTAAAAACAAATTTTCAGAATTTTTAATTTTTTAAAAATTTCCACCCTTTTTTGAACCACACCATCCTCATACCCAAAAATGGGTGTGCGATACACCTTCAACGACCTCACCAGTAAATTCCTCGTACCAAAAACCATAAGTGTACCAATTTTCATCAAAATATTCCAACATATACATTAATTATTAAACATTCCTTAAAAATGTCAAAAACTGAAAAAATTGCAAGGGGTACACCTTAGATTTTTTGCGATTTTTGGCCATTTTCAGACTTTTCCTTCTGGAGATTGTAATAGTTGTTCAAAAATTATGAAAATTGGTATGCTTATGTAATTTTGCTCGTAGAATCTAATGGTGATATCGCCAGCGGTGTATAATTGACCATTTTTGGGATATGACCCAAAAATGGGCATTTTTGAACAAAGTTTTGAGGACGAATATCTCGGATACGAAACGAGATATCGACCTGTGGTTTTAAAATCTTAAATCTACACCCTTCAAACTACTTAAATAAAATTTTCAGAATTTTTATTTTTTTAAAAATTTCCACCCTTTTTTAAACCACACTATCCTCATACCCAAAAATGGGTGCGCGGTACACCTTCAACGACCTCGCCAGTAAATTCCTCGTACCAAAAAACATAAGCATACCAATTTTCATCAAAATATTCCAACTGATACATTAATTATTAAACATTCCTTAAAATTGTCAAAATCTGAAAAAATCGCAAGGGGTACACCTTAGATTTTTTGCGATTTTTGGCTATTTTCAGACTTTCCCGTCTGGAGATTGTAATAGTTGTTCAAAAATTATGACAATTGGTATGCTTATGTAATTTTGCTCGTAGAATCTAATGGTGATATCGCCAGCGGTGTATAATTGACCATTTTTGGGATATAACCCAAAAATGGGCTTTTATCAGCAAAGTTTTGAGGACGAATATCTCCGACACGAAAAGAGATATCGACCTGTGGTTTTAAAATCCGAAATCTACACTCTTCAGACTACTTAATAACAAATTTTCAGGATTTTTAATTTTTTAAAAATTTCGACCCTCATAGCCAAAAATCTGATGTGGCCAATACCAAACCTCCCTCTATTTAATTTTTATTAATTTAAATATACATACTTACATATTTAGTTATTGCGGAAACTGTATCAAGAAGTACTTAATGTTTTTTTTGAAAATTTCACATTTCTCAGAAATACAGCTTAAAAAATCTGATGTGGCCAACACATTACCTTCCGTCAGTTCTATGTTGTATATTAATGTGCTGGCCACATCAGATTTTTTATTCTGGAATCAATCTTCGAGTCTGTTTGCCGATTATTAATAAGAGTAGTATATTATTTTTCATCTTTATGTACAATAATTTAAGTAGTTTCTGTTCTGTTATTTTTCATCTTTATGTATATTAATTTAAATAGTTTCTGTTTCAAATTTTAACTGAATATAAAGGAGGCTATATATTATTATATCCAGTAAAAAAATTGGGGTGACAAGCCGTAGGGCAAGAGTAGTATTTTATTTTTCAACTTTATGTATTAATTTTTTTTATTTTATCGCGAAATGCATGCAACCACCCGAATAGAGATAACATATCTATTTATATTACATTATATACCCGAATTTCGTCAAATTCTGTGCGTTAAGAGGCCCCAAGCGCACGTTTCTTGCGCCTTTGTGGAAATCCGCCACTGCTTTTCATATAAAATTAATTCTTACCGTTTTCGCTCGAATGTTCGTCAAAATTTTAGCCATTTCCAAAACTTTTCCTTCTCCATATTTACTAGGCAAATGGGTAAACCTCATCACTGGTAAAAATATTGCCAGCTGTAGCCACCTAATGTATAATTCCTTATCGGGTAAAGTTATTTCACTTTCTGAAGAATTGTTCACGTTAATATCTCCACCAACTGCTCCAGGAATTATAAATGGATAACCAATAGTACCATATGTAAGTACTGTCGGTATAACAAGTTGTAAAGACTCCCATGTTGAATTAAATTGAGGAAGGGATACGAATATGGGTGGTCGTGGTCTTTCGACAGCGCCAGAAACTCCAAAGAGAGATATTTCGCTTTGTAACGAATTTACTAGTAATGTTTTGTACATATCTGGATTTGTTAAAGGTTTTTCACATTGGTAATAGTGTGGCATGTTATACGCTATCCCTACATCCAAATAAAATGCGTCTATATTGTAATTTTTTTGTATTTTCTTCAAATAATTCAACAACCAAGGTATGGTTTTATTATTTGTAATATCCAAAACTCCAGCACTCAAAACGCTTTTGTATCTTGTAAGTGCTGGTATGCGCCGATCGCTAAATCTTTCAGATATCAATAAATTATTTCGTACACATTCAGCAAAGTTAAAACTTTCAGTCGAAACAAAAGGCTGTACCGATAGTATTATCCTGAAACCTCTACGATGTAAAACTTCTATTATATCTTGAAACACTGAAAATCTATCAGTGTCCAAAGTAAAATCGCCGATTTGATTCTGCCAAAATTCGTTTACCAAAACATGACCGAGTTTTAAAAAACTTAATTTTGTTATTTCATCTGTGTAGTTGTAAACGGCTTCATCTGTAAGTTCTTCTTTAGATGTTGTCATTTCCCATAACGGTTCATTAATCAAAGAATTGATAATTGTTATGTCTGCTTCTTTTAAACCATCCCACAGATTTTTTTCCGACATTACATAATGTAATTTTGTTAAATTGCTACTAGTACAAATACTGTAATTCAAATGTGGTAAAGGCGTTTTGTGGTTTACAAATGCAAAGTTGTCGTGTTTAGCTTGCAAGCAAAAACTTTTTCCGGTATCAGTGTTTTGTAAAGAAGTGTATAAAGGTATTTCGTTGTCAACGATTATTACAGCGCCTTTAGAATTAATAAAATATCGTTTGAGTATATTTGCCCAATTGTGTTCTCCAATATTGCCGGTAATAAATGGAGACAATGTATGTTTGCCTTTTTCCATAGGCCATTTGCCATCGGCAGTCAGACCACCACCATACCAATGGCCCGTATTTGAATTCCAATCAAAACAATCTGTAGGAAATACTTCAGAATTTAAACTTAACCAATGCACATTATAGCACCGAATATCATCTTGTAATTGTTTAAAATTTAAATATAATCTTGCTCTGCGCATCCATTCGAGACAGATACTACCATCTGATTTTACGTTTTCTTCTAAACATGGAAAAACCATGTCATAATTTATGGTTGTACCAAGTTTCCCGCGGATTATTTCTAAGCCATCTGTGTTAAAAATGCGCATGACTCTTTTGCCTTTATTGAATTTGATTTTTTCAAAATAAGCGCGATGAAGAACTTGTTGATGATATAAAACATAGGCTAAACCGACTAAAAAAACTATTATTAAAAATAATATACTAACAAATGCTTTTATTTTGTATTCTTTGTCTTTCTTTTTCTTTTTTAAAGCGGCCGGGAATGCCTGTAACACATAGATAAACATAAAATTATATTTTTGTCTATTTGAACCCGCAGAATAGCATGCTAAATTAATTAAAATTAAATTAAATTTGGACTATAATTGTTTTTGCGAAGAACTTTTTTAATTTAATATGTTAGATGGTTCTATCATGGAAGCATTTAAGACAAATTGAAATTAAATAAATAATACATTGAGAAATATTCGTTTTCCGGGAATGGACTGTATCATATTTTGAGTCAGAGCTCAACGTTTCGCCCGCAGTCGTATGGGGCATCTTCAGGAACAAGGGGGATAGTTCTGTCTTAAACAAGGATAGCCGACGTGTCAACCACGCTAGAGGCCGAGTTTAAGCAACAAGAGGGAGAGACTCAGTTTACATGGTTACCCGACGTGTAAACCACGCTAGAGGCCAAATAAACCAAGTGACGAAAGGAAGGCCGAGAAGACAGTTATATACTAATCTAAAGATACGGTAGATGAGCAAAGCTAATGAGGACCAATGGGAATCGAGTTCGTAATGGTAGATTGAGCGTGTTGTGTTCCGAGAATCACCGGTTGCTACATGTGGTTCAAGAAATAGCCATCATCCCAATTGATGTTATTAGGATGTTTCCATATTTCTAAAGTTTCCCTGTAGTTATGTCTTTAAATCTCAGGGACAGGAGCTAAAATGCTGGAATTTTCAAATAAGATGTTATGTCCTGTGTTGTGTTGGTGTTCTGCGACCGTAGATGTTAATACCATACCATTACGCAGACAGCGTTTGTGTTCTGACAATCTAGTGTAAACACTCCTTCTTGTTTCACCTATGTATACTGTGCCGCAAGAACAAGGAATACTATAAACACCGGGTGACGACAAGGGTTCTCGTTTATCTTTAGTTTGGGGGAGTATTTCTGAGATATTTGTGGAGGTTTAAAAAAGACCTTAATATTGTTTTTATTATTTTATCCGAGAATCCTTTAGTTTAATGTAAGGGATAGATGCAAATGTTTCGAACGAGGTATTTTAGCTCCTGTCCCTGAGTTTTACAGACGTAACTACAGGGAAACTTTAGAAATATGGAAACATCATAATAACATCAATCGGGATGATGGCTATTTACACGACACGCCCAATCTACCATTACGAACTCGATTCCCATTGGTCCTCATTAGCTTTGCTCATCTACCGTATCTTTTAGTATATAATTGTCTTCTCGGCCTTCCTTCGTCACTTGGTTTATTTGGCCTCTAGCGTGGTTTACACGTCGGGTAACCTTGTTTAAGACAGTACTATCCCCCTTGCTCCTGAAGATGCCCCATACGACTGCGGGCGAAACGTTGAGCTCTGACTCAAAATATGACACAGTCCATTCCCGGAAAACGAATATTTTATATATATATATATATATATATATATATATATATATATATATATATATATATATATATATATATATATATATATATATATATATATATATACCGTATGCTAGCAGTAAACAGTTCATAATACTCTAGTGAGACATAAAATAATTTTAATTTAATCTGGTATAATGCTTAAATAGCCAACGTCACAATTTCATATTTTTTAGGTATTAATAATTCAATTAATTTCTTTTTAAAATAAAAACGATACTTCTAGTACCATCTAGTGACCATATCTGAATTAATTACATTTATTGTATATTCAAAAATTGTGTGGATATCCCGCAAAATCTCGCTGCCCCGCGTAGTAATTTTTGAACATATATTTAAACATATTTTCTACGCTAAAACAAGTAGTTCAATATATTTCAATTTCAAACAACATATTAACAAGCAACAATGTAAAAATCGAGGTAAAAATAGAACTTTGGTTTGTACACGTCTTCTATACCCTAATGTTAATGCGCGCTGAAACGCATGTCCGATTTTATTCATATTTTATTTTATTGAATTTATAAAAATTGCGAATTTGAACAGGTTGGTGGTGCCCTCATGCAACAAAAAATGTACTACAAGGCGCGTAGATAATGTTTAAATATGATAATGTAACATACAATTTTGTAAAAGTGGTGTTACAAATGTTTTTAAAAAAATTGTTGTGGCGATTTCTCCACATGATAGAACCATTTTACTTGCACAATTCAAAGTTTATAAGGTATTTAATTTAAATAAAAATTATGTTATCTAAAAATTTGATTGCAACAATGAAAAATTGCAACAATGAGACATTGATTACAACAATGAAAACACCGCTTACCTGCATTTTTTCTTTGAGTAAACTAGCTAAAGAATTGATGCTAGTTATGGAATTCCCTGGAGATGTACTTCCAGGGGTGTCCAAGAATTCATCTTCCGGTTTCAGCATATTTTGATTCACAACTGATTTCTTCCTTAAGTTGCGAACTGGTATACTACATAAACACAACTGACTTATTGACTATGTTTAAGAATGAATCTGAGTACAGCGACCCTAAGCGATTAAGTATTGTAGAAAAGAAATTTTGAGTTAAAATTCAAAAACCTTGCTCTACTTTCGAACCAGTTCAGAATTAAATTCGAGTTTTTTTTATTGTGCGATTGTTTAAAAGTAGTTATTTATGATTTATTCATATAGTTGGAGTGTCATGTGATTTCTTGTGAGTTAAATGAATAGATACTTTTGTATGAGAGTGTACTAGGTGTACTCTAATTGGTCTTTCCGGTGAGATGGTCTTGTAAATCAAATTATATTTTAATGCCCTTAAAACATCTACTATATTCCAAATTCTTAGTTCTTTCAAGCCTTCTATTATTGCTTTTTTGAAGTGGAGAATTCATCAATTCTTTCAGAAAAAATTATTTTCTGTGTTATAAGAAGTACTGCAACGCATAAACAGAAATTTTGAAAATTCTTTTTCAAATTGTGGAAAAACTACAAACAATAAAAATCGGATGTTGCCAACACAATACCTCCCGCCATTTACAGCCCGAGTCACAAAAAAGATTAAGTTAATCCTTGTTTTTGGATTAGCGAATTTTACTCTAATTTTGACAGTTTATTTCTTAAAATATAGTCTAATCTAATACAAGTAACTACCTTTTTTAACCCCTCAACAGGATTAAATCCCAATTATAGAGCATCCATGCCTTAGTGGGGTTCGAACCCAGAGCCCCGAGCGCACTCATGACTTATGAGGCGTTGCTCTAACCATTGAGCCACCGGAGCTATAATAAAATGAAGATTAAATTTTAAATACCGGGATAGAATAGAATTCGCTAATCCAAAAATGAAGATTAGCT
This sequence comes from Harpalus rubripes, assembly GCA_963082715.1. NCBI lineage: Eukaryota > Metazoa > Arthropoda > Insecta > Coleoptera > Carabidae > Harpalus > Harpalus rubripes. The sequence goes on from OY720455.1 coordinate 65,675,229, forward strand.
TAAACTTTTTTGTGAATCGTTAATTTTTATTAATCTAAATACATACCTACATATTTACTTATGCTGGAAACTATATTGAATTCCTTATTTTCTATTGTTCTATTTACATTTTTCTTTTTAAAACGTTACTAATATTATTTTGAAATGATTTAGTTCTTTGATAGTGACATTTATCTGTCAGTTACATACATTTGAATAACTGCGTTTTATCCATAAAATATATAGAAAAAGTATTAATGCAAATCTATAGAAAATTTAATAACCTTTAATTTTTAAAATAACATTAATCTTGAAAAAATAACATTTAAAAGTATTTTTCGAAGAAAAACTATTTTGAGCTTCAAGTAAAGTGCCATTTTCGGTTATCCGATTTACACCAAAATCTAATGGGCTGTTTATATTAGAAAAAGGTCTAAATACAAGTCTTCAAAATTTTCTGAATGATAGTATTTGAGTTAGAGTGGAGGATCCACACATACATACATACACATACATACATACAAACATAGACATAATCGTCAAAACGTTAAATTGGATTCTAGGGACCTTAAAACGTGCTCATTTACCAAAATCTCGATATGCAATTTTTGGCACGATCCCTATACCTCCCTTACCAAGGGTAGCGGGAAGTAAAAAATGCAAAAACAGTGTTGCATGCAATTTTTAATCCTGAACAACTTTACTCTTTATTCGTAAAATGAACAGGAGAGCAGGAAATTGCAAAAAAACTAAAATCCTATACAGATAGTCAATAAATAAATATATTATCATAGCTTATTACCCATTGCTGGATGTGCCAATCTACTTTGTACACAGATACCGGTAATGATGAAATATTTGCACCGTGCGGGCGCTTACCAGGCTGCACCTTACGGGCACTCATTTCTGGCGTGGAAAGTGCACCACGGGGGTCAATATTGTGCCATTTAAAATTGGAAATATTTGGCGTCGGCCGGGATCGAACCCAGTTTCCCAGATTCGCGACCTGACATTCAGGCGCGCGGCGAAGAGGGATCAGACATAATAATTATATTAATTTTTCTCAAACAATAATACATGTTGACAAATATTATTTCTTGTTTTTAAAATATTTACTAAACACTATTTGGTCTGTTTACTACAAGTAAATGAAGATAGTAATATTATTATGACTATAGCAAACATTATAAAAATGTTTTGATAACAGAGCGACCTGTTTACATATAAATGCCTATAGAATGACCTAAAGACAGTATATATTTATTTATACTAGACACATAACACTTTAAATTCTTTAAGAGTAAGTGTACAGGTATTTTATAAGGACATTTTATTATGTAACATATATTGACAATAAAAAAATCAAGACTAGAATATATCGTTTATAGGTATAGTTTGTTTCAAGATATTTGCAAACGTACCTGCCTCGATTTACGCAGCGAGTGGCTTCTCAAATAGGCCTAATGGGTAACATGACAGGGTTGTAACAAAATATTTGAAATCCAGCACACGAAATATTTGTCTGTAATTTAGTGTTTTACTTGAATTTTAAGAAATACAGAACAAGGAATATGACATTACACCAAATTTTCACAAATAAATAAAATCAGGTATATTAATTAGCGGGATTTTGAGAGTGGACTTCCACATCGTTTTCCAAAATAAAATAAATAAATATATCATCACGGAATATTACCCATTGCTGGGTGTGCCAATCTGCTTTGTACGCAGATATCGGTAATGATAATGACATATTTGTACTCACGGGCACTCATTGCTGGCGTGGACAGAGCACCACAGGGGTCAATTTAGTTCCATTTAAAGTAGAAATATTTGGCGTCGGTCGGGATCGAACCCGGTTCCCCAGATTCGCGACCAGACACTCAGGCACGCGGATCGTTTTCCAACATTTGCTAATCCTTCCCTGACGCATTGCATCGTATAGTATGACTAGCGAATGAAAGTTGACGTTTAGATTATTTAATAGATGTGGTTTCTTTTGAAAACAATTCCCTATATTTGATTTAAAAGGAAACTGACCCTTATGTATTCCGTTACAGAAGATTAGAATTGTACTCAATACCAGGAGGCATTTAAAATGACCTTAGCAAAAGGATTCAGGGAAGTATTCAAAAAATTTAATACCACAAATTCTAGATCGTTCGTCTCAGGTGTAAGCAACCCTCGAGTCGGAATTACTGTTAGAGGAAATTAAAAATAATCCTATTTCATAGAATTGCCAAACTAAAGAGTTTAAAGATCAAAATATTTTGTTATAATCAACATAAACGAAAAATGTTTAAAATATTTTAAACGCACCCCTGTTTTGATATTCAGTTACCCTAGTCGGCCATCTATTTTCAGCCAGACATAATATAATAATAGAATAAGCACATTTTAGGGTCCCTAGAATACGATTTTACTATTTTTACGATGATGTCTGTATGGATGTATGTATGTATGTGTGTGACAATTTTTTCGGATCGCATAACTCCAATACTACCTTTCCAAAAATTATAATTTTTGCGTATTCTTTTTCTTTAGATCCATATGAAGAGCTGATTAGATTTTAGTTATAATTGGTCGATCGGAAGTACCCTAATTTGAAGATTTTAACAGTTTTTCTTGAAAAAATGCTGTTAAACATCACTTTTTCACATGTAATAAATATTTAGGATTATTTTATTCTCTGTACGATTTGATTACATTTTATACTTCATATTTAATGGATATAGAGTTAAAAAATTATAAAGAAATAATTTTCACATAGCAGCCAGCTGGGCTATAAACATGGAAACATCTACTACATTAAGAAAATTCTGATTGACAAATGTCTGTCAAAATGCAATTTACATAATATGTTTGAGTTATAATTTTGCTGGAAATATATAGAATCTTACAAGAAACTTTCTCTAAGGAATTTGTACAAAATACATAGAACTGACTGAAGGTAATGTACTGGAAATATGGAATCATTTGCAAACAAACTTTCTGTGTGGAATTTGTACAAAATACATAGAACTGACGGAAGGTAATGTGCTGGCAACATCAGATTTTTTTAGTGTAATAATAACCAATGTAGACTTTGTCAGTAAATTATCTGTGAAGTGCTAGGAAAAAAAACGATCAATCGATAAAATGATTATTATTTTTTATAATCAAGAATCGATTATTGAAAACAATAATCTAACAGCGCTAGTTTAAAACACAGAATTAGTGACATTGGTTGTTCTTACATTAATCCACAAATATAAACTAATTTTATCATGCAAAAATAATTAAAATATCTTTCTTACCGTGTTCTATTAGCCTCTACGTCTGTGTCATTATCTGCTTCACTACTATTGTTGGATTCTGAAATCTGACAAAACAAAATAATATTCTTCTTATTATTTTAACGAGTTGTACCTGTTCATCGCTTGAATAATTTGTATTAATATAAATCTGTCCGTTGGGCAAATTTTGGAGCGACATTTTCGTATATTTTGAAGAAACAATCTTTAGACTTCCTTACTGTACTTAGTCTATCAGCTAACTAAATTGTATAATTTGCAAATTTAAATTGCATTTAAGGGGACTGTGTAATTTGCCATGGGTGTCCATGTATGCGAGGCGGAGGCGAACGGTATTCTTCAAAAACATTACTAAACAAAATTTATTGAATTTCAAAAAATCTGATGTGGACACCACACGACTTCCTTGTACGCAAGACTAATATGAAGTATAGACTCAATTATAAAATTGCACGTATTTGACGTAATTTGACATTAATATCTATTTTTTATTTCTTTGTTATTTTTTTGTCCTAATCCATAGCAAGCTTCATTACAAAAATCAAAAAGTATACAGGGTGATTCATCGGTCTGTCCTCTCTTTATAACTTTTATTTTAAGACAGATAGAAAAACTCTTCAAATATAATTTATATGATATATTATTGTCTATCTACGTACCATATGCATTTGCATACAGGGTGCTCCGTTTAAGCGCAACACTATGTAACTTTATATTTCTTAATGGAACATCCTATATTTATTTATTTATTTTGATAGTAAATTAGATTCCCTTTAAAAAAGTATTAAGTGATAAGGGGTCTAAAATTATAAATTAAGAAGTTATTTACGTTCATAAAAAATAGTATTTCAGAGTGGAAAAAACCATAATATAATACAAAATTTTGATCCTTTTTTATTAATACTTATTTGAAACTACACTAATTCCAAAGAAGCTTTTAAAATTTAGTGACAGACTAAATAATGCAAAATTATAATAAATGCTCGAAAACTTCTCCTTCAATTTCAATAGATTTTTATATTATAAAATATATTAACCATCTCATCTTTACTAAAATTTGTATTATTTATTTTCACACCAACATCAACAATGATAAACTAAGAGTATTTGGACAACTTGTTTGTTTAAATTCGAAACAATTGATCAAATTATCCATAGCTTACTTTGTTAATAATAACATGATAGAAACATATCATTCAACGAATAAAGGTAAATAACTTCTTAATTTATAATTTTAGACCCCTTATTACTTAATACTTTTTTAAAGGGAATCTAATTTACTATCAAAATAAATAAATATAGGGTGTTCCATTAAGAATTATAAAGTTACATATTGTTGCGCTTAAATGGAGCACCCTGTATACAAATGGATATGGTACGTAGATAGATAATACTATATCATATAAATTATATTTGAAGAGTTTTTCTATCTGATTTAAAATAAAAGAGTTATAAAGAGAGGACAGACCGATGAATCACCCTGTATAAGTTTTAAATTTACATATCTCGCTTATACAAATGGCTAATTTAATAATACTTGATGTGCTAGACGCAGAATTTAATTCTCTAAACCTCTTATTTGATGCATTTATTTCTAAAATCAAAATGAAACCATTTTATTCAAGAAAAACTGTTAACAACTTCAGGTAATATATCACTTCCGGTTAGCCTGTTTTAACCAAAATCTGCTATGTTATTCCAATTGATATAAAAGTCTTATATACTAAATTTGAAAAGTTTTGGATATTTTAATATAGTTTCATTTTTGGTAATTATGTAATGACCAAAAAGGGAGGTGAACAACTAGATGTTATAGAAGTCCTAAATACAAAATTTCAACTTTCTATATCAGACGTCACGACGAAATCAGTCAGAATGGATTCAGGGGTGGTCAAAATGGATATTTCCGTTGAAATCTGGAAACCGTAATTTTTCGCGAATAAAATACTTCCTTTACTTTGTACAAGTAAAAAAAAAAAATCTGACGTTTTGAAAGCGCCCGTTTTCCAAAAAAATGAATTTGAATGAAATTCTTGCCACCTAATGCCTCTTTCAATATTTTCAATTGTTTTAATAAATCATTTTTCATTTGTTTGGTGTCTATAAAATATCAAATAAATAGATGTTGTATGTAATAGATTTTTTCAATGACAAATCTATAATTATAGTTATTTAAAATATTTTTGTAAACATTTGTAAGTGTAAATCGAGGTGTAAATGATATGAAATGTACAAAATTACATGCAATTTAAATTCGAACAATCTTGAAAACAAAAAATAAACTAATCATTTTAGACAGTTGAAATTATTTCAACAATAAAATACAAGATATTATGTAAGTAATGTGCCATATTTTACCACTTAATAATCAAGGTTGCAATGTATCGTATTCTGCAATAAATTTTTTACTAATGTGCTTGTCGCAAGATGGGTGCCTCGGGTTCGAGTCCCGATGGCTGACAATTTTTCACAATTTATTTCAAATTATTAACTCATTGTTAATATTAGAATGGGCTACTTGCGTGCCATTTTTTTAATTTAATATTGTTGAAGAGACGATAAAAACTTGCTACCCATATTTTTTCTTTTATCAAAATTTTCATTAATTGGCCAGAAAAAAATTAATGAAACTTTAATATTTAAATTACCGCCATGTATGACGTAGAATTACGCCGAACCAATGAATGGCCGTAAAGCAATAACATCGGTGCGTCCAATAGCAACGGCATGTGCGGGTAATTTAAACATGACAGATCATCTGTTTGACGTTTGAATAATAGTTTGGAGATTAATATTTTTGTTTGTCATTTTAATCTTGTAAGAGTATAAGCTAAGTTAAAATCCTGCTTAACAAATCGAAATACGTAATAAAAGTAACAGAAACCACGCAAATTGTAAATAATAAAGAAGAGAGACAGTGACAGAAAAATGAACTAATGTCAAAATCAAATTAAAACTCGCACTCGCTCGCCATCTACAGGTTACATTCATAAATATGCATCCCTTTCTCCAGTTGAAAATAATGACGTCAAAGAAAATCTTCTTTCTTAATTTATTAAAAAAAACATAATTTTTACATACGTTTTCAACTTTACTTTAGGTATTTAGTGATAGATATCAGATTTTCAGTACCACGCAAGTAGCATATTGTAAAAACACTATTATTTATTTGAATAAATATTTATTTAAAAATCACAGTAGTTTTAGTGAAAACAACAACACCTGCCATTTTTGAAGGTTTAAAGTCAAATGCGGAATATGGATAAGACACTTTTTATTAATGGGGACTGTTTTGGCGCACTTCTCCATAAACCAAATGCATGTCGGTGTATTTTTAATTAGTGAAAGTAATAGATATTCCTAAATATCTAACTATACTATGCCATTTATTGCAAATTGGAAGTCATTTATGACAACCAACGACTTGTCGGCTTCACAGGCCTTAAATATTAAAATATTTCTTACCTTGTCATCCTTGTCATATTTGTCCCTAAGTTTTTCAAGTTCTAATTTATTCAATTCTGACGGCAAACTAATACTATTTCTTCTTATTCTCTTTAATAATTTATCTTCATTTATGTCTTCATCATTTTCTTCGTCAGGTATGCCATCTGCTTCATCCGCATACGGCAAATTTTGTTGAGAACAAACACTCGATTCTGGTGATTCGATGACAATCATTGGAACTTCATGATATTTTTTGCCGTTTTGTTGATTTTTGTTGTTAGATTTTGTCCATTTTGGCCGATGCATTGTTGAGAAATTATTCTAAGATAAGATGGTGGAGCTTAATGCAAGAGTAACCAAGGATCACATGAGGAATTTTGGACATAAATGATTTAAAAAATATGGTGTGGCCAACACAATACCTCCCGCCATTTGCAGTCAAAAAAGATTAAAGTAATTCTTATTTTTGGATTAGCGAATTTTACTCTAATTTTGACAGTTTATTTCTTAAAATATAGTCTAATCTAATCCAAGTAACTACCTTTTTTTTAAACCCTCAACAGGATTAAATCCCAATTATAGAGTGGGTTCACATTCACACACACCCATGTTTTAGTGGGATTCGAACCCAGAGCCCCGAGGGCACTCATGACATGAGGCATTGCTCTAACCATTGAGCCACCAGAGCTATAATAAAATGAAGATTAAATTTTAAATACCGGGATAGAATAGTATTCACTAATCCAAAAATGAGGATTAGATTAAACATTTTTTTATATTTTGCGTTCATAATGAAGTCATTACGATACGCAATTGCGTATCGTAATGACCTTCATTTCGATACGCAATTTTTTGTTTTAGACGGTTGGTATTAGATGACGTTTCTTTAACCCATTTTTACCTAATTTATTTTTAGTTAATTGACAATTCATTTTAATAATATAATGTCGAAATTATTATTATTGTTTTTTATTTAGGGAAGATTATTTACATGAAAATGTACAAATGGTTACAAATATAATCACAAATTGAGTAAGTAAATGTTATTGTAGAAGGCGCAAAATATAAAAAATAGTATAAAGAACTCATTTTATAAGACTTTCTTTCGCACTTGTCAATTAGAAAACTCGCTAACGCTCGTTTTCTAAATTTTGACTCGTGCGAAAAAAACATGTCTTATAAAACACGTTCTTTAATATACTATTGTGAATCGTTAATTTTTATTAATCTAAATAGATACCTACATATTTACTTATGCTGGAAACTGTATTGAATTCCTTTTCTATTGTTCTATTTACTTTTTTCTTTTTAAAACGTTACTAATATTATTTTGAAATTAGTTCTTTGATAGTGATATTTATCTGTCAGTTACATACATTTGAATAACTGCGTTTTGTTTGTTTAAAGCGTAGGCTCTGGGATTTAAATTATAGATAATTTTATAAATTTATCCATAAAATATATAGAAAAAGTATTAATGTCAATCTATAGAAAATTTAATAATCTTTAATTTTTATAAAACCTTAATCTCGAAAAAATAACATTTAAAGGTATTTTTCGAAGAAAAACTATTTTGAGCTTCTAGTGAAATGTCATTTCCGGTTATCTGATTTTCACCAAAATTTAATGGATTCTTTCCATTACAGAAAAAGTTCGAAATACAAGGTTTCAAAATTTTTTGAATGATAGTATTTGAGTTAGAGTGGAGGATACACACAGACATCATCGTGAAAATATTAAAATTGGATTGTAGGGACCTTAAAACGTGGTCATTTACCAAAATCTTGATATGCGATTTTTAGCACGATCCCTATACCTCCCTTACCAAGGATAGCGAGAGGTAAAAAACAACAAAGACATTTTGAATATTATAAAGTTCTTTAAGGTGGTTCTATCTCAAAGTTCTGTAAAATTATATTGATATGTCTACATTGGTTAATATTACAATAATCAGTATAAGAATATTTGATTACAACAATGGAAACAGTTAAAAATGAATTGATTACAACATTGAAATCAAATACATTTTGATTGTTGATTAATTTTCAATAAATTTCAAGGTAACAAATATATTTTGTAATTTACAACATTTTGATTTGTCATTAACTGACCAGTTCTTTTTTTGCAATTAAATTTTATTCAGTGAAATATATGTTTTTCTAAGAAACCGCGCGCACCTATAAACGATTAGTATTCTGTCCTTCAAGTCATAATTAAAAATACATATTTCTTTACAGTATTACTCGGTAGACTATTTGTCTGCGGAATTAAAGTAGTTTGAATTTATAATTAGTAATATTTTGATTGGACTTTGACCAAAAGCGTCATAGAAAATACGAGGATAAGCGATAAAAAAATTGATGATTTCATTTATTTTATGATTATTTCGTAATATTTTATGAAATAATCGTTTAATATGTACTACTTTTTTTGTGGACCATAAGAAATACAATGGTAAAATTTTCAAAATGCTGTAAATTCTGCCCTATTAATTTTAGAACAACAGTGTAAATACAAAAAATGTTCAGAATTAAAAACTGCATATAAAAAGTCCAAAATTATTGTTTGCATGCGTTACGTTTGCGAAAGAGAGGCAAAATAAAAGTAATAATTTTTAGCTACTTACAGAGTGCCATGAGCACTATCACAAAATTTTAAACAGTTGTATTGCTTGAATTTGACAGATGACATCTGTCATAAAGTTTTAAAAATTATTGATTTCATTAAATTATTTATCAGTAGGCATGTATACATTTGCCATCGCAGAAAAAACTAAATAGAACAATAATAACAATTAAATATCAATTAATAAACTTTTATCTGTCAAAGTCAAATAATATGACTATTTAAATTGCATATTTTGTCTTACATGGCACTCTGTAAAAAGCTTAAAGACGGATATTTTATTTTACGTTTATCTCATGGCAAGAACCTATTATATCAACAAATTTAGGCTAATTTGATGCAGTATTTATATTTATATATTCAAAAAAGGTGTTATTGTTATTAATGTATAGTTTTAACTGTTAAATAAAGGTATAAATATATCATCATGGCATATTACCCATTGCTGGGTGTGCCAATCTGCTTTGTACGCAGATATCGGTAATGATGATGACATATTTGTACCGTGCGGACGTTTACCAGTCGTCACCTCACGGGCACTCATTGCTGGCGTGGAGAGTGCACCACAGGGGTCATTTTTGTGCCATTTAATATTCGAAATATTTGGTGTCGATTGGGATCGAACCCAGTTCCCTAGATTCGCAACCAGATACTCAGGCACGCGGCCACGAGACCCCACAAAGGGTGTTAAGGTAGTTCTATATCATTAATTTGTTGTAAATATCTTATATAAAAAATAAAAAAAACATTAAGTATATTCAAGAAAAATATATAACTATTTTAAAAAAATGCAAAAATTTTATCTACAATCACATATTTCCCGTCTTTCGAATCGAAGAGAATAACTATAAAAGTAACTGGTAATTTTTTTACCTTCCGGCACTTTTTTTAATGAATAAGCACGTTTTAGGGACCCTAGAATACGATTTTACTATTTTTACGATGATGTCTAATATGTATAACTCTAATACCACCTTTCCAAAAATTATAATTTTTGCGTCTTCCTTTTCTTTAGATCTGTATGAAGAGCTGATTAGATTTCGATTATAATTGGTCGACCGGAAGTACCTTAATTTGAAGATTTTAACAGTTTTTCTTGAAAAAATGGTGTTAAATATCACTTTTTCTCATTTAATGTTATTATAAATATTTAAAAATATTTTATTCTTTATGCGATATGATTACATTTTATACTTCATATTCAATGGATATAGAGTTTAAAAAATTCTAAAGAAATTTCACAAAGCAGCCAGCTATAAACATGGAAACTACTACATTAAGAAAATTTTGATTGACAAATGTCAGTGTCAACGTGCAATTTACATAATATGTTTGAGTTATAATTTTACTGGAAATATATAGAATCTTACAAGAAACTTTCTGTATGGAATTTGTACAAAATACATAGAACTGACGGAAGGTAATGTACTGGAAATATGGTATCATTTTCAAAGAAAATTTTTGTGACGAATTTGTACAAAATACATAGAACTGACGGAAGGTAATGTGCTGGCCACATCAATTTTTTTACACTCAAACTGTCACTTGAACTGTGTTTATGTAGTTTTTTGTACAAATCAATTGTTTTTATGTATTACTACGAAAAAACATTATTTTGTTAGCAACTATTCCTATATTGCCAATATATTTTCGCTGTATTTGGGTTTCAAATATTTCAGCTTACCGCTTGTAAACCTTTTTAAAAATTTGCATAAATGATAGGTATATAACATACTTAAATTTCACTAAACTGTCGTTTATAACAATATAACCATCTAAAATCGTTAAACAAAGTAAGTTTTCCAATGTGTTTTCCACTATGTATGAAAAAATAAATATTTTTTTATCAACTAACATTTCTAACAATAATGTAATGGGACATAAATCAAATATTATATGGACAATAAAAAATGTTACCTTGTTAACAATTTTAGATAACTAAACTTTTCTTTACATTTTCACTATTCAAGTTCACTGTTTGAAAACTAAAACACAACTGTTGGCACGCAATCTACCTGAACACCAGCTCATCATATAAGAACATTATCCACGTGTGTTTGAACAATAACACGCACGTATTTACTTTCTCAATAACATATTTTACAGATATCATTACTTGATAACTGCAGAAACAACAATAAACGAACGCTAAATTCTTGACAGACTTCTAGGCACTATATTCAAGAATGTTCGTTGTTTTGGCTTATAAAATTAGTCCAAGACGTGTGTAGATATTTTTATATCACAATTGTATGTTTTTGTCACTCGAAAAGATGAGCAAAATACGTGATGAAATAATAAATAACGCAAGAACATCCAACAATGTAATTGTGAAGTTTTTTCATTGTTGTAATCAAAATAATTGCACACAAATCACAACAATTAAGTATTTAAAAAGTTATTAATCAAATTGCCAGCATTAAGGTGGTTTTATACCGGACGACTAGCAAAAACTTTAATGACAATTTTTATGGTAAAAACAACCATAATTCAAATATTGTAAATATGTATTTTTACCTCTCGCTAAGAGAGGTATTGAATTCATACTAAAAATCGCATATCCAGATTTTAGTGAATAAGCACGTTTTAAGGTCCCTAGAATCCGATTATAACATTTTTACGATGATGTCCGTATGTGTGTGTGGATGTTGGATCCACGATTTCTCAAATACTATAAGACTTAAGACATTTTTAACTACGGATTCCTCAATCTAACAATAATGGGAAGAGTCGAGTCAGTATTGGTATCAATTGGACAACCGGAAGTAGTAGTTACAAGAAAAAAATCATCTAAATATTATTTATCGAAAATTTATGTAAATACTTATAGTAAAGAACGTTAAATTCTTTTTTATATTTTGCGTTCATAATGAAGTCATTACGATACGCAATTGCGTATCATAATGACCTTCATTTCGATACGCAATTTTTTGTTTTAAACGGTTGGTACTAGATGACGTTTCTTTAACCCATTTTTACCGAATTTATTTATTTTTTTTTTATTTAGGGAAGATTATTTACGTGAAAATGTACAAATGGTTACAAATATAATCACAAATTGAGTAAGTAAATGTTATTGTAGAAGACGCAAAATATAAAAAATAGTATAAAGAACTCATTTTATAAGACTTTCTTTCGCACTTGTCAATTTTGACGCGTGCGAGAAAAACGTCTTATAAAACATGTTCTTTAATATACTATATTCGATAAATATAAATTCAGTATTATATCTTCTATACCTAGATTTAGAGATAAAGAAATGCATATAAAATAATTTGATGTAAAAATTCTCAGATCAAACTACTTCAAGGCAATAAATTCAAATGTTTGTAATTGACACATAAATGTCACTGTCAAAAATATTTGTACATTATTATGAAGATTATGAAAATAAAAAAAAAAGAACAACGCAAAAGAATATACGTAAAAAAGAATACTAAAGGAATTTGCGAAAAAATGACGAATATAAAGAAAAAGAAAATATTGCATAAACTTTTATTGAAAATACTTTTTGAAAAATGTGAAACAGGCTCATTCCTCAAAAATCTTTACGAACTGTATTTTTATGGCAAATATAGAAGTTATATTTAATTATGAAAAATAGTTACTATATAAACTTATAAGACATGAATTTTTATTTCATAATTTACTGTGTTCATTTTGGCACCAATATGGCGGACGAGTCAGCTACAGTGCCCATGACGTCACAGATAATTTGAGACAGTCAATCACTTATATTTTAATAATATTTTTTTATATTGTTGTAATCAAAATAATAGCGTCATTTTTCTATAATTTACGCGTCAAATCATGATAATATTTTTAAAAATTTGGTGTTAAGTTATTAAATATTTCTACATAAATCAGTTCAGAATTTTTTATTCAAATCTACCAAACCGGTTCTTATATTGTTATATAAAAATATAACAGTTTTTTGTGTTTATTTTGCGTGCCCATATCTGAAATTATATCTATATGTACATCCCAGGTAAACTTTAATATGTTATTTTTAGATTCGAAAATGAAATAAAAATAATTTTCAACGGATCAAATTATAATAAATCTGGATGTGGCCAACACCAAATCTCCCGCTATTTAATTTTTATTAATTTAAATATATATACTTACATATTTAGTTATTGCGGAAACTGTAATAAGATTCATTCCATATAACTAGGGTTCTATTTACTATTTTCTTTTTAAAACGTTACTGTTATTAATTTGAAATGATTAGTTCTTTGACAGTGACATTTATCTGTCAGTTACATATATTTAAGATATAAACTGTGTAACCAAGGAGTTTTGCTTGTTTAAAGCATAGGATCCGGGATTAAATTTATAGATAATTTTATAAATTTATCCATAAAATATATTAAAAAAAGTATTAATGCAAATCTGTAGAAAATTTAATAATCTTTAATTTTTATAATAACATTAATCTCGAAAAAATAACATTTAAAGGTATTGTTCGAAGAAAAACTATTTTGAGCTTCTAGTAAAGTGTCATTTCCAGTTATTCAATTTACACCAAAATCTAATGGGCTCTTCCCATTACAGAAAAAGTTCGAAATACAAGGTTTCAAAATTTTCTGAATGATAGTATTTGAATTAGAGTGGAGGATCCACACACATACACACAGACATCATCGTGAAAATGTTAAAATTGGATTCTAGGGACCTTAAAACGTGGTCATTTACCAAAATCTCGATATGCGATTTTTAGCACGATCCCTATACCTCCCTTACCAAGGATAGCGGGAAGTAAAAATGGTGATTATTTTAATGTTGGCCATGACCTGTTTAAAATCAAAACTCTTCGAGAATTTTAAACATTATGTACATGTCTTTTTAGGAATGCTAAATAGTTAAAAAAAAATTGACAAGAATTATTAGTAAAATGACAAATTACCTTCTGTTTGGCATGAAAAATACACAGTATTTATAAAGATTTGACTCGGAAAGTAGTTATTTATAATTATAAGAAACTGGCAGCTGATTCACAGAACAAAAGATTTAATTTTGGATGTCAACTATTATAAATACAACATTCTTATGTTTACTGCAATAAAAAGGCGGCAAATATTATATTTGTTATCCTTGGACTTTATAAATATTTAATTATTTACATTGTGTAATATTAAATATGTGTAAGTACTTACATTATATTTACATATTTTCCGGCATTCACTGACAGAAACTAAACTATTATCACAAATATTATCTTATCTAAGATGACAACAATGTCCGATAAACTATAAACTTTAAGAATATTCTCATAACTTAAGGAAAGATATACAACGAATGAACACAGATAACATAAGTAGCAGAAAAATTATACTCCCACTATTAAATTGATGTTTCCTGTAAGTTCATCATTCATTTTATGGAATTCTATAAAATTTACAAACCATTATCATTAATAAAATCTGAACGCTTCGAAAACTTTTTTCTATATTTGTTCTTTGTTGCAATCAACACGTCATCATAAGTGATAATTAATGTAAATATAATTAGAGACGGTAAATGTTAAACTATGACGAAAATTTTGTTTACATGTTGTCTTGTATGCTAACCATTAAATTTGTAAACTTGAAAATCCTGTTTCAAAAGCGTAAAACGAAAATTACAACGTAGCTATTATTACAGAACGGGAAATATAGGTAGCTATAGCTTCAAGACAGAATTATCTAGCTATTATATGGAGTCGCAGATATTATAATAGGGGACTACAGCGCAAATGTATTAAGAGAAATTAGAAAAAAATAGTGAAAGTATATGCTTAATAATTAATATTAATAAAGAAATAAAACGATATAATTGAAATACTTCGGAAATAAGGGGGTTTTTGTTATAGCTGTTCGTCACTTATATGAATTATATATATATTATTTTCATTGGCGACTCAAAGACGGCCTATAAATATATAACGAATACCTAGTTAGGGGGCAGAGCCTACTACCAATAGAAATAGAGAAATTCAAATAGCGGAGGCGTGGCAATCAGTCCAATAGTGCAATTCTCAAACAGTTTTTATTTGAATATAAATATTTTGCATTAAACTTTATAATTGAAATACATTTCCAATTATAAATCATGTAGACTTGTACAGTATAATAATATTCATTTATTTTTTATAAATATAATTTAGAAATAGCATATATTTCAACAACATTTAAGGTGCATTCACAAATGAAAATTAGGTTTATGGTTTTTGTTTAGATTTAAGTAAGTCGTTCATAAATGTAAGTTTAAATTACCTGAAAATTAGTTTTGATATGTACAGACATCTATATAAATGCTTCAAAAATAAGATTAAAATATCGGTAGAGCAGTACTCAACAAGACACATGTGCGCCGTGACACTGTTATTAGATTTATTGGTTATATTTCAGCAATTAAGTTATGACAGTCTTCATGTTTTTCTCGCATTTGTTTAAAAAGCCGAATCCACCAAGTGGATACTAAATAAAGATGGGTATATATATATATATATATATATATATATATATATATATATATATATATATATATATATATATATATATATATATATATATCATTTTAGACTCGTTCTCATTGGTGAAGTTTGTGACGTCAAACTAAATCATAAACCTATAAAGTTTGGACCTTGCAATGTTTAGCTTTATGATTTGGATTTAGAAACCCTAAATTCTGAAGTGTGAATGGAGTCATTACATAATATGGGGCCAAAGTCTTTAAATCTAAAGTATAAACTATACATCTAAACCTAATTTTCATTTGTGAATACACCTTTAGGTCCACGAAGAAAACAGTTTGATATAAAAACTTATATTCGTGACGTCACATCTATATTTTTCAAACTTCGGGGGACTATAACTCGCTTATTAATAGGAATATTTTCACCAGATTTTCACCGACAGTCTTAGTTTTACTTATACGTTCAAATGAAATTGTATTAAAAAAAATGGTGGAATCCCCTATTGAATAAATATTTTTTTAAACTTTGATAATTTCGACTCCCCACTCAAAATGGGCGGAAAGTACCATTCGATTCTCTGGATTTTTTTAAATATAAATATAATTTTCAAAATTTTGAACGTGAATATTTTTTTGGGGAATACGGCGGATTTCTGTGCGCATTGCCTCCTTAAGGCCGTCGCGCACTTCGGCAAGGCGAAGCGCGGCGAAGCGAAGCGTAGAGCAGCGAAACGACTCGCCGGAATACTTCGGGGAGAATATTTTTCTCTGCTCTTCGCTTTGCTGATCTAAAGTGTGCGATAGCGCAGAGCGCAGCGCAGCTACCTAAGTCAGAACGAATATGCCCGAGACGCATCGGAAATAGCCGATGTAGATCTAAATTTCACACTTTTCACACATCATAGCAAAACAATACGTAGGTATAGATTATGGTAAAATGTCAAAAATTAGTTATTTTGAATTCAAAATATAAAGAAATGAATGTACAAAATATAAATTTGATTTAAAAGTGGAAACAGTTTATAAAACTAGTTCAGAAAATTCCTTACATATTAAACGATTTCTATTGTACAAAATAGTATTGCAGACTCAATAAAAAAGGAGATTAACTACTTGGTTACAGAATGTAGTAGAATATATCAAAAAATCTGGTGTGTCAACACAATACCTCCCGCCATTTACAGCCCGAGGCACAAAAAAGATTAAGTTAATCCTTATTTTTGTATTAGCGAATTTTACTCTAATTTTCACAGTTTATTTCTTAAAATATAGTCTAATCTAATCCAAGTAACTACCTTTTTTTTTAACTTGTCAACAGGATTAAATGCCAATTATAGAGTGGGTTCACATTCACACACATCCATGCCTTAGTGGGATTCGAACCCAGAGCCCCGAGGGCATTCATAACATGAGGCGTTGCTCTAACCATTGAGCTATAATAAAATGAAGATTAAATTTTAAATATCGGGATAGAGTAGAATTCACTAATTCAAAAATGAGGATTAGCTCTTAAACATTTTTGTGAATCGTTAATTTTTATTAATCCAAATACATACCTATATATTTACTTATGCTGGAAACTGTATTGAATTCTTTTTCTATTGTTCTATTTACTTTTTTCTTTTTAAAACGTTACTTATATTTGTAAGACAAGGATAGAAATAAAAACGCGTTCAAAACATTCTCTGGGGGATGGTAAGATGGTTTGGCTTACTACATCTAATGACATTAACATAGGACGTCAACGTTTTCATCACGAGCATATCAAACTATAGATAACCTCACCAAACCACTATACTCTATCCGTTTTAACTATAGAGTGGTGGGAAGATAGGTGCAATTTGATTTTGATTTTTGATTGGTTAATATCCCGATATTATCCAATCAAATAACAATATGAAACTGCACCTATCTTCACACCACTCTATAGTTAAAACGGATAGAGCATAGTTGTCGCCAAAAATCGCCTAAATGACCAATAACTGCTTGATTGTTATAATGCAATACGATCGATAAAGGGAGCGGTGCGGCAGCGAGGGATTTGTATCGTGTAACATTTCGACCTGGAGGGATTCGACGGCGTGGAAATATTTGAATTTCTGTAGAACGGACAAAGTGGTGGCGGTACATTTCGACTGCGTGGATATTAGGATTTCGACTACGTGGGATTTCGACCGCGCGGAATGCTTCGGACTACAATCTAGTTTCACGGACTTAAGCCAGTGGCGTCGATAGACCATTACTGCGCCCTCCCAGTTTAATTTTGCGCCCCCTTTCCGTGTTTTTATTTAAACAAATTATTAAAAATCAATCTGATTTTTTTACTATTTTATTATGCACTTATTTATCTGCAATAAGCAGCGAGACGATTACGTACCTACGACTTTAGCCGAAGAGGAAAGGTTACCGCTGCTCTAAAATATTAAGCGAAAATTCAAATAAATTATTCCTGTATTAGAACTATTAACGCATTAAAAAATTCAACACACGACAAGCATCCTTCCGATACTAACTTACATTTTAAAATAAAAATTATTGAAATCTATTAATACTGGATTTTTCTCGTTTTGCCATTAAAATCAAAGTCAAATACTAATAGATTTCAATAATTATTTTTTTAAATTCAGTTTAATATCGGAAGAATGCGTGTCGTGTGTTGTTTTTTTAAAATGTTAATAGTTCTAGTATAGAAACAATTAATTGAATTTTCGCTTCATATTTTAGTACAGGGGTAACCTTTCCTCTTAAGAAAGGTACTATAAGAAATCAAAATGGTGCACCATTCAGGCTATAAAAGAGACAAAATTATTTAACGCTATCCCATTGCAAGGACATAATGAAACAAAAAATTCAACAAATAAGGCCAATTTTAAAGATTCTAGTTATTAAAAAATTTGATCCTCTTCTCCAGAATTACAATGTACCTCAAAATACACATTATTATTCACCTACGTCACAAAATCATGTTATAGAGAGTAGTGCAAAATGTATAATACGCAAAATAACCCCGGAAATTAATAATTGTGATTATTTTGCAATAATAGTAGATGATCCTCGGGACATCACTGCAGAAGAACAGATAAGTATTTGTGTTCGCTTCATTACATCTGAATATCTTCCAAAAGAAATATTTTTATGTTTTAAACACGAAAAAAATTAAATGCAGAATCAGACTGTCGAAAATTATTTCGTTCTAAAGGTGCGCCCTATTGCGCCCTCCCTGTTAAAAATACCTAGTGACGCCCCTGACTTAAGCTATACGATTCCACCTCTTAACATTGTCTTTGTTTTAAATCATAGTCACAAAAGTTCGTCATATGGCAACACAGCTGAGCGTTTCCAGCTATAGATTTTGTCTTAGTCTTTGTCGCTGTCGTTGCGCATAGTCAGAAAGTTTGCAAATTAGTTATTCGAAGTGTAAAATAGAACACCCACCATACTTACCTGATTTGACAGCATTCCAAAGAAATATTATTTGGGAACATAGGAATAACAAGGAATAAAAATAAATAAAAATCAATAATATAAATAGTCGGTAACATATTTTATTTACAAATTGCGAACACACACTGTACCTTTGAAATACGCTTATGTCATGACTAGAACCCTAGCTAGTGCATGTTCCATATCAATATCAAGCTTCTCTCCTTTCTCTTTCAATAATTAAAACCTAACATTCATTAAAATAACAACCACGAAATAATAAATAAATAATCTTATACATTAGGGATATTTTAACTGCTTTTAACACAGCTGACTAAAGAGTTAAAATCCAGCAGATGACTACGTACTGCACGATTATCAATTAATTATAAAAACTAAACTAAGAGATTTCTGATCTTTGGTTGATCTGATCGACACCCCACGAGATTCAGTCAGTCTTTACCCCTGTTCCTATTTTTATATCACTAATACAATAGGCAGTGGAAGCACAAACACTACTCCGATAAAATGGGAGAAAGACTTTTTCGGATCGGTCAGTTTTTCATTCGCCACAATTTAACACAAGTTGTAATGCGTTCCGTCTATCCAAATCCAACTTAGAGAAAATCATTTTCTTTTTTCATTGTTGTAATCAGTATTTTTAATGATCAAAACGCAATTTATGGAATGATTTCTTTGTTGTAATCAATTTAAAAGTCTGACAAATTGAATTATTTTAGATTAATAAAAAAATTGGTGCAATTCATTGTTGTAATCAACATCTTCAACAATTAAATCGCAACTTAAAAAATGAGATATTTGTTGTAATCAATTTGGGAGTGTACAAAATTAAATTATTGCAGATTCTTAAGAAAATAAAGCAAGAAGAAGAAAGATTTCTTTGTTGTAATCAATTTATAACTGAATTATTTTAGATTAATAAAAAAATTGGCGAAATTCATTGTTGTAATCAACATCTTCAACAATTAAATTGCAACTTATAAAATGAGATATTTGTTGTAATCAATTTGGAAGTTACGAAATTAAATTATTACAGATTCTTAAAAAAATGAAGTAAAAAGAAGAAAGATTTCTTTGTTGTAATCAATTTATAACTGAATTATTTTAAATTAATAAAAAAATTGGTGCAATTGATTGTTGTAATCAACATTTAGAACAATTAAATCGCAATTTAAAAAATGAGATATTTGTTGTAATTAATTTGGAAGTCTACGAAATTAAATTATTGCAGATACTTAAAAAAATGAAGCAAGAAGAAAAAAGATTTCTTTGTTGTAATCAATTTATAACTGAATTATTTCAGATGAATAAAAAAAATTGGTGCAGTCCATTGTTGTAATCAACATTTACAACAATTAAATCACAACGTAAAGAGTTATTTATTTGTTGTACTCAATTTGGAAGTCTACGAAATTAAATTATTGCAGATTCTTTAAAAAATGAAGGAAGAAGAAGAAAGATTTATTTGTTGTAATCAATTAATAACGGAATTATTTTATTTTAGATTAATAAAAAAATTGGTGTAATTCATTGTTGTAATCAACATTTACAACAATTAAATCTCAACGTAAAGACTTATTTATTTGTTGTAATCAATATGGAAGTCTACGAAATTAAATTATTGCAGATTAATAAAAAAAAATTAAGCAAATCATTTTTGTAATCAATATTTGCAACAATTAAAACGCAAGGGAAAGATTTCTTTGTTGTAATCAATTTATAAATCTTCAAAACCGCATTGTTGTAATCAATGGTTACCACAATTAGAACGCAACAGAATTTAGAGAAAATTTTCTTTGTTGTAATCATAGTTTTAGATGCGTATATTATCTAGACCAATAAAAAATAGCGATTCTTGTAATTCATGTTCGTTATTATTATTGTTTGATTGTTGTCAAAAATTATTAAAACTCATTTTAAAGCAGTGTACATATCTTTGTTGTAATAAAAATTGTTATTAATTAATTAATCAAACAAAATAGATAAAAGCAATAAATTGCTTAAGATAGAAAATTATTGCCATGTAAAAAACATCAATTTTTTTGTTGTAATCAAAGTTTTGTTGTAATTAAACTTTAACTTGATTAAATATTGTTGTAATAAACATTTTAAAAAAATCATTGTTGTAATCAACGGTTTTACTGGCTTATTGTTGTAATTAATCCAATAATAATTGTTGTATTTAATGTTTTGGTAATATACAACAGGCAATAAATTAAGTCTGATATAAAATTGTGGCAATAAATTGCCCCTAAAAAATTAATTAATCAATTTCTTTGTTGTAATATTATTGGCCATATTGTTGTAATTAAACATTTAATAATTATTGTAATTTACAAAACGTAATAAGTAGGGATATATGCGTTTTAAAGCACCCACCCACCCACTCAATCTTATAAGGGTACGCTTATTATAGACGAGAGAGGGTGGTAGCTTAAGCCAGACAGCGCGAACAGCTTTAAAAACAGGTTCTAAACAGCTTAGAAACAGATATAAACAGCTTGGAAACAGCTTCAGAACAGCTATAAACAGCTTAGAAACAGCTCCAGAACAGCTATAAATAGTTTAGAAACAGCTATAAACAGCTTGGGAACAGCAAGCTGTTTCTAAGCTGTTTAGAACCTGTTTTAAAGCTGTTTCGCGCTGTCTGGCTTAAGCTACCATTCTCCTTCGTCTATAAGCGTACCCTTATAAGATTGAGTGGGTGGGTGGGTGCTTTAGAACGCATCATATATCCCTACTGTAATAATTGTAAACTGCTTTAAAAGATATTTTCTTTGTTGTAATCAGTGTTTTTCCTGGTCTTATTGTTACAATCAAATATCATTAATAATTATTGCAATAAAGTTAGAGTATAAACAGTAGTTTTATAATAGAGAAACCTCATTTACATATGTATAATTTGATATTATAGGATACATTTTCCTTTAACAACAATATATTTAAGATATGACTATTCGAACTATATGAAATTTCTGCATTATATGTTAACTCTGTTTACAAAATTTCAAATAATCTAACCTGGATTTCGATCGTTTAACAACTTTAAAAACGCATTACAACTTCTTTCTTGTCGCGAACAACATTGTTATAGAAAAATACAAACAATTACGAAAATAACATCTCTGATTAGGATTTATACGTTCTTATGACGTCTCGGATTACCGCTCGGCATAGAGGACAATGTCCACCGCCTTTGCCTTTCCATTGTTGAATGGCGCAGTCGTAACACATACACATGTGGCCGCACATATACAGAACACAGTCGATTGCATTTTCGTAGCAAATTGTGCATTCCACACCTGCAGTTGTGCCGGAACCACCTGGGACGAGGGTGGAGTAGGTGGAGCCCGAGACCGGCTGAAAACAAGGAAAATAAATTAGCCAAATACTCACAAAATCAACATTTTTTACCTCCCGCTACCCTTCATAAAGCAGGTATAGGGATCGTGCTAAAAATCGCACATCGACATTTTGGTAAATGACCACCATTTAAGGTCACTAGAATCCAATTTTAATATTTTCACGATGCTGTCTGTGTGTATGTATAATCAGTCTCTCTTTCAACAACATTCGTACTAACCTGACATCATAGGTACAACATATATTCCTCACTCTTAACATATTAAAGTGACCGATTTTCGGTAGCGAAATACCGCAACCGGACCACAATAATAGTTACGAAACAATCATCCTTCGCCACACATTCCTGTCTAAGCACACTTCCTTCGCCTCGACCACATTCATAATCGCATTCATACACGCTCTTCTTCTCTTCCTACTCGGAAACTTTCTCTCTTTTAGTACCTTATCAATCACATCCATCCACTTACACACTGGACGGCCACGCAATCGAACACCCTCAATTTCACCAAGATATATACGCTTTACAAGCCGTTCACTCTTCATTCTCTCCACATGACCAAACCATCTCAACTGGCTCATTCCTCTTAACAACATTCTTCCTAATCATACATTTTTCATACACCAAATTATTCCTCACGCGATCCCGTCTTACATATCCACATACTCCACGTAAATACCTCATTTCCACGGCAGTCACTCTCTTTTTATGCTTTCCCGTCCATGCCCAACATTCGCTTCCATACATCAAAGCAGGTACTAGCACTCCATTATGATTTAAAAAACAACTGAATTTGTTATTTTAGTCATAGTTTAAACACCCCTGATTACTAGCATAGCAAGTAAACGTTTAGCAATCTGACTGTGATTTATAAAGTGTAGGCGTTTTGTACAAATACGGATTTTACATTTTAGTACGGCACATAAAGTTTATTTTTTTAAATAATAAAGATCAACATAATAATTAAAAATCTGATGTGGCCAACACAACACCTCCCGCTATTTAATTTTCATTAATTTAAATATGCATACTTACATATTTAGTTATTGCGGAAACTGTATTAAGATTCATTCCATATAACTATGATTCTATTTACTATTTTCTTTTTAAAACGTTACTATTATTAATTTAAAATGATTAGTTCTTTAACAATGACATTTATCTGTCAGTTACATACATTTGAGATATGAACTGTCTAATCAAGTAGTTGTGTAAGTTTAAAGCGCAAGCTCTGTGATTTAAATTATAGACAATTTTATTAATTTATCCATAAAATATATAGAACAAGTATAATGCAACCCAATAGAAAATTTAATAATTTTTATAATAACATAAATCTCATTTAAAGGTATTTTTCACTATTTTGAGCTTCAAGTAAAGTGCCATTTCCGGTTATCTGATTTACACAAAAATCTAATGGCTTCTTTACATATTAGAATAAGTTATAAATATGAAGTTTCAAAATTTTCTGAATGATAGTATTTGAGTTAGAGTGGAGGATCCACACACACATACACATAGACATCATCGTGAAAATGTTAAAATTGGATTTTAGGGACCTTAAAACGTGGTCATTTACCAAAATCTCGATATGCGATTTTTAGCACGATCCCTATACCTCCCTTACCAAGTGTAGCGGGAGGTAAAAAATAGATCAATTATATGTCGCTTGAACGGTGTGATGTGAACGTTGTATAAACAAATGCTAAGCGCGGCTGCGCCATGTTTTATTGTAGTGACAGCTTGAATTCTTGTACTGTTGATTGTTAAGTTTTTAAGTGATTTTTATTGTTTAAAAGGTGAAAATTAGTTAATATGTGTTGTAAATCTATTCATTACATTGTATAACAACTGTAAAGTGTATTAAACAATTTAATATCTTCGATATCTGTGAATTTTGCGAAGAATAAAATCAAGCACCCAGACACTACAAGTTGTTCAAGGTACGCGAAATAAAATAATTATATTTGAACAATTTTATTAGATGTAAATTATTTTAAAACATCGCTAAGGCCTATTCTACCATCTCTAGTTAAAGTAACTGATTATTAACCATTATTTAAAAATTATACTTAAGGTTAAAAGTTAGAAACTGCGCGAACAATAGTTTTAACCTACAGTTAGGTCTAATCAAAGGCGGTACGAACAATTTTGCAACATAACTGTTGATTATCACTAACTGTCACTTTAACTAAAGGTGGTAGGAGCAGACTTTAATCAACGAAAGTATATTTTACCGGCTTTATTATACAGCTACGCGCGTGTCTCAAAACTTCATATTGTGTCGGCTAAGTTACGACATGCGTTTTAAAACGATGTTCTGTGTTAACCATGCTTTCGCTGTAACGTAAGTTCATTTATTACTTGGGATACATTAAATCGATTCGTAAAACATATTTTGATTTAAAATAGGGATATTGCAAGAATTTTTATACGCCTTCTAAGTTTAAATTTAAAAAGATATCATTATTTACATAGCCTCAAATTTGAAAATATCACCAAATACCCATTAGATATTTTACAATTAATTTTTGAAATTTGGATATTTCGAAAAAGTCACGTGATCTGAAACAGAATGTGACGTCACAGCACATACATCTTCATCGACTCCAATTGGTCCCTTATAGTGTTAATTCTTTGTGTTTTGTTACAAATGTTATGATAAATATATTGTCAAAGTTGTCAAATAAGTGTCAAATTTTGTGTTAGATAATAAAAAAGTCAATATAAAATGAGTAATTTACAGTATCGTATTGTGCCTTCTTGCAAAAATGCTGCTAGGAGTAAAACTACTACTGAATTTATAAATATGTTGTTTCCCTTCATATTAAAGTCGTAAATACTAAATTTGTTTTGGGGTGTATCATAATATTTTTCACGAGAATCTGTTCAGAGCTTCAAGTAATGTATCACTTCTGGTTGATTAATTTTAGCCAAAATCTAATATGTTGTTGCCATGATATAAAAGTCTCAAATACTAAAATTGACAAGTTTTGCATTATATTTTAATATAGTTTTTTTTTATTAAAAACTGTGACGGGCTTCAAGTAAAGTATCACTTCCATTTATCCAATTTTACCCAAAATCTAATCAACTCGTTATATGAATGCAGGAAGCTTAAATACGGAAAATAGATATATTTGGAAGTTTGTTATAAGAGTTATCGTGGACGAAAAAATCGTCACACACACACATCATCGTAAAAATAGTAAAAATATGTTGTGGGGACCCTAATTCGTGCTTATTTACTGAAAACTCACCATCGAATTTTAGGCACGATTACATTACCTCCCTTACCTATGGTATGACGAGAGATAATAAATTAATAATAAGAAAAATATTGCATAAACTTAAATTTAAAATACTTTTTGAAAAATGTGAAACAGGTTCATTACGTCCGATATAAAACTATTGTTGCAATCAAAGTTTTCATTGTTGTAATCTTAAAAAAACTTTACCTACCTCAATATATGTATTGCTGGACGAAGACATCATCGTCCCAGTTTGTACGGGTGCAATAGCTTGCGTGGGCGTTTGCGGAATTGGCGAATGCACCACCTGGTGACTAGCCGACGGTACCGGCGGCGTGTGGTACTGCGGATGCTGAGGTGGTAAATTCACCACTAGTACAGCACCTCCATTAACACTCGGTGCCATTTGTACCATTTCTTGCGGTACACAACAAACTCTAGCTGGTTGTTGTTGAGTTCTTCTTAACTCTGACTGAGAATTCAAAGAATTCATCGACTCGGAACTCGATGGGATTATTCTTCGGTCGATGTTTCTCGCTGGAGATATATTGGTTGGGGTGCTTAAAACTCTGATGCGTTGGGTTGAACCGTATATATCCAAAAACGCCCAAAGTTTGAGTGTGTGGTCTACGTGCATTACTACAGTTGGCGGGCGACCGTTTTTGCTAATTTGTACCTCGCCGTTTGATGTAACGCAAAAACTTATTTCATCCCCTCTTTGCGGGTTGCTAGCGAAATGTTTACTAACGACCCAATATTCGGGGCGGTCTAATAATAAGTCGGAATCATCCGGTAAATCTTGAGGTTGCAAATAATTTGGATCACATGATGTTAAGCCCAAAGCAAGCGATCCAACATACATCGATTCAGTTGATAATATTTGAACAACAATTCTTTCATTCAACATTAAAGGTCTGGCTGTAAAAACATATCCCTGGCAAAATTCAGTTTCAGTTCTTGAAGCAACATATCTGTTATGAGTAAAACGAACATTTCTTCCTCTAGTACGATGAAAAGGGACTGGTTGATATTGTAAATTAGGCTGATATCTCAAATTAGGCAACTCCTCTTCATGTATTGACATATTTTGCATATTTGGAACTATTAATCTATCCACATTATCATCTGGAGTATTGTCACAACTATTAGAAGCAACATTTCTTCTACTATTATTCAATTGTTGCCTAATATCAACAAATTCAATCGCAGTAGAATTCCCGTAAACATCAATCAACGCCCATAAAGGCCCCCTGGTTTCTACGCCACTGAAAAATATCCCCTTTTCTTCGCCATTAATTCCGAAATAAACATCACCAGCTGCATTGACGTAATAAAATAAAATTGTATCCCGTTCGCAAAATCGTTCTGCGAGGGCTTTTGCCCAATATCCAGGTTTATTGGTAAGATCTGGGCAAGCATATTTCGGCAAGCCGCATCGAAGGGTTGTGGGGTCGTTGTAGGTGAAACCGAAACGGATAACGCCGGACCAGTTGTTAGATATTTCCGCGAATTTTATGCACACCTATAAAAAAAGATATTGTTAGTGGTGTTTCATCATACTTATTCAACAGACTTAGCCCCGAAATGATAGGTTTGAGAGGTCACGGGTCACAAATTTGTAATAAATAATTATCTGTTATTCAGCAATTTTTAAACAGTTTTTAAATTTAAAAATCTGATGTGGCCAGCAGATTACCCTCCGTCAGTTCTATGTACTTTGTCCAAATCCACACAGAAAGTTTCTTGCAAAAGATTCAATATTTCCAGTACATTACCGTTAGTCAGTTCTATGTATTTTGTACAAATTCCATACAGAAAGTTTCTGTATTTCCACTAAAATAACACAAACATACTATGTCAATTGCACTTGAAACTGACATCTCTCAATCAAATTTTTTTTAATATAGTAGATGTTTCCATGTTTATAGCAAAGCTGGCTGTTTTATGAAATTTAATTTCTTTATAATTTTTTAACTCATATCTATTGAATATAAAGTATAAAATGTAATAAAATCGTATAGAGAATAAAATATTCTTTAATATTTATAATAACATTAAATATGAAAAAATGATATTTAACAGCGTTTTTTCAAGAAAAACTGCCAAAATCTTCAAATTAGGGTACTTCCGGTCGACCAATTATAACCAAAATCTAATCAGCTCTTCATTTGGATGTAAAGAAGAGATATACGAAGAAAATATAATTTTTGTAAAGGTGGTATTGGAGTTATGCGATCCGAAAGAATCGTCACACACACTCACACACACATACATACATACATACATACATACATACATACATTCATACATACATACATATATACAGACATCATCGTAAAAATAGTAAAATCGTATTGTAGGGACCCTAAAACGTGCTTATTCATTAAAAACTCATCATCGAATTTTTTGACCAAACACAATACCTAAAGGTGACGGAAGGTAAAAAACAGATATTTCAATTTTAATTTGAACCACCATTATTTTCAAAAACTATTATTTTACAAAACAAATCAAAGGAACTGCCAGAAAAATAATTTGTTTAACACCAATGGACCTTTTCAATTTAACGGCTATCTCTTTCTGCAAATAGTAAGAAAATGGCGCGAACAACTGCCAGTTGGGCTGTCAAACGAAACGTCAAAAATATTGCAGTCATTAAAATATCTGTATTCTTAGTGAAAATTTGCATCGTTAGACATTTTAACTTCAATAAAAGCATCTGTAACATATTTCGATAAGATTTTTTAAAGTTATCTGAGATATTTTTTAAAGTTATCTGAGATATTCTCACATTTTACGTCTAAATTTTTAAGAAACAAACGTCATAGATCTCAGTTGTTCTTACTATGCGTAGATCCCCATTGCGCATATCTTCTATCTCTTTAAATTGAAAAGGTCCATACAATATAGTCATGGGTACAATTTTGCAGTTACCTAAAATAAAATATAGTATTGTTCTTACTTTTTCATTGATTTTAACGGGTCGGGCACTAAAGGCAATCCCTTTACAAAAGCTTTCAACCCTTTTGGCCAGGGTTCCATCCCTTGAAATGCGAATATTATCCCCGTGAACTTGATGGAACAGCAATGGTGGCAGATTATTAGTTCCTCCACTGCTCGAACTTGAACGAGGCGCTAGAAAAAGAAAAAAATTATTAACATCTCATAATTTCACCGCCTTCTTAACAAGTCCCGTAATATAATGTACAATTGACCTTTTCAAGCCTGCTGAACTTAATAGGTTAAATGGTAGCATCCTTTATTAGTAAATGACATTGCTAAGATTGGAAGGAAAGAACAGCTGGTTATTTTTTAGCAGGTATAGATTTAGACTAGACAAAAATGATACCATAACAAATGCTAAATATACAATATTTTAATTGTTGGGGATATGTGAGGGGTGTGCACCCCTTTTATACGGGCGGAAATCTTCAAGGGATTTCCTGTTAAACAGGAAATATGTACAATGAAATCTTACACATTAAAATTATATATTTGAAATGTATTCGTAGATAGATATTAATTTTCATTCTTAATTATTAGGTTTTTAAAATCAAAATCAGGTTGGAAGTGTTGTCTGCTAGTTTTTGACATTACCATAGCAACAACTCATAATGCCTTCGGGCATTATTTATTATGTATAATGAAGTGTTGCACGGTTTTTTTTCTTTGCTTTAATCAAAAGAATAAGAAAAAATATTTAGCCCCTATTTTTATATTATCTTATTCTTTATTCATGAGAAAATTGTCTTTGAAATTATAATATTTGAATTTCCGCTTCCCCTTTCGCCTGATGACGTTCGAAAGGACCTAACCAATGAAGGTGTGGCTTACATTTGCCACCAACGGAATATAAACGAGTGACAGTCATGACAGCTATCAACTACTACTGATTTTTGTATTTGGAAAAAATCAAACATGTTTGAAAAAAAGTGTTTTGTGCAGTGTGCCCAAATAGAACCGATAATAGGGAAACATGAAACATATTTCTAGTAGTGCCTCAGAACGAAGAAAGAAGAATGAAATGGTTGTCGCAAGTAAAGATAAAAACATAAAATCAAAACTTCTTTGTTGTAAACATCATTTTGATGTAAATGTAAATAGTTTTGTAATTAAATAAGAACTATTGAATACATTTATTTTTTAGCTGGAAAATGATGCGCTTTCTTATACCGGCTAATCTTTGCACTACTGAAGCATAAGAGAGATTGATAAATCTAGGATAAAAATTACTATTTATTAAGACTAGTACTGACGATAATGTCAATCTCCAACTGAAGAAGATCTATTCCAAACAATGTGTCGCTGGAATATGTTTTATATATGTTTTAATAATATTGTATTCTGTATGTTCCTGACACGAAATAAATCCATAAGTCAAAATAGAAAATAAAGTGTGTGTGTGTCATAAAGTGTCAGGTGTCAACTAAAATGGAAAAAAGAGAGAACGGGAAAAAATTACTCAGAAATAGACAAAGCAAACATGTCAATCTATCGAATAAACTATTTTACTTCAGGAGTAAATTTTACTTTGCTAGTGCTTTACTTATCCATCTTTTATAATACTGGGCATTAAACTATGAAATATAACGCTATAATATATTAATTAATAACTAAGAACTACGCGAAAGAACCAAAAATCACGCTGCACTATAAGTCAGACCATGGTCAGACCTTATGTCACACAGTTGTCATTAAAGCAATCATTGACGTTGATGCATGATACATTTGTATTTTTTTTCATCATCTTTCAAGTTTTGTCATTGGCTAATGTGTTTCTGACGCCACAGGCAGTGTAATTTGGCGCCAATTCAAAAAGAATATTTTTAAACTGCTACTGTGCTTAATAAATACAGAAATTTGAACAGAAAATCATATTTAATAACACTGTAGAACGTACTTATTCGAATTTCAGAAGAAAAAAGATATGTTAATTTTTTTTGCAACACCTCATTGTCCTGAAAGCAGGGTTATTATGATAATAATAATACACCAATTAGACAATATGTCAACTAACCATTATTTGTGCCACTCTGTTGAAATGAAGACATGCATTGAATTGATTCCCTGCCTACTTTGTATAGTAAAACATTCTTACTGTTTTTGTTTGTTATAAGCGTGATAAAATATTATTTACATAGCTGTACGTTGCCCTATGATTAAGTATGTATGCCCAATTGTATTGGGATTCAGTGTAATGAAATGCTATTGTGTGTATAGAGTCAAGTGTACATTTTACCACACTCCCCTAAGTTTAGGGGTAGTTTATTTACACTCTAGGGATCCTGTATGATTATTTGGACATGTGGGTGGATTTACAAACCACACATGTTACGAAAAAAGCATTACTCATCATCATACAAGAATTTTTCAATAGAAAGAGGATGTAGAGCAATTTTAATTCAATGAATTTCTGTCTCAATCTTTAGTGGATTATCTTCATTTTTGAAATGTACTCGTATTGCACCATTCTACCATTGCAGTGCGAGAATAACTGTAGTCACCAAATACAGGATGCGCACGGTGTTAAATCAGATCATTTTTCCCTAAACTTTTTTAACAAGGCAATCGATTTTCGGAATTATAGTCACTATAAACTGCAAATATTTTCGTTGAATTTAGTAGTACTTTCTTTGTGGTGTAGGCGTAGTTTGAAACCGGAAGTCCATCCGCTGTACGCATCCGTGATTGAGGGGAAGCCTAGCATTAGATCCGCTTACCTTACTTCCGTTACACGTTCACTTGTTTCGCGTACCATAGAAACCTGATCAACATTAAACTCTATGGTTTACAGAGAACGGATATTACTGAAGAAGACTTGCGATTAAGTCGGTTTATTTGGGATAATTATTTATGTTGTGTTGGAAGGTTCTTCACCCAACACTTGAACGCTATCGCTAAATTGCGAAATCCGTTGAAAACGGCCGTACCGGTTCCGTGGGAACACAAACTCGTGGATGAGTTCGTGACGATCTCTTACGCAACTTGATAAATTGAATTTTATAGAGCACACGGTTATACACTGACACCTGATAAAATATTTATTCTAAGTAATCAAACACTGATCAAGTATTTAACGTAAAAGATAAATATAATATTCTTTGAATCACGTAAAACTGTGTAAAACAATTTTATATATATATATATATATATATATATATATATATATATATATATATATATATATATATATATATATATATATATATATATATATATATATATTTGTGAATAATATCTCCCCAGTGCAAGATATTAAGTTGAAATTTTGTATGCTTATCCGGGGATACTTATTCTATGAATTATATTTCAAATCAGTCAATTTACATGAGTAATAGAAAAAAATAAGAATTCCCAGGTTTGTTTTTCATATCCCGAAAAAATAATTTCCAAGCAACGGTTCTGATAGTATGGTGATAGCAAGTGTGCTTGGTAATAAACAAAATTCGGAGAGACGGATTCAAAACCAGCCGACAGCAAATAGTGTATTATATACTCAGGAACTAAAGTGCATATTCAATCCCGTGGATGAAGTCACCTGAGGGATTGAATGCACTCTAGTCCTGTGGTATATACGCTATTTTTCGCAGTCCCGTATCAAATGGAACCATATTAGTGTAAAAGAAATTAATCTTACAATTTGACAATACCTACAAATGTCAAAAATTTAAACTCAACGCCTGCTCAAAATGTTTGCAGATACTATATGATGTTATGAAAACATCTTTTTTATTTTTACTTTAGTCCCCCAGGGATTTTTTTCATATTTAATCCCTCTGGGAGTGAATTTAAACTTTAGTCCCTGAAATGCGTGATTAGAATCGCTCTTTAGTCTCGGGAGTGCGAAAACTTATTTTTAAATTTTTACTTTTCAAAATAATTTTTATAACATTTAATAAAATGGATACGTTATACGCAACATAACTTATTTATTTTATAAAATATAAATCGCACTAAATACAACAGAAAAAATTAAAAAAATTACAACAAATATTCAAAATGACCACCATTTTGTACTAAGTACAAAAATAAGGCTGCAGTCATTTCTTATTGCCGTTTTAAGATCTTCTATAGTGGTCAAATGGCTATTTAATTGATCCATTTAAACAAATCCAAAAATATAATTTGTAGTTGAAATAATGTTTATATTTTATTAAATATGAATAAAAGATTAAATACATATTAATGATAAAAATTCCGAACCCGATTCTACGAATTTTGTTTATTACCAAGCGCACACGCTACCATTATCCTATTTAAACTGTTGCTTAGGAACTATTTTTTTCTAGGGTATGAACAACAATTCTGGAAATTCGATACTTTTTCTTAATTTTTTCTAGTATTACACATGTAAATTGACTGATTTGAAATATAATCCTTAAAATTAGTATTCCCAGATAAGCATACCAAAATTCAATATCTTGCACTGGGGAGATACTATACTATTCACAATTAACTGATTTTCCAAGTTAATCCCCTATGTGTATATAATTCAATGGTAAAAGTTAAAATAAACAATATAATTATTAAAATTAAGGAAAATAATTATTCTTTAAGAGCATGTAGCTTGAAAACGGCGCATTTCCGGATTTGAGTTTATTAGAAAAAGTGAATCTATTTTGCATCCCCTACATATCCTATAAATTTGTAACACATATTTATTAACACCCTATATAATACTAGAGATTTTGAATTTGTGTTTCACTGTTCAAAAAAGCCCTCCATGTGTTCTGGCAGAAGAAAAGTGAACTTTATCATTTCTTATCGTTAAGAGCGTACTTAAACTAACGACCGTATTAACACTATCGACTCTCCACTTCCTTCCTTTCAAAGTGCAGTGAAATTATCAGAGAAAAAGATAGCTATAGTAGTGCTGTGTGCTTATGCAGCGGCACAACCATAAGTTATAATTGAGTCATGGTTTCTGAACACCAACTGTTCTTGTGAATGAAATCTGAAGGCTACTGTGCACTATGAATTGTTTCCGTTGCTTAAACAATTGAACAAACAAAGAATCAGATGTATTGGATATGAGCAAATTAGCCGAGAGATGGGTTCCGTGCAAGATATTTTACATCACTCTGTCACCATGAACGAAACAAGGATCGAGACCACGGAATAGACTGTAAAGATGTAACCCTGAAAAACAGGAATTAAAATAAAAAATCTATTGCATTGCCCAAGTTATGCCCAATTTTGTCCATCTCTTACTTTTTTGCCCAGCCCCCCGTAACTACGACATAAATTAGGTTAGGTTAGAACTATTATAATTACCCCTTAACCTTAAAATTAATTTTAGTAAAAACTAAATAAGTATTTCGAGATCTAAGTTCTCATCATCAGTAGTACAACAAGGGAAAGTTAAACAGAGTAGTCAAGATTACTAAACATGTCAACCATGCCAGAGATCCTAACAACTTTGAAAAACAAGGGAGAGAACTGGGATTATATAGGGACGGAAGTCACAGGTGAAAACCTATAAACTAAGATAAATTTCGTCCAATAATAATGAGTGATTAAATTTTAAATCGTCCAATAAAATTTAACTTTGTAATAAATCGAAAAGTTTTGAGTTTGGTATGGGACCGAGATCTGCGTTCATCAAATTATTTTTATATTTAGTTATTTATTTATAAATAACTACTTCCTAAAATTTAAAACTCAGATTAATTTTTAAGTTAGGTTCTTTGTCTATTTTGCCTCATTCGCTTATATTTGTGCCGACAGCGAAAATGTTGGTTGGGCAAAACTTGAAGGATGCATCTTAACTTTTTTTTAAATTTCTAGCATACACCTTTATTTTTGTTTGGAATTTTTGCAATAAATTTACGCCATTTTGGCACAAAACTGGGCATAACTTGGGTAAAATTATGCAGTAGTTTTTTTCTCTTAATTTCTACATGAAGGTGCCAACTTCACACGGGTAAGCAGATCGCGTTTATAACCCTTAGCTTAAATAATAATGAAAAATCTGATGTGGCCAGCACATTACCTTCCGTGAGTTCTATGGATTTTGTACAAATTTCATACAGATACAATGTGTTCAAAAAAAATCCTAACTCGGAGTAGGCTATGAACAAAGAAACGTATGTCTGATCATTATTCAAATCAAAAGTAAAGTTGTCAAAATTGATCTTCAAAAAAGACAATAAAGAAGGATACAGTGTATTGCTAATCGCCGTTTCCTAATTTGTTTCCATTTCTAAAACAAGATTCAAGAAGAAAAGCTTTGATTTCTTTAAATAACATTTTTAACAATATTTCGTGTCAAATTAACATTTATTTAAATATGTGTAAATTGACATACGTTTCTTTGTTCATAGCCTCGTCCGAGTTAAGATTTTTTTTAACATACTGTAGTTCCTTGCAAACATTCTATTTCTTGTACAATACCTTCCAACAGTTGTATGTATTTTATAAAATAAACACAAACATAGTATGTCAACTTCACTTGACACTGACATCTTTCAATCAGAATTTTCTTAATATAGTAGCTGTATCCATAGCTGTGGCTACTTTATGAAATTTAATTCCTTTATAATTTTTTAACTCTATATCCGTTTAATATTAAATATAAAATGCAGTCAAATCGTATAGAGAATAAAATATTCTTTAATATTTATAATAACATTAAACGTGAAAAAATGATATTTGACATAGTTTTTTCAAGAAAAACTGTTAAAATCTCTAAATGAGGGTACTTCCGGTTGACTCATTGTAACCAAAATCTAATCAGCTCTTCATATGGATGTAACGAAGAAGAATACGAAAGAATTATAATTTTTGAAATTGTACTATTAGAGTTATCGCAGACGAAATTTTTGTTACACACACATACAGACATCATCGTAAAAATAGTAAAAATGTGCTTATTGATTAAAAACTCATTATCGAATTTTTTGACCAAAGACAATACCTTCCTTACCTAAAGGTGACGGAAGGTAAAAATAAAAAGGTGTAAGTAGGTATATACCGAAACGTCGGTTTTTTAAAAATAAGTGCTGTATGCTCTCGAGTTTTTGTTTTTTATCATTGTTGTGCATTACTGTTAAATTAATAGTATGAGAAATGATTTTAAAGTATTTCTCAAGGTTTTAGAGTATCAAAAAAATGTTACGCTTACGAAACCACAAAAAGTATTCCAATTTGTAATAAAAATTCCATATCTGAAATAAATTTCTTGGAAATTCTCAAATATAATCTATTTCATACACCGGAAAATCGTTTATTGCTGATGATGTTTTGAAATTGATGAAATGCAATTTTAAAGTATAGGAAACGCCAACGGATGTATTGCTTTGCAAAATTATAAATAGATTGCAAAATATCTACGCAGTGAAGTTATTGTAGTGCTATATAAGGCAAAGACAGATGTGTATACACGTGCCTTTTTACACACGTGCCAGATGTACTTCCGGTAGGCAGTTCCGGTCTACAGAACGCCGGATGTAGAGGGAGTCACCCTCCAGAAAAAAATGCCAATTTGAAAAGAAACATTTTGATTGGAGAAATTCGACACATCTCGGAATTTAATTACATGAAAATAGGTTCCTTTAGAAATTATAAAATCTACGAAAATGGTTCGAAATTTCTACAAAATTATTTCGGCTTCCTTAAATATGGACTTAAAATTTTAAAAAGCTATGAATCAAAAGACTGGTGATAATAATTCGATCGGTATTTTAAGTGTCATCTTCTAGACCAGATTTAGTTTTTACCGAGACTTTTGGAACAATAGCTGTATTATTTTTGAACAAAATCTCAGCTCATCTCAGATCATTTCAGATAAACTCAGGAAATGTTGTCCTTTCTGACACAACTGATTTGAGTTATTCTGAGTAAACTCATTTCCCCCCTTTCCGATGCTACACTACCAGTTTACAAAACTCAAAATGATTTGAAACACTGAATTTGCATTTTAAGGTTATATAATTCAACAAAATTTATATTCATACATACATAAAATCACGCATTTCCCACTAAGGGCCACTTTTACAATCATTAGATAAACCTCGTATAACGCTATACCAGGTATAAAATTGGAAATTGCATTTTACAAACCTCGGATAAACCTCAGATAGAATAAACACCAGTATTTCTTATCCCATGGAAATCGGTCGTATAAACCTTTGATAACTTTATCCCTTGTTCTTATGGATACCACGTAAACATAAACGATATTTTATTATTCATACGTTTGACAGATGTCATTCAAGTATTTCATCATCACTGTCAGAATCAAAAATAACATTTATATCATCTAACATCGTGAAAAATGC
The DNA here is from genome assembly GCA_963082715.1 of Harpalus rubripes. NCBI lineage: Eukaryota > Metazoa > Arthropoda > Insecta > Coleoptera > Carabidae > Harpalus > Harpalus rubripes. The sequence continues at coordinate 65,712,370 of OY720455.1, forward strand.
AAATTAGAAGGCAGAAATAATAACAATATTGAAGAAAAATAGTCTAACAAGAAGATAATTTTATTGTGCCAATACCAACTTAAAATGATTTAACGTAATTCCTGGTATAACTATCGGACAGATAAAATAGCATTGTAAAAGACAGTCTTGTTTATCGAAGGTATAATTGCTAGGATAAAGTTATTCCTCCGATATCTATACCATAGTTTATCCATTAATTGTAAAAGTGGGCCTTAGTGGGTTAGCACAAACTCGAAAGAATAAAAATAACATCAACCCAAAAAAATCACTCTCTTTCAACAACATTCTTACTAACCTGACATCATAGGTACAACATATATTCCTCACTCTTAACATATTAAAGTGACGGATTTTCGATAGCGAAACACCGCAACCGGACCACAATAATAGTTACGAAACAATCATCCTTCGCCACACATTCCTGTCCCACTCGGAAACTTAATCTCTTTTAGTATCTTATCAATTACATCCGTCCACTTACACACTGGACGGCCACGCAATCGAACACCCTCAATTTCACCAGGATATATACGCTTTACAAGCCGTTCACTCTTCATTCTCTCCACATGACCAAACCATCTCAACTGGCTCATTCCTACTCTCTTAACAACATTCTTCCTAACTATACTTTCTTCATACACCAAATTATTCCTTACGCGATCCCGTCTTACATATCCACGGCAGTCACTCTCTTTTTATGCTTTCCCGTCCATGTCCAACATTCGCTTCTATACATCAAAGCAGGCACTAGCACTCCATTATACACACTTAAACAAGCTTCTCTAGATATGTTTACGTTTCGAGCAAACGTACCCAGAGCATTCATTACCTTACCATTACCGACCATCCCTTGACATCATGCTACCCAAATATACAAACTCATTCACATATACAGATATACATACAAGTAATATATTTTCAACATTATCCATTTTTCGTTTATAAACAGTATCATAGATCAGAAAAATGTCAATAAATTTAACAGCTGTTACAGCAAAGGCTATCGGTAAAGAAGGAAATGATAAAATGGAATAAAACTTGTTCATTTTGCAAAATCACAACTCACTTTAGCTCAACTCAGTTATGTACTGAGCTGAGATACAATTGGTTCAAAAAGAATAAAGTGTGTAGTCAAAACCTACTATGCTAGACATGTGGGACAAATAAATAAATAAATATATCATCACGGCTTATTACCCATTGCTGGATGTGCCAATCTGCTTTGTACACAGATATCGGTAATGACGAAATATTTGCACCGTGCGGGCGCTTACCAGGCGTCACCTCACGGGCACTCATTGCTGGCGTGGAGAGTGCACCACAGGGGTCAATTTTGTGCCATTTAAAATTGGAAATATTTGGCGTCGGTCGGGATCGAACCCGGTTCCCCAGATTCGCGACCTGACACTCTGAAAAAATTGCAGTGCTTAGGGATACAATGCCTAATAGAATTAAAGTTAGTATTACAAATAAATGGGGGAATACTTGAATAACATAATCAGTTTTTGTCTTATTATCCATTTTTGGGTGTGCCAGAACACACAACACATTTCGTAATTTTTATAGGATAGGAAAAACTTTCAGATGTTTTTAAGCCGTCATATGTTCCTCCCAAGTGCATCCCATATCCCATAATATCTCCTAGGCAACATTCGTGCGTCTTTTGTTCCCTTAGGACAGCAGCTGTCCTATCCCTGGGGTTCTCACAAACAGTTGACTGTCTCTGACGTCATTCCAAAGCATCCATGGCGTGCCGCGATCCAAAATTGTCATTTATAATAACATTAAAATCAATAAAGATACGCATGCATTGTTTATTACACACGAATGTTGAGAAGAATATTAATGTGGTTTAGTAGGCTTTGGATCTGTGATTGTTTTGTTCTATATTGGATATTGAATAACTATTAATAGCCTCTATCTACGGTTTGAATTGAAGATACTGCATTGCGACAGTGGTTAAAGACAAATGTTTTAATTTAATGAACTTTAGTCAAATACTGAAAGTTTAAATTTCTAAATTCTCTGATGCGTAGTACAGACGCCATTTTGTTGCTTAATATACGCACAATCAGACCGTAAAGTGAAACGACAAGGAAAAATTATACAAACATTTTTTTTAATTTTGCACAAAAAATAAATTGAATATTACTTGTTACCCATTATTGGGTAAGTCAATTTGCCGAATGACACAGCGCGTAGACTGTGGTGTAAATTTCATGTTAAAATTCGTAATCTGTCATATATTTTATAAAACCGACGTTTCGGTCCTCTTCAGCGTAAGATCTTACAGATTCTTAAATATAAAATCATGTACACATAATTGCATTCTTTTAAACATACATTTCTACAAACATTGTACACAAATTTGTTCACCCTCAAAATCGACAATAGAATTTATGTTTAAAAATCTGTAAGATCTTACCTTGAAGAAGGTGTAAGTATCGGTTTTATAAGAATAAAAAAATGCTGTATGACAGATACAATGCATAAATGCTATACAGGGTGTTATTTAAGTGTACAACGTTTAACCGATGGTTGAACTAACACCATATAGATGTAGGTAAATCTGGCAATAATTACCTCCCGCTACCCTTGGTATAGGGATCGCGCTAAAAATCGCATATCGAGATTTTGGTATAGTATGACTAGCGAATGAAAGTTGTTTAAATTATTTAATAGATGTGACCCTTATGTATTCCGTTACAGAAGATTAGAATTATACCAGGAGGCATTTAAAATGACCTTAGCAACAGGATTCAGGGATGTATTTAAAAATATTAATACCGCAAATTGTAGTTCGTTCGTCTCAGGTGTAAAAACAACCCTCGATTCGAAATTACTGTTAGAGGAAATTAAAAATAATCCTATTTCATAGAATTGCCAAACTAAGTAGTTTAAAGATCAAAATATTTTGTTATACTCAACATAAACGAAAAATGTTTAAAATATGTTAAACGCACCCCTGTTTTCATATTCAGTTACCCTAGTCGGACATCTATTTTCGTCCAGATATACTAATGTATTTCTGTGCTTTCGTAGTCCAGTATTTAAATGGGTTCATGCAAAAATTTCATAGCTGAATATTTCGTACAATTCTATTATTCTCTAGGGTTTCAAAAGAGACCACATCTATAAAATAATTTAAACGTCAACTTTCATTCGCTAGTCATACCATACATGACCACCTATTAAGGTTCCTAGAATCCAATTTTAATATTTTCACGATGATATCTATGTGTATTTATGTATATATGTGTGGATCCTCCACTCATATACTATCATTCAGAAAATTTTGAAACCTTGTATTTCTACCTTAAACTAATATGGGAACAAGCCATTAGAATTTGGTGTAAATCAGATAACCGGAAATGGTACTTTACTTGAAGCTCAAAATAGTTTTCTTCGAAAAATACCCTCAAATGTTGTGTTATTATAAATATTATTAAATTTTTGATTTGCATAAATATTTTTTATATATTTTATGGATAAATTTATAAAATTATCTATAATTTAAATCCCGGAGCCTACACTTTAAACAAGCACAACTCCTTGGTTACACAGTTCATATCTCAAATGTATGTAAATGACAGATAAATGTCATTGTCAAGGAACTAATCATTTCAAATTAATAATACTAACGTTTTAAAAAGAAAATAGTAAATAAAACCATAGTTATATGGAATGGATCTTAATACAATTTCCAACATAACTAAATATAGTATGTATATTTAAATTAATAAAAATTAAATAACGGGAGGTATTGTGTTGGCTACATCAGATTTCTTTACATGCTTTCTGTAAGAACTGGAGCACCTTAAAAACTGACCAATTACGTAATAGCTCAAAATTTGACAATGGGAAAGAACATATTTATTAACACTGATTTAAAAAAATATATACATGAATATAAATTGTACGCCAATGCAAAAAAAACGTTATTTTGACAATCAACATTTTTTCCATAGAACACATTGATTTTTAAATATTTTACAAAGTTTTGAACGTATTTAGTCAGTTTTAAGGGGTTTCAGTTCTTTTTGAAAGTATGCCAAAGAAAAATTATTGCCACATTTACTATTTATGGGGTAGATCTACTAACGGGTAAGCGTTGTATACTTACCACCCTGTATAGACAAAATAAAGACTATATAAAAAATCTGATGTAGCCAGCACATTACCTTCCGTCAATTCTATGTATTTTGTATAAATGTCATACAGAAAGTTCCTTGCAAAAGATTCTATTTCTTGTATATTACCTTAATTCAGTTGTATGTATTTTATACAAATTCCACACAGAAAGTTTCTAACAAAAGATCCTATATTTCCAGTAAAATTATAAGACAAACACACAATGTCAATTTCACTTGACACTGACATCTTTCAATCAAAATTTTCTTAATATAGTAGCTGTTTCCATAGCTATGGCTACTTTAGGAAATTTAATTTCTTTATAATTTTTTAACGCTATATCCATTTAATATTAAGTATAAAATGCAGTTAAATCGTATAGAGAATAAAATATTATTTAATATTTATAATAACATTAAATGTGAAAAAATGATATTTAACATAGTTTTTTCAAGAAAAACTGTTAAAATCTTCAAATGAGGGTACTTCCGGTTGTCCAATTCTAACCAAAATCTAATCAGCTCTTCACATGGATGTAACGAAGAGAAATACGAAAGAATTATAATTTTTAGAATTGTAGTATGGAAGTTATCGTAGACGAAAATTTTGTTACACACACACACATACAGACATCATCGTAAAAATAGTAAAATCTTATTCTAGGGACCCTAAAACGTGGTTATTCATCAAAAACTCGCCACCGAATTTTTTGACCAAAGGCAATACCTTCCTTACCTAAAGGTGACGGAAGGTGAAAATTAACATTAAAAATTTCTTGATGAATTTAAATTACTCATCTGAACATTGCATCAAACTTCACATAAATATTTATTTATCAATAAAAATATGTTTATAAATTTATGAACATAACTTTTTCATATAAACACTCAGATCAAAGATATGAATCATAAACATTACTTTTAACAGTTAAAAAAATCTGATGTGGCCAGCACATTACCTTCCGTCAGTTCTATGTATTTTGTACAAATTTCATACGGAAAGTTCCTTGCTAAATATTCTATTTCTTGTACATTACCTTCCGCCAGCTGCATGTATTTTATGCAAATTTCATACAGAAAATTTATGTCTTAAATTATTATTTTGTGAGGTATTCTATATACAGTGTAATGTATGTATCTGCAGAAATAAAAGATTTATTATTATTATTTCTAGTACATTACCTTAAAGCAGTTGTATGTATTTTATACAAATTTATACAGAAAGCAAAAGATCCTATATTTCCAGTAAAATTATAAGACACACTATGTCAATTTCACTTGACACTGACATCTTTCAATCAGAATTTTCTTAATATAGTAGCTGTTTTCATAGCTATAGCTACTTTATGAAATTTAATTTCTTTATAATTTTTAAACTCTATATCCATTTAATATTAAGTATAAAATGCAGTCAAATCGCATAGAGAATAAAATATTCTTTAATATTTATAATAACATTAAATGTGAAAAAATGATATTTAACATAGTTTTTTCAAGAAAAACTGTTAAAACCTTCAAATGAGGGTACTTCCGGTTGTCCAATTCTAACCAAAATCTAATCAGCTCTTCACATGGATGTAACGAAGAGAAATACGAAAGAATTATAATTTTTAGAATTGTAGTATGGAAGTTATCGTAGACGAAAATTTTGTTACACACACACACATACAGACATCATCGTAAAAATAGTAAAATCTTATTCTAGGGACCCTAAAACGTGTTTATTGATTAAAAACACCACCGAATTTTTTGACCAAAGACAATACCTTCCTTACCTAAAGGTGACGGAAGGTAAAAATTAACATTAAAATTTTCTTGATGAATTTAAATTACTCATCTGAACATTGGTTGTTCTTGCATCAAACTTCACATAAATATTTATTTATCAATAAAAATATGTTTATAAATTTATGAACATAACTTTTTCATATAAACACTCAGATCAAAGATATGAATCATAAACATTACTTTTAACAGTTAAAAAAGATATTAATACATAATTTATCATTAATAATAATTCTAAATATAAATCCCGCAAATCCGTATATATTTAGACCGAAGTTCCAAACCCCGTAGTCCCATACACCAGCTGGTAACTTAAATATACCCGCCAGATGTGTCGGAATTTGAGGGGTGCTTTCTACCTTATAAAAGGTATATCCAACCTTCTTTAATGCATAGGGGCATACAGCATGACGGTTATTGTACAGCAGTACAGTCTGACAAAAAGTTTCACATATGGACTCCAATAAACAATATTCAGAACCTTAAAACATTAATGTTGAGTTCCTAAACCCTTTAGAGTTCCGTAAAGAGGTTTCTGTAAGGTACAGTTGTACTCTACGGTTTGAGTTCTGTAGAAAGTTCCACCGTGGGAACTGGGAACTTTGTATCGTGTGACCACGTCAACCTCGAACAGGGACGTACTCAGAAAATTTAAACAATCAATTAAGTAAAAGTTAAATATCCCTTACGGTTAAAAATAACAGTCTAAATTTCAGTTTATCTCAACTCACTTTAGATAAACTCAGTAAATTGTTTTTCCTTTTGTTCTGAGCTGAACGATACTGATATAAAAAATAAACTCAAAATAATCTGAGCCATTCGGATCAGTAGAAGGCGTAATGTTGTGAGAAGGCCTCTTTTTATTTTCGTTTTTGTTAATAACTTTGAAACGTTTTAAATAAAACTTTTAATTTTGTTCAATGAAAGAGAGATTATGGCAGTGTACAAAAAGTTAACAGTTGGTATTTATCGCTTTATTTAATGGACAATAATAAATATTAAACATGAAATTGTAAGACTAGTTTTGTATTGTAGCTTGAAATCCAATAAAAAAGTGCCCTAAAGAAGTGCAAATCAAGATCTATAATATTACTTCATACTTAGATATTTTGGAAAAGCAAACTGCAAAAGTTACATATTTGTCTGTATCTACTGACTTATACATTTTTCTGAATTAATCGACTTCGTAGCTCGTATAGTTGTCGAGATATATACCAAAAATTAAAAAATCTGATGTGGCCAGCACATTACCTTCCGTCAGTTCTATGGATTTTGTACAAATTCCATACAGAAAGTTCCTTGCAAAAGTTTTTATTTCTTGTACATTACCTTCCGGCAGATGTATGTATTTTATACAAATTCCATACAGAAAGTTTCTAGCAAAAGATCTTATATTTCCAGTAAAATTATAAGACAAACATACTATGTCAATTGCACTTAACACTGACATCTGTCTATCAAAATTTTCTTGATATAGTAGCTGTTTCCATAGCTATGGCTACTTTATGAAATTTAATTTCTTTATAATTTTTAAATCTATAGAGCGCGAGTAGACACGTGACTTGAGAGACCTTGAAATGCTTTTAATCAGCTGATTTGTGTGCGCGTGTCACTTTGACAAATATATGTCACTTTGACAAAAGCAATGTTTTGACTTATTTTGATTTTGAACTGCTAAAAGGATTTATTTTACAATTTTCAAATAGTAAAACACATGAATTTAAAAATAATAACTTTTTAACAGTTCAAAATTAAAATAAGTGAAAACATTAGTCTTGTCAAAGTGACATTGTTCTTGTCAAAGTGACATGCGCACACATATCAGCTGATTCCAAGCACTTCAAGGTTGCTCGAGTCACATGTCTGCTCGCGCCCTATATCCGTTTAATATTAAGTATAAAATGCAGTCAAATGGTATAGAAAATAAAATATTCTTTTATATTTATAGTAACATTAAATGTGAAAAAATGATATTTGACATAGTTTTTCAAGAAAACTCTAATCAGCTCTTCATATGGATGTAACGAAGAAAAATACGTAAGAATTATAATTTTAATTTTTGAAATTGTATCGCAGACGAAATTTTTGTTACACGCACACACACACAGACATCATCGTAAAAATAATAAAATCATATTCTAGGGACCCTAAAACTACTTTATGAAATTTTATTTCTTTGTAATTTTTTAACTCTATATCCATTTAATATGAAGTATACAATGCAGTCAAATCGTATAGGGAATAAAATATTCTTTAATATTTATAATAACATTAAATGTGAAAAAATTTAACATAGTTGTCAAGTAAACTGTTAAAATCTTCAAATGAGGGTACTTCCGGTTGACCAATTGTAACCAAAATCTAATCAGCTCTTCATATGGATGTAACGAAGAATAATACGTATTATAATTTTTGAAATTGTAGTATTAGAGTTATCACAGATGAAATTTTTGTTACAAACATACAGGCATCATCGTAAAAACAGTAAAATCGTATTCTAGGAACCCTAAAACGTGCTTATTGATTCATAACTCATCATCGATTTTTTTGACCAAAGACAATACCTTCCTTACCTAAAGGCGACGAAAGGTAAACAATAATTGTCCGTTTTCTTTGCACCCTATTAAAAATACACAAAACCAGGACGCATTAAATAATTCCTACTAGAAATTAATGAGAGTTTAATTTTTTTACAAAAGTAGAAGATATTGAAAGAACAACGTTTTGAGACCATAAAGGAGATATTTTTGTACAATACTTACATTTTTGAACAATACTGTATAAATTTAAATGTAGCCTATAAAAAATGGACTATTTTGATTGTAAATAACATTAAATGTATACTAACTAACGGTACACTGAGTCATACGAATAAATCTAAATACATATCTGTTGCATACAACAGTATGTCGTCACGTTTTCCCAAAAAGTTAAAGTGTACATCATTAATAAAATTACTTACAAAACCATTTTTTCCTAATATCGCTGTTATACTTTTCAGTTTTCAATTTTGTTTTAAACATTTTGTATCACAAATACACTGGTCTACGAACGAACACAAACTAAAAGAATAATAAACAATTTTATTCAAGTTGACGGAGTTAAAATTAAAAATGCACATGATTGATAAAAAAAAATAATAGATTCTGTGACTCACTAAAGTATATATGTATTTGGTTTTGTATGCAATATTAACTATGAAAAATTCTAAAATAAGACCGTGAAATGTCAACGGAATCAATTTTAATATTTTATTTATCTATGGGGAAAAGACACGTTAATTTTTTTTTCCTTTTTCATAATTTAATCAAGGAAAATATATTTGAAATGGCTGTTAAAAAGAAAATAATGTTTTTCCTTATGTTAAGCAATTTTTATGTATAATCATTATACAAATATGTACTTACATGTATGTTACAAAAATAATTACAATATCAAAGTGAGTCATGTAATATACAAAATGTTTTCCTCATTCAAATATAGCCATAATTTTACCTAATAAAAACATTTGTACTTAACCATAATCAGTAATTATTAATACAAATACTTTATTGAATTAAAGTCGGTAAGTGCTTCCTACTGGTTCAGGATGATTTGGAGATCTCGACTTCGTCTCGGTCTCCAATAAATCCCATAAAAGAGCACTTACTGACAGCAATGCTTATTATGTTTTTTGTACAAGGCACTAAATTAAAAAATAAGATTTGCGTATATAAAGTGAATTTCGTACTTTGCGTAACTCGCCTACGGCTCGATTACGCAAACTGTATTCTTATTACAATAATCATTGTAAAACTTTCAATATACTATTGACAAATTAAAAATATTTGGTTGTCATTTTGAAAGTAAGCTTTGATCGTTGTTTTATTTATTTACCGCCTCCGCTCCCTAATCGGTAAGTGTTTCACATCACTTACGGATCAGTAATTTGTAAATAAAGCTTACTACCTTCGAAACCCTATCGGTAAACATTTAAAAAAACTTGATCGTGTAAAAGAATATAACCAGAAATATATACAAATAATTTTGTTGTATGCCCGCCGTATTCAAATTAAAATGATTAACTTTACCGGTTTCAGGATATTAATCCATTGATTACATGTACAAAAGTAGGCTGGTAACTAAGTAATAACTGTATCTGTATGGTAATATTATTACCATACTGACTTCTCAACAACGGTCTACAAAATCAAAATAAAATAAAATGAAAGTATAATGTTCTTCATTAATACATACAGATAACGTTAATGTTTCGTTCTAAATACGGTTTACTTTGTTCTAAAATAATAAACATGAGGAATAAAGCATATAATTTAAATATTTGTCATATTGACAAATGTCAAAAAAATTGTTCTGTTAACCATAGCATTCTTAGAGTAGAATTAACGAAAGAATTTCAAAGAATAATATTTATTAATATAGTCTTCATTTTCTGAAACCGATAAACTATTGAACAAACCACGGATGTTATGATTCATAACAAGCCTTAGATGTCTTAAAATCCTCGCTCTACGAGCTCGGATTTCAAAATGACATCTGCAGCAGTTATGATATACATAACATTCCTAGGTATGTTAATAGCTATAAATGTACAACACAATTTTGAGTAAAATATGTATGTGTATAATTCACTTTTCTGATTTAAGCTTTAAGCCAATGCTTTTATATTTGTCTTCCAATAAAACTAAAATACATCTCACAAAAACACTATTATATTTATTAAAATTACCCGTATATATTTATAAGTATGACAGCATTTGTACACAAATTTTACGAGTATAGTAACATAGTTTACTCATGAATAACTGCCGTATTATGTATAAAATATTGTATATATATATATATATATATATATATATATATATATATATATATATATATATATATATATATATATATATATATATATATATATATATATACAGGGTGTTTCCTTTAAAACAACCAGCGCTTTTTTGGGCGATCTAACAACTTTAGAGAAAAATGTTTTGTACCAAAAATGATCAAGAATAAGGGGATAATGTAACGATAGTAACAAACCGAATATTTAACCAGTGGTTCTCAAACGGTAGAACAAAATTATATTTTTTTAAATGGCACCCTATATAATTTTTTAGCCCTTTAAGTAGAATATTACTTTCTGATTTCAACGATATAAATATAGCATAGGGTTGTATAATAATTATTGCGAGAAAAATTGTATTAAAAACTAGAAACAATGTAATAAAAAGTGGGTTTACTATACTAGCGTAACTAGACAACAGACGTATCAATATCAGTGTATTGCATATCCTATTGTAATATTATAACATTATTTTTAAAACCATTTTTCTGGAAATAATTGTTGTACAACCCTATAACCATATTTATATCGTTGAAATCAGAAAAAAAATCTCTATCTAATGGGCTAAACAATTATATAGGATACCATTTAAAAAAAATTATTTTTGTTCTGCCGTTTGAGAACCACTGGTCGAATTTTCGGTTTGTTATTATTAATAAATTAGCCCCTTATTCTTGATCATTTCTTGTATATAACATTTTTACCTTCCGTCACCTTTAGGTAAGGAAGGTATTGTCTTTGGTCAAAAAATTCGGTGGTGAGTTTTTAATGAATAAGCACGTTTTAAGGTCCCTAGAATACGATTTTACTATTTTTACGATGATGTCTGTATGTGTGTGTGTGTGTGTGTGGATGTGTGTGTGTAACAAAATTTTCGTCTGCGATAACTCTAATACTACAACTCCAAAAATTATAATTCTTTCGTATTCCTCTTCGTTGCATCCATATGAAGAGCTGATTAGATTTTGGTTATAATTGGTCAACCGGAAGTACCCTAATTTGAAGATTTTAACAGTTTTTCTTGAAAAAACGATGTTAAATATCATTTTTTCATATTTAATGTTATTATAAATATTAAAGAATTTTTTATTTTCTATACGATTTGATTGCATTTTATACCTAATATTAAATGGATATAGAGTTAAAAAATCTGATGTTTCCAGCACATTACCTTCCGTCAGTTCTATGTATTTTGTACAAATTTCATACGGAAAGTTCCTTGCTAAATTAAATATTCTATTTCTTGTACATTACCTTCCGGCAGTTGCATGTATTTTATGCAAATTTCATACAGAAAATTATTATTTTGTGACGTTTTCTATATGCAGTGTAATGTATCTGCAGAAATAAAAGATTTATTATTATTATTATTTCTTGTACATTACCTTAAAGCAGATGTATGTTGTATGTATTTTATACAAAAGATTCTATACCTATTTCCAGTAAAATTATAAGACAAACACACTATGTCAATTTCACTTGACACTGACATCTTTCAATCAAAATTTTCTTAATATAGTAGCTGTTTCCACAGCTATGGCTACTTTATGAAATTTAATTTCTTTATAATTTTTTAACTCTATATCCATTTAATATTAGGTATAAAATTCAATCAAATCGTATAGAAAATATAATATTCTTTAATATTTATAATAACATTAAATGTGAAAAAATGATATTTAACATAGTTTTTTCAAGAAAAACTGTTAAAATCTTCAAATGAGGGTACTTCCGGTTGTCCAATTCTAACCAAAATCTAATCAGCTCTTCACATGGATGTAACGAAGAGAAATACGAAAGAATTATAATTTTTAGAATTGTAGTATGGAAGTTATCGTAGACGAAAATTTTGTTACACACACACACACACACACGGACACACATACATACATACATACACACACACACACATACAGACATCATCGTAAAAATAGTAAAATCGTATTCTAGGGACCCTAAAACGTGCTTATTCATCAAAAACTCACCACCGAATTTTTTGACCAAAGACAATACCTTCCTTACCTAAAGGTGACGGAAGGTAAAAATGATAAAGAAATTAAATTTCATAAAGTAGCCATAGCTGTGGAAACAGCTACTATAAAATTTTGATTGAAAGATGTCAGTGTCAAGTGAAATTGACATAGTGTGTTTGTCTTATAATTTTACTGGAAATAGGTATAGGATCTTTTGCTTTCTGTATGGAATTTGTATAAAATACATACAACTGCTTTAAGGTAATGTACAAGAAATAATAATAATAATAAATCTTTTATTTCTGCAGATACATTACACTGTGTATAGAAAACGTCACAAAATAATAATTTTCTGTATGAAATTTGCATAAAATACATGCAACTGCCGGAAGGTAATGTACAAGAAATAGAATATTAAATTTAGTAAGGAACTTTCCGTATGAAATTTGTACAAAATACATAGAACTGACGGAAGGTAATGTGCTGGCCACATCAGATTTTTTTCTAAAGTCATTAGTTCGCCCAAAAAAGCGCTGGTTGTTTTAAAGGCAACACCCTGTATATTCCTGCTTCTGGAGGTATTACATCGCCGCAGGAATTTCAGTTGTTACCAAAAGAATCCTGCTATTACTTAAGGGTATTGTGTTTTACTGTATTGTTGAGAAATGAAAGTAAAAATTGTAGAATTACAGGGTAAATTCAGGTATTATTAAGGGTTTACTAATAACGAGGTATTACAACTGTGCCGGAAAATTAGTCATAGTAAGGCCCCGGGTTCAAAACTCTTTCATCAGTATAATTTAAAAATAATATAATATATAGATAAAAAATATTACGAACGCACTTTAATAATAATAATAATTTTAAAATAGCGTTCTTATATTATTTTCTTGTGAAGTTAATCGTTAGTTTTAACAAAAGCGCGCTATAAAAGTGGGTTCGTAATACCGGTTAAAACAAATCAAATAAGTACAAAATAATTGGTCCTACCTAGGCCCATTCTCCGTTTGATTTTCTTAACCAGCTTCATCTTCTTGAGTATATTGGGTTTCTCACCCCTACAGTTACATTCGGTTACTCCCATGAGCACTCACTCACTACCACTCTGTGTCTGTGTCTGTCCGTGTGTTGTGTTCTGTTGGTTGTTAGTGTTGTGTGTCTACCGCCGACCACGACTGAATTGTGACTGCCGCTTTGCAGCAGAGACCGCGGATCTAGTAGCCTCCTGCGACAGCTGTAGCCACGAGCCATCGACCAATGGGAAGGGAGCTCGCGGACGGGTGCCAAAAGGGCAGATGTGAAAAGGACGAGAATAAGGATAGAGGATAGAGAACTGGGGTGATGAGATTATTGTTTGAAGAACCATCTTAAAAGTGGATGGAGATGAGCAAGCTTCACTTTTTTTATCAAAATTAAATGTTTGTTTTTTATGGGGAGTGGTTACCCTTCCTGAATATAACATCAGAAACACAAGCTTGATTTTTTTAATACGAGGGAGTACCCAGAGTAGTTCACCGCTAGGTATCTTTACTAGAAACCCTTTTGAATATATTGCCCCAGTGTCATCCTTGGAAAAAATGGTAAGCTTTCTGGTCATCGTAAACCACACTTGGAACGAATTTTCCTGCCAAAATTTGTTAGCATAAACTCAAGGATATTTCAGTGAATTCCTTCAATTCATCGATTGTTCTATGACAATCAGACATTATCACATCTCGGCAGGGGTTATTCTAACGTGCAGTTGGACACAAAATGTGCAATAGGAAAAGCAAATTGTGCAGTGGGAAATTAAAATCTGTGCAGTTATTTTTCATTTATTTCGAATAAACCAAATAAAATTAAAAAAAAAAATCTGATGTGGACACCACACGACTTCCTTGTACGCAAGACCAATATGAAGATGAAGTATAGACCCAATTATAAAATTGCACGTGTTTGACATAATTTGACATGAACATCTATTTTTTATTTTTTTGTTATTTTTTGTCCTAATCCATAGCAAGCTTCATTACAAAAACCAAAAAGTATCTAAGTTTTAAATTTACATATCTCGCTTATACAAAGGGCTAATTTAATAATACTTGATGTGCTAGACGCAGAATTTAATTCTCTAAAACTCTTATTTGAAGCATTTATTTCTAAAATCAAAATGAAACCATTTTATTCAAGAAAAACTGTTAACAACTTCAGGTAATATATCACTTCCGGTTAGCCTGTTTTAACAAAAATCTGCTATGTTATTCCATTTGATATAAAAGTCTTATATACCAAATTTGAAACGTTTTGGATTATATTTTAATATAGTTTTTCATTAAAATCTATTATGGGCTTCAAATAAAGTACCATATCTGGAAATTATGTAATGACCAAAAAGGGAGGTGCACAACTAGATGCTATAGAAGTCCTAAATACAAAATTTCAACTTTCTACGGCTTACCGTTTTTGAGTTATGCGAGATACATACGCACGTACGTACGTACGTACAGACGTCACGACGAAATTAGTCAGAATGGATTCAGGGATGGTCAAAATGGATATTTCCGTTGAAATCTCAAAACCGAAATTTTTCGCGATTACAATACTTCCTTTACTTCGTACAAGGAAGTAAAAACATGAACTAAACATATTAGTCAGTACTATATACCCTTAAAATTAGTGACATAGATTTAGAAACATCCTGTGTAAGCACTAAAATTGTACTAGCTTTTCCCTCAGACTCTTCGCTTGTCTTATCCTCATCATTGGCATTGGCCTCAGCAAAAATACCATTAGAGGTGCTCACGCTTATCATTGTGGCTTTCCGGGGATCTCATTCTAACAGAGAAGGCATGTTGTAATAAATATACAAAACCACATTTTTGGAATCTACCGACAAGCTATTCCGAGACACGATTTTATATTTTTTAAATTTAATTCCGAAGAAATAGTTAAGAACTAACTCAGGAAGCGTCAGTTTCCGCAACTCTTTTATTTGTGGATGTTCTAGTATTTCGTTATAATCCAACTTGAATTGAATTAAACAAAGATCTTTCACCAAAATATTATAAACCTATACTCTGTTCCATTTAAGCCATTCAGTATTGTAGAGAATAGGGAATACTTTTAACCTTTCTGATTGGCTGAAATTTGTGACAAGAGACAAGTTTATCCAGTGTAATTTCGGCTACTTAAAATTGGCGTTGATGCGAGCGACATCTGCTAAATGGCTTAAAGGGAATAGAATATACAGGGATTTATTTTCTTGTACAGTGGAAAAAAATCCTTAGAATAACCTCTGCCGTAAAATCTCGCTTGTCTCAAAGCCTTCTTTCTGAAAGCCCTCCGAAGTATTGCGACAGTTTCTGCTGTTAATTTTCCTAACAGAAAATAAAACTTTAATGTCTGCCATTGCAAAATCGCTGAAAACGCCAAACAGCGTTTACGAAAAAAAAAAAAAAAATAGTTACCGCTCAAATGTGTTCACAAGGATGACTTTTGGGCAACAGATCCAAAAATCTGGTGTGAATAACACAATACCAAGTTACAAAAAATATTTATTTTGGATTAGCGAATTTTACTGTAATTTTGACAGTTTATTTCTTAAAATATAGTCTAATCTAATCCAAGTAACTACCTTTTTTTAAACCCCGCAACAGGATTAAATCCCAATTACAGAATAGGTTCACATTCACACATATCCATGCCTTAGTGGGATTCGAACCCAGAGCCCCGAGCACACTCATTACTTATGAGGCGTTGCTCTAAACATTGAGCCACAAGAGCTATTAAAATTAAGATTAAATTTTAAATATCGGAATAGGATAGAATTTACTAATCCAAAAATGAGGATTAGCTAAAATATTTTTGTGAATCGTTAATTTTTATTAATATACATACCTACATATTTACTTATGCTGGAAACTGCATTGAATTCCTTTTCTATTGTTCTATTTACTTTTTTCTTTTTAAAACGTTACTAATATTATTTTGAAATGATTAGTTCTTTGATAGTAACATTTATCTGTCAGTTACTTACATTTAAATAACCGCGTTTTGTTTGTTTAAAGCGTAGGCTCTGGGATTTAAAGTATAGATTTTATAAATTTATCCATAAAATATATAGAAAAAGTATTAATGCAAATCTATAGAACATTTAATAATCTTTAATTTTTATAATAACATTAATCTCGAAAAAATAACATTTAAAGGCATTTTTCGAAAACTATTTTGAGTAAAGTGCCATTTAATGGGCTCTTTCCATTACAGAAAAAGTTCGAAATACATGGTTTCAAAATTTTCTAAATGATAGTATTTGAATTAGAGTGGAGGATCCACACATACACACAGACATCATCGTGAAAATGTTAAAATTGGATTCTAGGGACCTTAAAACGTTGTCATTTACCAAAATCTCGATATGCGATTTTTAGCACGATCCATATACCTCCCTTACCAATGGTAGCGGGAGGTAAAAAGGGTAGTCTCAAGTCAATAAATTTTTCCAGTGACGCTCAAACATTTTTTTTATATTAAGACTGTCACCCATCGTAGTACAAACTAAAAGTATACAACTTGATTAATCCAAAATAGTGATCAAGTAATATAAAACACACTGTTTTTCTAATGTACATAAATGTACGTACATATGGGACATTTCAAGTTTCAATTCTTGCGTCTGTAACTGAAACCCGCTGTAACTGAAACTGAAATAGAAGGATGTGGATTATCTCGACCCAGATTCAATAATGTGAAGACAAATATTTCAGCATTTAGATCACATTACAAACATTTTTATAATTTTCTTTATATTGTTAATTTTTCTCGAAAAACTCATTTAGACAATTATTAATATAGATACATACTTTATTTTTTAAGGGCGCTTTTAATCTCATAGTTACTACGTTTACATGCAGTTTTGAAAATGGTTTCAGTTTTCAGTCAAAATTATGCAAAACTGTTTACATGCAGTTTTCAAAACAAGTTTAAAAATTGATTTGAAATCAGTTTCGGCGCATGCGCATTTAGCTGATGTAAGTGACAGATCCTCTTCACTCCATACACTTCGTTTTGCTATTATTCCAATTATTTTTTATACTTCGTACCATTACGCACTAAAACTACACAACTGTCAGTATATTTGAAGGTTAGTAACACAAAGCGACAGAAATGTTATGCTTTATACGCATGCGCAGTATTGAAACTGAATTTTAAGTGTTTACATGAGTAGTTTTGAAACTAGTTTTCAAGTCCAACCCATGAATTTTATTTTTGGTTTGAGATAATTCAAAACCGTTTTGACACTGTATACATGGCGTTTTCAAAACTAAAAACGTTTTAAAAACGGTTTCAAAACTGCATGTAAACTCAGTAAGTATTTAAATTGAAAGCTTCGGCAGTTTTTAAGTGTGCCACAAATAATTTAATTAATTAATTAATAATAATAATAATAGTATTAAGACAGTACAGTAATGACAACATATTAAATTATTCGCCATTATTCTGTAACTTAATCGATAATAGTTATCGATCTATAACAATTTTTGACAAATAGAAACAAATGTATCATCTGTCAGCATCATTTTTTTTCAGTGTCTACTATAATTATTGGCTACAATTTATTATCGATCGATAAAAGTTATCGATTGAGTTACAGAATAGGGGTGATTATCTGTCATTGTATTTATGATTAATAACAATCATTTTGGGCCAGTGCCCCCCTGAATTTAGTATCGTGGGAATTTATTTCTCAACAAAAACTAGTCCCGTTCCTATATCGATATTATTGATTTGATGTGGCTCTACACGCGATGCTCTGCTGTCTTCGCACATTGTCGCGTTGCTTAGCAACCGATACTTTGTTTACTCTGCCGAAGTAGAGTAACAACACAATAACAATTGCTGCTATTTTCAGCGCAAAACAAAATCCTGCAAACCTGAAGCAATCGCATAGGCTGGTGTCGTTCGATTCGCGTTTGTTTAACAAGTGAGTCAATACTAGACTGTCGACTGTCTGAGAAGATAAGGCAGGAAACAAAAGAGGAAACTACGGGGGAAATATTGATGTGGTTTTGTTTCTAACTATACTGGGAAAATTATTTGATAATTTTTTTTTACAAATTTCACTAGATTTTGAAGGAAATACCACAATTATGATAAAAGACTTTTGGAAATTATTAATTGTTCATTCATAATGTTCTCGGAAAAAATGATCCCATTTGGTACAATGACTAATGATATTCTAGACAAGACAATTATATTTAGATATAATTGATAAATTGTCTTGTCTCTTAATAAGCTGTATTCTTTTAGGAATATTTTTGCTTAGCTCATCTGATAATTCATAACATTTCATATACAAAAAAAATCATTACCGTATATGACATTTTTATTTTTAATCAACCATGAAGTTTCTACTTTAATAAATAGTGTGTTCAAAAAAAGGAGGTTATGAATACATAAAGAAACGTATAACTATCAATTTAAAAGTATTTAATTAAATGTCAATTTGACACGAGATATTGTCAAAAATAAAGAAATTAAAGCTTTTCTTCTTGAACCCTATATATTATTATATACTATATCCTTCTTTATTATCTTTTCTCCTTGAAATACATTTCAAGATCAATTTTGACAATTTGATTTTTGAATTGAATATTGATCAGACATACGTTTCTCTGTTCATAGTCCACTCCGAGATAGGATTTTTTGAAACACTCTGTACATTTACAATCTACTAATTGACATTTCTTCCATAACACAACATTAGTCGCGTTCTTTTTACCACTTTTCATCTCAGCTCACTAATTTTATATTCACATATACAGATATACTTACAAGTAATATATTTTCAACATTATCCATTTTTCGTTTATAAACAGTATCAGAAAATACGTCAATAAATTTGACAACTGTTACAGCAAATACTATCGGTAAAGAAGGAAATAATAATTTCAATTAGGTCAAAAAGAATACAGCTATTGTAAAGATTATTTGTTTATTCCTCTTTTATTTATTTTATTCCTTTATTATTATTTGAAGAATAATTGTATATTGTGTTATTAGGAGTAAAAGTGATACTTTGTGTGGCGAGCATAGAAGTTTGCACGACGAGCGAAGCGAGTCGGACAATTGAATGCGAGGCACACAAAGACACTTTTATTCCGAATGGCACATTAAATTTTTTTCACAAACGCACTACTTTTCTTTTTATTCGCTAATTCTATGTAGTTTCTATGAATATCTATTTAGTTTATTCCTACGCCGCAGGCGTAGAAATGAAACTTCTACCTTGTGAACCAAGTCACAAAAAATGCCATTTCTACGACGTTTGAAAAAAAAATATGCAGACAATTCCGTGGAAAATAATATACCAAAGAGACGTAAACTTCATAGAATTGAAAATTATGTGGAAGTTATAGTACCGTACAATTTAAACATTTTAGAATGTGTCGCCGTACACAGTATTATTATATAATCGACAGAAGCCCAAATAATGCCCACTCATAGTTTTGGGCGATCCAAAAAACACCTGAAAATGCTGCTGTTGTCAAATTAAAATTGTACACACGTGGTACATATATCCATCGACATCAATCGTTCTTTTTACTTCGTAAAAATCTCAATTAATCTCAACTTAGTTCATGTCAAACTCATCTCATTTTGAGAACAGATGAGACGAGCCAAATAATAAAAAGAATGCGACTATTAACCTTTCTGCTAAACTGAATGGCTCAGATCATTTTGAGTTTATTTCGCGAGTGATGCAGCATCGGTAGGGGGGATCTGAGTACACTCAGTACCGTTCAGCTCAGTTAGCTCAACAATTTACTGAGTTTATCTGAAGTGAGCCGAGGCGAACTTAGATTTTGACCAACAATAATACAAACAACTAAAGTATAATTGTAAAGGAATCTATAAATATTGGCATCCATTGCACCAATCATGCTATTAAAACAATAACAACCAACGTAGATATGTCAGCAAAATCTTGAATCCAATATTTTCAAGTTTTTCTCTTAGAACCAGATGCATAAACCGTAACTATACATTCTATCAAAAATGCATTGGAAAATAATCCGTGTCAAAGTTAACAATATTTTATGCAACTGGGCCTTCTTCGGCATAAAAATTGCAGAATTTTTATTTTCTGCAGGTTGTATAGCGTGGGTGACACGTGTATAGAACGTCTTACACACGTGCAGATCCAGGTAGACCACGTGTATAGTTTCTTAAAGTCGCAAAGGCTATTGTAAGGTGCACAAAGACGGTAATCAATTTAGAAATGCACTGAGCACCTTGAAAATTTCTTGGAATTACCTAATATTGTGTAAAAGTATATAAAGAACAGTATATTATATACAGGCTGTAAATGAAATAAGTGCATTAAATTTAACCAGTAATATAACTCGACGAGAGCAACAATATTTCTTAATAACTTTTTTTTAAGTCTTTTAGATTTTGAGTTAAAATTCTTTAAAGATTTGCTGCATATTTCTTTACCGGCCCATGCAGAACAAATGGCTGCTGCCGTATTCAAGTGGGATACAAACAGCTCAAAAATGATCGGTTATCGGTTACACTTGCAGTCACAGTAAATAATAATCGAATCAACGGAAATAACATTTATTATTAATTAATTCGTAATAGTACAATTTTTAAAATAAAGAAATTTAAATTTTGGATAACATAAAGTTGTGTATTAAACCAGGCTTTTAATCACCTGTGAATAGAGGAAGACAAGGAGGAAAGAGGTAACGAGGAAGAGCAAAAGCATAGTTATTAGGTTATGAGATAATTATTTATCGTCGACAAATCATAATAGCTTAAATACGTTATTCAAAAAATGTAAGTACATGAGTACCAATAATTAGTCGTCCATTTATTGTTCCCGCCGAAACATTTTTTTTGAAAATTTTTACAGCATTTTCGTCTGTCGAGATGTGTATTGTGCATAATAAATACACCTTCCCAAGTAAATTCAGTCTCATTAATAAACATTATGAGCCATTCCCAAAATTGAAGTCTGTTATGTGCTGAAAACATTGAACTTTTTGCACATGGTATGGATACAACTGTTGCTTTTTTTAAATTGTCATATGTGACACCGTTTTGAGATAAAGATGTACAAGATTAACAAATGTGCGAATATTAGGAACAGTATGATTTGAAAACGCTCCGTCTAAATGCGTTGGCAACTCTAAAACACTGTCTTTATATCAACCACAAATTAAAATGTAGCAAAGATACGAATAAATAAATAAATAAACCATAGGTAAGTAATTACAATGTCTGTGTACTCGCTATTTGTAAACGTAAGCATTTTGACAGAATTTTACGTTATAAACAAGTTTATTACTGAAAAAATTTAATTGCAACAACTGACAGGACTGTCAATTGCCAAAATAAAATTTTTCAGAGCTGTTGTTACTGCATTTAATTATTAGAAAAATACTTGGAACGACTCGTCAATTTACGGGGTTGTAAAAATGCTAAAAAAATATGCGATTTCGAGAAAAAGTTATTAAGAAATATTGTTGTTCTCGACGAGTTATATTATTGGTTAAATTTAATGTACTTATTTCATTTACACCCTGTATATACGGATGTCCATCCACCATATAACTAACCGTAGGCAAGCTTCAAACCATTTCGAAAATACGTGATATCTTATTTATTTCTTAATGTTCGTCTCGAACATTTTGTAAAGAATTCTTCAAAGTGTGAATTGCCATAATACTTTATTGTATTGCCCGATCACGTACTGACGGTTTTTAAAATTTCCTCCGACATCTGGTAATCAGATGATTCGAATTTTCTTACTACAACTTTAAGGAACAAGATGTACTCGTAAAATTTTCACACAGTTAATATTTTCCCTGAAACCGGGTATAAAAGAACAGATGTTCCCCAAGTATCATCTGTTGCACAATAGGGCCTACCGCAAAATTTCCAAAAACATAGGTGACTGTGTATTTGCAATATGTTGTATATGGAATATTTAAAATGTATCATTTACAAAAATTATTTAATTAGCAAATTTTAGTAGGTGGATGGACCATATGTTTTCTTTGGTTGTTCTTACATTACACCACAAAAATACATTGCGTTTGTCGTCAATGTTATAAATTTAGAGTACAAGCCAAACAAATAATAATAATAATAATAATAATAATAATAATAATAGTAATAATATAAAATCTACACAAATGGTTAGAAATTATTTAAATAGACTTATGGCCAGTTTTATAAAAGATGGATAAGTAAATTACTAGCAAAGTAAAATTTACTCTTAAAGTAAAATTCCAGAGATTTTCGTTTTATAAAGCAAGAATAAAAATATTAGCTAAATAAATCTAGAGAATAAATTACTCCACCGATTTTTCAGGAAATAAATTTTATTCTGTAGAATAAATTTGGCACATCGACATTAATTAAATTAAATTCATTATAAATTTCATCTCTTGCATTATTATTACATTTATTTATTTATATCCAATATATTTGCTTTGTCTATTTCTGTGTAATTTTTCCCCGTTCTCTCTTTTTCCATGTTAGTTGACACCTGGCACTTTATGACACATTATTTTCTATTTTGACTTTTGGATTTATTTCGTGTCAGGAACATACAGAATACAATATTATTAAAACATTCTGCGGTACATTGCTTGGAATAGATCCTCTTCAGTTGGAGATTAACATTATCGTCAGTAGTTGTTCTAAGGGATACCATCTAGTAATGTTTTATCCTGGTTTTATCAATCTCTCTTATGCTCCAGTAGTGGAAAGATTAGCCGGTATAAGAAACCGTAGCCTGAGTGTACTACGGTATTCACACACTTTTCATGGAGGCTCTTTTCCTTGTCCCCAATTAAAATTGTAGTTGCAAATTCATAAAAAAATAAAATATTATTACCACTCTGGCCTATAGGTTCTTAATACAGTGAAAAATAATATTAAATGTATATAATTATAGAAAATATTAAAATATTTATATGCAAAAATCACAAAATAATGACAGATGTCATGTCTCTGTCGGTAAATCACTAGGATAAAATATTTACTCTGCAAGTAGTTATTTTTCTCTGTAACTTGTTTTATAAAACAGACTACTCGTATATTGTCGAAAATGTTAGAATTCCACAACAAATATGTAACAGATTTGATTTGTTCCAATTATATGACTACAAAGATTTTTTTGTCAGTCCTATAAACAGAAGCCGTTCCTTCGCCGACGTCTTCCTGGCATCAGTCTTCATATTTGCCCACATTTTCCGTAGGTTTGCCACATCTCTGTGGCAATTAAATTCCAAGTATTGTCTTTTTGTATATTTGACACCGCATTATTTTTTTATTTTCGATGATCTCTTTATATTGATCTACAATCTCCAATAGCATTTTTTTTTCTTCTTTGCTGTAATTTGTACGTTTCTTGTCCATATCGCTGAAGACTTATCACGTAACTCCACAAAAGGAAACACCGTTTTTTCGACTTACATTTAAGTGCTACTTACGTCTCACATTTTGACATTTTTGCGTGGTGCAACAGTTTACAGTAGAACTTAGAAATAAGTAACGACTTAAATCTTAAGTTGCTCTGGAGAAACCGGGCATAAAGCTGGTATTACTAATAAAAGCAATGTAATCTAGTATTAAATGGCAGAATACTTGAATATTATATTAAGTTTTTGTAAGTTTAAAATCTATATTTCAAATCAGTCGAAAGAAATTTGTAAAAATTTCTCATAATTAGCGTATATTTTATAATTTGTTTGTTGAAAATGCTAACCGGCCGAACTAAAATGATTTTGGGCTCGTATATTCATAAACAAAAATATTTTCTTTCGCCCATATGATCGGTGTTTACTTGGTCATATGTTTTGCGTCTTCTTGCCTACCTGCTCAGCTGATCTGAGATTTTTTGGTCCATTATTATGTAACGATGTACCTGAGTTTTCTCGAGGCAAGGTCGGCTATTATTCAAGATTTCTTGTGGCTAAAGCATCAATGAATCTTTGTATAAGTCAGCTGTTTAGAAAGAACCGTAATATCGTGGGAAATTTTTATGTTTTTCCATTCGGAAATTGGAGGGAAATAAGAATTATATTTTGCATATATTTGTTGGTACGTGCTAATTCTGTACTTTTGAGGGAATTATTACCAGTGCCGGGTTAACGGGGGGGCTTTTGGGGTCTATAGCCCCCGGCGGTAAATACGTAAAGGGCGGTACACCGAGCAGAGCACGTTCTTATTTTTTTTTTAAATAAAAAAATTAATTGAAACAAATTTATGAGCCAGATGAAAAAGGATGAATGTCCATTTTCTAGCAAAATGAGATGATTGGTACTTATACATTGAAGGTGGGCGCTTTTAAATGGTATGTGTAAAGGAGGCAAAACCATAACAATCCTAAGATACAGGTCTCAGAAATTGTAAGACAGGATCTAAAAACGATGACGGTATAAGCGTCAGGGTATAAAAAGATGAATGTTCGACAGCGATGTACGCAAATTATAACTTGGTCAGCCGATTTCTGTTCAGTACTCGTACTATAAGCTAAGAGCGGTGTCAGTGGCTATCTGATGAGATTTCGTAACTCAGTATACTATTATTCACGAAAGATGACTATTCAAGGTTATTTGTTCGAAGAAAGAATACACATCACCTTATAGCAGTAGCTCAGCAACTTTTTGTATTAGAAACAGAAAGATTATTTGACCTATGTCTATTTAATTTATGTGGTGTGACAGATGTACGTAAATAGTGGCATTACTTTCTAACACACTATAAATAATAATGACATATGTCGTAGAATTACAGATACCTGATTATCTACTACAGTGCCCTCTGTGCTAATATTTACCCAGTGGCGTTTACATTTAAATCAAATTATTATTCCTTGGTTTATAAGTTCAGTCTGTTTTTGTATTTTGCAAAAACATAAGTGAAGAACATAAATCTTTCAGAAAAGCATTATTTAAAAAGAAACGTAATTTTCAAATGAATTACTCTTATTTTTCCAATTAAAATGTATCCATAAATATTTCATGTTGCACGCCTCTGCATACAAAATGCAATGAAGTTATCTGCAAGTAATATTATATCAGACGGCTCTCAAATGACCTTGAATAGTCATTTTTCGTGAATAATAGTTTAGTTAATTTTTAGCAATATGTTGACATAATATAACAAACAATTGGAAACATTTTTTAATCAGTTGCTAAAAATTAATCACTGAGTTACACAATTAATACAACCACCAAACGACGCAAAAAGCTTGGACGAGTGACTGATGTAGCGAAAAAGCTCCGACTGCAAAGTCGTGAAACTAGTGAAGATTTTTCCTGTGAGCATTTGAAATGTTCTATTAACCAACGTTTCAGAACCAATTCGAAAATAACTTGTCATTGCCATTTCAAAAATATGGGAATTCTTGGACTTTCTTAATTTCTACCTATAGTCTATTCCACGAGACCTTTCATTAAACCAGGATTTCAAACCGGAGCTGAATCGAAAACCGTAAACCGGCAAAAATAACGGAGAAATTCTGTTAGGTCCCACATAAGTTGAAATTTGACCCATCTGTGGGTATAATAATTTTAATGTCTAGTCGACACTGATTATTACGAATCAATATAGTTATGTATCCCTGTGTCTTAAGAACTTACTAAGATGTAGGACTAAGAGTATACCCCAGGTGATTTTCTTGCATCGATGGCCAGCTGCCTGCATCTTGGTCTTAGTGTACTGCAGGTGCCGCGACATGTGGGAAGAGAATTATAACATGTTACAGCAGCTGACTTCTAAAGGACAGACCTCTAGACGCAACAATTTTGACTTTGTATATTTCAAAAGTCAATAGTGATGCACGACGAGGCGAGAGTACTCTCGCATCTTGTCTCGTCGTTGTATCATGCGGGACGAGAACGAGATTGCAGTTTAAAATTCGAGGCGAGATCGATATAACAACTGCGAGAAGCGAGAAATCACGCGAGATTCTCGTGAGAGTCTCGCAATAAGAAGTATTTGTAACTTTATTGCTTTGATCCATAAATTCAATGAAAAATGCACCGTACAAGGAGTGGAGTCGACGCTAATTCGTGTATAGAACACGTGCATACGAAAATTGTATGGAATTCACTATATTTATTAGTCTGAGATATCGGTCCCAGACCGAAGAAATGCAAAATAAAGACAAAATCGGTTTTGCATCTAATAGAACTAGTTTTTCTCCAACATTGCAGTGCGTAATCCATCCCAGTTAAAACCACAGTTAATAAAATTCTTACCGTCCCTGAAAAGTAAAAGATATTAAGCGTCGATGGGAGCCAACACCGGGCGAAGCGGAGTGATAGATTTCGCACGGGTTCCCAGCGGTTTTTTATGACTAAAACATACTTAAATAGTGGCATATATTTAATGATAAAGTGTAGGTACTTTTAGTTACTTACAATAGTTATTTATGATATAAGTGTTAAAAGTGACATTTTATTTTGTAGGAAGGAAGTTTGGAACACGACGCGAAGCGGAGTGATCCAAACCTTCGAACAAAATAAAATCACTTTTAACACGTATATCATACACTATTTTTTCTACAAACACATTTATTTCATTTTAATTTGTATTTGTAAAAAAAATTTGACATATGTCAAACATGTCGATTTGTTGTTCCATTCGTCATTACCAAGGTAATTTACTTTTAACACTAGAATTAAAATATCGCATTTTTAATTGAATGATGACGTGTTAAAAATTCAATTTTTAATAGTGTTTGTAGAAAAAGAATATTTTTTTTAAAATTTAATTATTTTTACTGATGGCAGAATGTATTAACAGATGTAAGTATGGAAATAGTTTCGAGATCACAATTTTGTGATAAATTAGTTATTTTAAAGGTAACTTAAATTATTTAGTAACATCACATTTTCTGGTGACCGTAAATGAATAAACTATGTTCGTATTGAAATAATTTGGTGATCAGAATTTAGTATTTCGTCTCTTTATTATAGTTACAGTTCTGCGACTGTAAATACACGAATTGATGCGAACTTATATCTTGTAGTTAAACTGGTACGTAAATACGTAGTGCGCAAGCGCTTATTTTACAGCGAGACCGAGACGAGACTCAAAAAAATGTGCGAAAACGAGATCGAGATTGCAGATCCAAAAACGAGACGAGATCGATATTTTAAATCTCTCGTCTCGTGTCGCCTCGAGTGCATCACTAAAAGTCAATCACAAAACAAACTTTAAATGGTGATACTATACAATGACGATGAATATCTAACAGATAATAGATTAAAGAATTGGTCACCCATTCCAATTTTAACCGAACTCATGCAAGCTGCACCAAATTTCAGCTAAATCGGTATACAGGGTG
Organism: Harpalus rubripes; assembly: GCA_963082715.1. Taxonomy (NCBI): domain Eukaryota; kingdom Metazoa; phylum Arthropoda; class Insecta; order Coleoptera; family Carabidae; genus Harpalus; species Harpalus rubripes. The sequence continues at coordinate 65,740,477 of OY720455.1, forward strand.
TTATTTAAATAAGTTTTTAACGCATAACCGATGGTAGAACAAAAATAAATAACTTCAGGCGTAATGGATATACTACAACATATCTGAGACCAAAGAACAGTCAAAGGAATAAAATTAAGGTTTCCTTCTTGTAGTGCATCCCGGCTATTCTCCAGATTTGCCTTTATGTTCCCCAATGTAAGGGATCAACAAACTGTAGATAACCGTTGAAAAATAAAAAAGTTTTTCCCGAATTATTAAGTGAATTTCATATTCGCCATCCTCCATAAATGGAACCGATTAATTTGTCCAATTTCTTGTGTACGCTGCGCGTATTAAATTTTTAATTCTGACAGCCAGTTGCTGAATGTTTAGGCTACTCGTGTATTGAAAGACTGTCCAGCGTATAGTCTTACAATTATTACAGATCGTATCGTATTAAATGCGCACCTGTTTCAAATGAGAGCAGTTGAATTCAGCTGCCTGTAACATCTTACAGGAAGAGAGGCATTGTCTCACAGCAATTTTCATTAAGAATACCATTATATCGGGGGTTATTTGCCAAGAAAATACTGTACCTACTACACAGAAGCCATTAGATTTTGCTGTAAATCAGATAACCAGAAATGGCACTTTACTTGAAGCTCAAATAAATTTTCTTCGAAAAATATTTTTATATTTTATTTTTTCGACATTTATCTTAGTATAAAAATTAAAGATTATTAAATTTTCTACAGGTTTGTATTAATACTTTTTCTATACAGTGTGAACACTGAAAACCGTGACATAGACGTTTAACATGGGAAAACAGTTTTTTTCAAATATCATCTGTCCTGCAAGACTTTAATTTTTATAATAACATTAATCTCGAAAAAATAACATTTAAATGTATTTTTCGAAGAAAAACTATTTTGAGCTTCTAGTAAAGTGTCATTTCCGGTTATCCGATTTTCACCAAAATCTAATGGTCTCTTTCCAATACAGAAAAAGTTTGAAATACAATATTTCAAAATTTTCTGAATGATAGTATTTGAGTTAGAGTGGAGGATCCACACACACATACACACAGACATCATCATGAAAATGTTAAAACGTGGTCATTTACCAAAATCTCGATATGCGATTTTTAGCACGATCCCTATACCTCCCTTACCAAGGGTAGCGGGAGGTAAAAATGGTATAAAGTGCAGTGAGGTGGTGCAAATATTGGAGATGACAAGAAAGCCGGGCATCTCAACCCATCAACAAAAATTACAGAAATTGTGATTAGCAATATTAATATAAAACTGTTATTTGATACTTGGTATATTCTCTCTCTCTCTCATACCCCCAGAAATGTGCTACATTGTACAACTTTTTTATAAGTCTATTCTAAATTCTAATCTAGCATCTGCTTCTAATTTTGTATAGGAATTTCTCTGCTCATGTAATTGTTATACTTTCCCTATATGTGAAATTTGCATCTGTTCATCCCCTAACTTTATAAATTCTTCCACATCTGTCTACGACCTTGAACCCTGACCGGATATGGGGTAAACACCCCATGGACAGACGCGTGTCGGGGCACGCGTCTAGCAGATGTCCAACCCCCGAAAAGGTAGCGAAAATGCCGATAGTTGGATAGAAGGGTTGCCAATTGAATGGGCAGATGTATACGAAAAATAAATAATTTGATTAATCTATATGTGCATAGAGTGCAATAACATTCAAAGTAAAAAAGAAAAATCTGATGGGGCCAACACAATACCTCCCACCATTTAATTTTTATTAATTTAAATACATACCTACATATTTACTTATGCTGGAAACTGTATTAAATTTCTTTCCATATAACTATTGTATTTTTAAAACATTACTATTATTAATTTGAAATGATTAGTTTTTACTTCCCGCTACCCTTGGTAAGGAAGGTATAGGGATCGTGCTAAAAATCGCATATTGAGATTTTGATAAATGACCACGTTTTAAGGTCCATAAAATCCAATTTTAACATTTTCACGATGATGTCTGTGTGTATGTGTGTGTGGATCCTACACACCTTGTATTTCGAACTTTTTCTGTAATGGAAAGAGCCCATTAGATTTTAGTAAAAATCGTATAACCGGAAATGGCACTTTACTAGAAGCTCAAAATAGTTTTTCTTCGAAAAATACCTTTAAATGTTATTTTTTTGAGATTAATGTTATTATAAAAACAATAGATTATTAAATTTTCTATTGATTTAGATATTTTATGGATAAATTTATAAAATTGTCTATAATTTAAATCCCAGAGCCTACGCTTTAAACAAACAAAACGCAGTTATTCAAATGTATGTAATTGACAGATAAATGTCACTATCAAAGAATTCATCATTTCAAAAAACTAATAGTAACGTTTTAAAAAGAAAAAAGTAAATAAAACAATAGAAAAGGAATTCAATACAGTTTCCAGCATAAATTTACATATTTATGTAGGTATGTATTTAGATTAATAAAAATTAACAATTCACAAAAATGTTTAAACTAATACTCATTTTTGGATTAGTGAATTCTATTCTATCCCGGTATTTTATATTTTATATAATTTATTATAGCTCCGGTGGCTCAATGGTTAGAGTAACGCCTCATGTCATGAGTGCCCTCGAGGCTCTGGGTTCGAATCCCACTAAGACATGGAAGTGTGTGAATGTGAACCCACTCTGTAATTGGGATTTAATCCTGTTGAGGGGTTTTAAAAAAAGGAAGTTCCTTGGATTAGATTTTAAGAAATAAACTCAAAATTAGAGTAAAATTCGCTAAATCAAAAATAAGGATTAACTTAGGGCTGTAAATGGCGGGAGGTATTGTGTTGGCCACACCAGATGTTTAATATAAAATTTTATGAAGATCATTTTTAAAATCAAGCTATAGAATGCACTGTTTTTTTTTTGTGATGGGAGACAGTTCCTTTATTCGTATAAAATATATTTTAATATATAAAATATTTTTGGAGTTTAGTCCTCTGTTTCTAGTTAAGCTGTTATACACGCAGTAATATTTAGGAAAGGTGACCGGTTCTTTATATATAAAGTAAAAGACATTTGATACAGTTTGTACCCTCAATTTAAGGGCGAAAGTATTTAATAACATATCCTGCAGATGTGCGGAACTTAGTATAAAATATCATAATAATCATATACTCTCGTGGTGTACCCTAGTCACACATAGACAGATGTCATCATGCGCGTATATACAGTGGTGAGAGTGAATACTTTTACTTTATACCAGGTGTAGTTACATACTTCCCCTATCCAATCAATATCTGTATTACTGAAGTTTCTAGTTTGTCTACCTGGATTCTGGATGACTTCTGATGTCACCTGGATATTTTCTGGATATTCAGAGAAGGGATGGTAGTATCAGCTGCATTCGAGAAAGGGGTGATATATCATAAACTAGTTTTTAAACTAAGGGGACATAATATTTTAATATTTTCGGGTATACTTTTAATTTTAACAACAAGTTTGAGAGATGTATATTTTTTTACAGCAATATCTTTTAAACATGTTTAAGAAAATAATGTGTATTAGGACTTCGTTTATAAATAATACAAAAGCCGTTATAACATCAAAATCATAATCACATCAGCTGGAGCTAAATCAGAAGCGTACGGAGAAGTGGACATTTTTAGAGGACAGAAATTGACGCACGATTGTTCCTTTATAGACCGATGTGTTATCGTGCGCGAGCACAACTTTTGTTTTTCTTAAAATATTCGACGATAGTGAATCCAATTGTTTATTTGTTGATGTTCATCTACTCTGCAACCATCTAAATCGTAACACGTCGATCGAAAACCAACATCCCCAAACGCTTTTTAGACTAAAGCAAACGATTTGGTTCGTTCTTTACCCAAAGGAACACAAAATTTGATTGCGTATCATTGTTCATAACAAGGCAGATCTAAGAGGTCAAAAAAATACGCCCATACAAGAACTGTACTGAACCAATATTAATAAAACGAGGGGGATGTTGATGAAGGTTAGACAAAAATAATTTGGGCGCCAATTCGTAGATGGAGCTGTAATTTGGCGCTACAGAAAATCTTGTTGAAAACCGTGTATGTATCTAATACGAAATGTAGGTACGAGGACAGCGCCAAAAATTTCCGGCCTGATATAGATCCAAGTATTACAGCAAGTCAATATGTTGATAACACGTCAGTTTAAGTCTTATTAGGCTGAGAAAAAACAAAAATTAATTATAAGTCAATTATTTTTCTAATAAATGTTACTCGTTTATCACAATGTCTGAAGTCATGAAAATTTGAGTATCGAGCTGTTATCAAATTCTTTACCCTAGAAGGCCTTTCTCCTCAATGTATCAAAGATCGACTGGATGGAGTTTATGGGAAAAATTCACCGTCTTATTCTGTGGTAAAAGATTGGTCGAAATGGTTTCGATTTGGGCGGGAATCCTTGGAAGATGTCGTCAGAACAGGAAGGACGGCGGACGTGGTGACGGACGACAATATTGCCCTTATTGAAAATCTAGTATTAGGCAACCGACGCTTGAAGGTGAAAGAAATATCTCAAATGACGGAGCTTTCTGATACAAGCATTCGTCGAATCATCCACGATCATTTAGGCATGAATAAAGTTAGTGCAAACATCTCTCAGCAGTTCAGCGCCAACGTCGTGTTGAATGTGCTCAAAACTTTTTGAAGCTATGTGATGCAAACCCAACCGGGGTGTTGAAGACAATTGTCACAGGAGATGAAACTATGGTTCACTACTATGATCCTTTATCCAAAAGGGAGTCGATGGAATGGAGGCGAAAAGGAGAAACACCGCCAAGAAAGTTCAGGGTCTGTCAGTCTACAAAAAAGGTGATGGCTACGATCTTTTGGGATTGTGAGCGCATTCTTCTTATAGACTTTAAAGAACGTAACACGAGAATCAATGGGGCATATTATGCAGCACTTCTGCATAAATTACGATAAAATATTCGGGAAATAAGACGTGGTGAACTAATCAGAGGCGTGCGTTAGCTGCATGACAGTGCAATTGCGCAAGCTGCGATTCGTGACTGCAATTTTGAACAAATTGGTCATCCTCCTTATAGTCCAGACATGGCCCCCAGTGACTACTATCTGTTTAGATATTTGAAAAAGGACCTTCGAGGGCGCCATTTCAGTGACGACGAAGCAGTGAAGGCTGCAGTTTGGGCACATTTTGAAGACAAACAAAAGGAATATTTTTAGGAGTATTGAATTGTTACTGAAACATTGTAATAAGTACATTGATGACAGGGGGATGATATTTAAAAATAAAATTTCATAGTCAGGCCGGAAATTTTTGGCGCTGTCCTCATACACACTAAAACGTCATTGTCATTACACTTATGATGAAAAGAAAAATCAAATTTAAACCTTCGCTATGATTGAAATTATTACATTTACTTTTAAAAACGGCTTCTCTATTTAATCTAACGAATTAAGTTCGTAATCTGAGATAGCCAATAATTTCAGCTTAGTTTAACCATATTTTTTCTTGAGACAAAGAATAAAGAAACCATCTCGACAGCAGGTGTTAGGCACGCGACTATTCCCTTCTCTCATTTTTCGTCCTTCTCATACGGGCTTCCGATTCATCCCGCAAGAGAAAAAATATCCCACATCTTTCTGGTAAAAATGAGCAGGTGGCAAGATACTTGCAGTTTTTCTAGTCAAGATATTGGAAAATGAATTGACGCTTATATGGACGACAGGTGATCTTAGAAAAAAATTGCATACGGGTCGAACTAAGTTGCAAATAAATAATTAATAGGAAAAAGTTGTCATAGATCATAGATATGATTTAGAAATAAAGTAATAGTTATACTATACTACTATAAGTTTAAATTAGTCTATTGTACTTATAATTAAAAGTATTATCTATTTTTTTTTTTGTATCATAGACTCACAGCTGTTTTTTATAATTATTCCACCTGTTTAAAATTGAACTAAGTTAAAAATATTTAAAGTTATGCATCCAAAATTATACTTTTACAAGTTTTACACTAAACTATTATTCACGAAAGATGACTGTTCAAGGCTGAAAGATTTATGTTCTTCACTTATGTTTTTGAAAAATACAAAAACAGATTTAACATATAACCAAGGAATAATAATTTGATTTAAACGTCAACGCCACTGGTAAATATTAGCACAGAGGGCAGTGTAGTAGATAATTAGGTATCTGTAATTCTACGACATATGTCATTATTATTTATGGTGTGTTACAAAGTAATGCCACTATTTACATATATCTGTCACACCACATAAATTAAATAGATATAGGTCAAAAATCTTAATCTGTCTAATACAAAATGTTGCTAAGCTATTGCTATAAATTGAAGTGTATTCTTTCTTCGAACAAATGACCTTGAATGGTCATCTTTCGTGAATAGTATAGTTGTGATTTCTTTTGCAAACATTTCCCTATATTTGATTTGAAAGGAAACTGACCCTTATGTATTCCGTTACAGGAGATTAGAATTATATTCAAGACCAGAAGGCATTTAAAATGACCTTAGCAACAGGATTTTAGTTCGTTTGTCTCAGGTGTAAGCAACCCTCGAGTCGGAATTACTGTTAGAGAAAATTAAAAATAATCCTATTTCACAGAATTGCCAAACTAAATAGTTTAAAGATCAAAATACTTTGTTATAATCAATATAAACTAAAAATGTTTAAAATATTTTAAACGCACCCCTGTTTTGATATTCATTTACCCTAGTCGGCCATCTATTTTCAGCCAGACATAGTAATATATTTCTGTGCTTTCCTAGTCCAGTATTTAAATGGGTTCATGCAAAAATTTCATACCTGAACATTTCGTACAATTCTATTCTTCTCTAGGGTTTCAAAAGAAACCACATCTATAATAGTTATTTGTATATCAAAGCCGCAAAATCACTCTTTAGCGTACCGAGAGAAAAATTGTCGCCGAGGCCGCTTGCGGCCGAGGCAAGACAATCTCGAGGGCGCTAAAGGATTTCGCGGACAAGGTGTACACAATATTTTTTGTGCAACCGTAAAAAATATGTAATTATAAATTTTATTAATTTTAAACAGTTTCAATGTAAATAGAAAGTTAGCTTTCAAGGTGGCTATGGGATTAACATTTGATAAACAAAACCATGCAATTCTCAATTGTCAAAGTGGTTGTTTACCTAATTTCGCGGCCGTTACCATAACTATATTCAAACAAATATTATTTAGTTATCTTGGATTGTTTCGTAATTTTCCGCATTTATTTATTTGAAAATACATTTCAAAAAGGTGATAACAAAAGGCTTATTGAAAGTAGCAAGAATTTGGAATTAATAATATTAATAGCTCCAATATTTTAGTAACTAGTACCTTTTTTAAAACTTTGATGGTATCTATCATACAGTTTTAAGGCCTGTGTAGATTATTTTTGTGTAATGTTAAACAAATTTACTTAACTTGGCGTGGGTACATTTTATCATCAAAATTTCTCATACAGGAAATTCAGTATTAAGTGCGACCTTCAATTCATAAAATACAGCATGCACATTAAAATTGTGGGAAGAAAATGCTTACAATATTTTAATAACGCTGATTTTCTGATTAAACTTTTATTAGCCCCATTTTATAATCAATATTAATGCTTTTAAAATTAAGAAAAGGAGATTAATATTTGTAAAGTTTAAGAAGAATGTTTAAAATTAAATTCCTTTTAAGTTATGTTCAGATATTACGAAATTTAAAGCTACATAGGTTATTCATAAATTTACATAAACGTATACACATTTATTTACAATTTTATAAGATACAAACGGTTCTCAAAATGTTGGAAAACACTTTGAAAGCAATCTGTAATTTTAGAAAGTCTCAATTTTTATTCGTTACGCCGTAATATTTTTTTCCGTATTCTATGACGTAGATGTTAAGCTCATTTTGTTTGCTAATAATTGGAGTCATATAAATTGATCCATTTCAAATTTTAACACATAGAAATGTACAAGCTAAATAGATTTTATTTTGCACGTTTGGTAACTTAAAAATCAAATTTGAAATTTTATAAATATGTACTGCTTCTGTTTTTTTGTAGCGATAGTCGTGAAATGCAAACAAAATTCCAAAGAAATGCTTATCTTTTGAACTGTTAAACATAAATTATGTTTTGTGATTTAAGTGTAGAATTTAATTATCTACAATTTTTATTTCAAACATTCTTGTCTAAAATTAATAGGGGACTACAGCGCAATTGATTTAAGAGAAATTAGGAAAAAATATTGAAAGTATATGCTTAATAATAAATATTAATAAAAAAATAAAACGACATAATCGAAATACTTCCGAATTAAGGGGATTTTTGTTATATCAGCTCGTCACTCATATGAAATTCATATATATTATTTTGATTGGCGGCCTATAAATATATAACGAATACCCAGTTAGGGGCGCAGCCTACTACCAATGGAAATAGAGAAATTCAAAGAGCGGAGGCGTGGCTATCAGTCCAGTAGTGCAATTCTCAAACAGTTTTTCTTTGAATATAAATATTTTGCATTAAATTTAATAATTTAAATACATTTCCAAATATAAATCATGTCGACTTGTACAGTATAATATTCTTTTATTTTTCACAAATATAATTTAGAAATAGCATATATTTCAAGAACATTTAGGTCCACGAAGAAAATAGTTTGATATAAAAACTTATATTCGTGACGTCACATCTATATTTTCAAATTTCCGAGGACTCGCTTATTAATAGGAATTTTTTCACCGGATTTTCAGACGGTCTTAGTTTTATTTATACGTTCAGATTAAATTATATTTTAAAAATGGTGGAATCACATATGGAAACTTTTGCGCAAGGAAAAACTGATTTCCCTGTATAAATATACAGATAACCTTTGTGGCCAATAATTGAAAATTTGCGTATGTGATGGTCCAAATTTTGAGAACCACTGACAGCGTATACCATTCAACATATCTTGTATTTGCTTACATGGTTTCTATCTGACGTAGTATCATAAATTCAAACAAATATTTTTTAGTTTACTTTTAAAATATAAGAATTTGGAATAAATATATTTCTTTAAGTTTGATAATATAGTTTTAAGATCCAATTTTAATATAAATAACCCATTAATATTAAAAATAATATTTTGTGCTATATGCTGCCATCTGTACATAAAAACTCGTCAACTATAAATAAATCGCGGATTTCGGATCGGAGATACCCATGGAAACAAAATCGTCAAATGTCAAACACATAGAATTGTTTTGTTATTGTTATGTAGTTTTCAGTGATTAAAATGTGTAAAAAACTGTTAAGAAATGCTGTTCTTCTCATCTTGGGTTACAAGATAAGGTCAGTAGATGTTTAGTCAATCAACCTTTGAACTTTCGTATGAATTGAATAATTAAACATAAGTATAAGAGAAAAAAATCATATGACTTCTATACAAATTATTATAATTAAGAAAGCCGTGAAAAAACTATTGTTTACATATTAACAAATGAATAATTATTTATAAATACAGTAATAAAAGACTGTGGGAATATTATCTGATAAAGAAAACAAACAAAATGTAATATAAATAGTTGAAATTTTCCTGCGACAAGTATATAACTTTCAAGGTTCTTAGTTATCTGATAATTATATAAATAAATATACATTATTTTTTCTAAATTCTAACCTTATTTGTGAAAATTTTATTAAAATATTTTACCTGGAATACCAGAAGCTACTTGCCCCATTGTTGACGTTACACTATTTTTATTTCAAACCAAAATAAACAATATTATAGTTTATAGTTAATTATAAAACACAAATATCACATAGTCTTATGATTGTCATTAAAATATACACAGTTTATTGCACGACATAAACTTAAAACTAAAATAAAGACATTTTGAGATTCATAACAACAAATTACAAAATGTAATCACATTTTTCTATATTTGACACATAGATTTCTCTAAGAACAGTCGATAAAAAAATACGAGAAGATTTCTACAGTATCCTAAAGGATCTTTCTTTAGTTCGAAGCCAAACCGCGTTTTGTTTGTCGCTACATTACACGACATTTATTTTATTTATTTACATTCTTATTAATATTACATTTTTATGGCATAGATATACATTTTTTTAATCCATAATAATAATATTTACAAATGTACCTGTTATAAGTTTACAAGGTCTTTGACCGTCGTTTTTTGACGCTTTGTTATTGATGTTATTACCATGGCAACCATCTCAATATGCCTTGAAGTTAGCTGCAAATGTTAGTGACATATAAATAAGAATTTCACAGCTGTCACAAGTAGTTCTTGGCGCCTAAAAAATTCTATATCGTTATTTAAGTTAATATTTAAACGTTTTTATTATTTTCAAAGTTTTTTATATTAATTAATGGATCAATTAAAGAAAATTCACGATTCTATTTTCGTTTCAGACAGAATAGTAAGTAAAATATTATTATTTATAGGTTATATGTTTGATTTATAATTTTTAGTTGACTTATAAAGTAGTAGGAGCTATTCTAAATGTGAATGTGAATCAGGCAAAAGAAATATTACAACAATATGTAAAAGAACACGATACAGTTAATGTAAGTTATGTAATCGGAGGTGTAACGTTAAATGATGAACACAAAATACGTATTGTACCTCAAAATAAGTACGAAACAAGCAAAAAGGGCTTTAAGATTTTAACTATAGATCACATATACTCCGTTCAAAAATCAGTATTAATAGATTGGGTTCCAATTTTTAACGTAAATGATTTTATTTACGACAAAAATGACAAACCGGCTGAAATAAAAATTAAAAAAGAAATACCAGAGCCTCAAATCAAAAAAGAAATTAAATCCCCTACTAAACTAAACAAAAAACATGCGCTTAGCAACTTTTTAAATAACACCAACAACAAACAAAAGACTACCACCAAAACAGCTGTCAAAACAAACGAACCAGTAAAGAAACAAGAGAAGAACACTGCGTTCACCAATTTTTTCAACAAAGGAAAAGAAAATGTGACAAAAACAAACGAACAAACAAACAAAATAAAAGAAGAAAACAGCGATGATGAAGATATAATTAAAGTTACTAAAAAAAGATCTAGAGTCCTTAACGACGAAGATCTCGAAGAAAATCCATCAAAATGTCAAAAAGTTGACATTCTGGACGACCCCGAAGAACAATATCGCAGCGATGAAGACAGTAATTTGTTTCAAAACAAAACACATCACATATTAACATTCATATATTTTAGTTTTTGGATCCCCTGAAAAAGATGAACAATTAATGCATGATACTGAAACGTCCACTGAAAAAGAAACGCCTGATATTCTCCCTGAAATGGACACTGAAACTACTGAAAATAATACTGAAACCACAGAGAATAGTACTGAAAAAGATACCGAAAATTTGTTTGAAGACGACGACGGATATTTTGGTATGTTGATATTTAATTTTCAGGCGCTGAAATTACTGAAAAATTTTCAGTTACAGAGAAGAAGAAAACTAATAAGGCGAAAAGTCCTAAACGAGAAATTAAAAAGGAAGACAAAAAGCAGGAAAAGAAAAATAAGAAGGAAACTAAGGAAAAATTGAAGAATAGTACGAACCAAAAATCGATTTTAAGTTTTTTCCAAAAGAAATAACACAAGATATGATTGTATTTTTATATAAAAATTATAATGTATGATACTCTAGTTGAATAATAAAAATATGTTTAATTATTGTCTCATTTTTTATGCTTTACATTAAAATAAAATGTCATGTTTCAAAACAATAATTTTTTGAAAAATGTGAAACTTTCTCATTATTATTTTTTATCTATTTTGTTTTTTACGAAACTATTTTAACAATTTTTTTTATTTCAGCAATTGTGAACATCTAGTTGGCAACACTAGTTGTAAGGCGGAGCCAGATGCGCGCGCATTGCCGTGAACATCCGACTTCCGGCATCTTTGTTTCAAGCCGCGTGCTGGGCAAGAAAATGGCGAAACACGTTTTTGATGCTACAAATAAGTGATTTTATACGGGAAAAACTATGAAAACTTGTGATAATTTACGCAGAAAAGTGAATTAAAGTGTTCATTCAACATTTGAAATAATTATTTCTGAGGGAATCGATTGTTTAGTGCAAGAAAACAACCAAAGTTTTGTGGCGTCTGTTTAATATGTAAGAGGAATTTTACTTATTTTTTTACGTTTATATCTACTTGAAAGTATTTGGAACATTGTTTTTGATAACTTTTATTTAGTTTAGTATATATTTTTAATAGTTTTAAGTTGTATAACTCATCTTAGACATTGCTGTTAGATATTTAACAAGTTATTGTCATAGCCATTTTGTGTTGTGACTTGTGACCGACTTACCGTTTTTTTATTATTTTAATAGTAAAATATTGTTAATCATAGTTGGAAATTAATAACAACCGTAAGTTTAAACAATATTTTAATTGTATTAATAGTTATTTTTGTGGAAAATATGTGTTTTCTTATTAAAATTAAGCGGTAAAATTTTTCACAAGGTCACAACTTATACTACAACTTTATAAATTATTGTTAGCTATTAATATTCTTTCTCATATATACAAATATCATTCAAAATGATAATTTTGTTGTGTATTACAATGAATTATTTTATTTTCAGAGGGCAAACAAAAGTGTTAATATCAAGAAATGTCCAGAAAAATGAAAAGGACATTCAGAAAGCCACAAGTGCATGGAACGGAATTACAACGAGCCGGGAACATGGACAACATTTTCTGGTGAGTCAAATTTTTAATCTACAGCAGACACAAATTATTTAAATATCAGTTCACCCATTTGTTAAACTGTTTAAACAATAACATATTTATCTCCGAATTTCTGAGGGTTGTGATTTTGTCTAAATACAATGTGGGACGTAGAAACTTTCATTTTTTAAAGCCGAATAAAATAAAAAGTATTGCTGATAGACAAAATTAATTTTTGAATAATGAATGAACATAATTGGAAAACTTAGCCCGACTTTTCCAAGCGTGCCTTTTTTGCCTTAGATTAGGAGGTTATTGTTATTTTTCGAGAACTATACAAGCTAAGTAAGCTGTTTGTCGTCTTTTAAAACGCCTAAACGAATAACGTTTGAATGTTCTGTAATCGCCAGGCGAATGGTCTTTATGTTGATGGCCATATCTCAAATAAATGCCAGTGTACTACAATAACAATGGACCGCATTAGAATATCGCCCGCTTTGCACTGTACAGCAGAATAGTTTAACGCATCCGGGTCGATATTTATCAATACTAATTAAAGGGTAAAATAGGCGATTACAAAATAATGAAATAGTACATACTGTTGAGACAATCCTGGTGAAAATTCAAAAGTAAATCATAAAATACAAATTGAGTAATACATTTCATTTTATAAATTTAAAGTTGAGTAATACATTTCAAAAAAATGATTATGGAATAATATAGATGAGAACTAGAGATCCCTCGTGCTTTATAATTTCTGTTTGAAGTTGTCATCGGTCTTCTTAAGGGATGGTTATTAAGGAATTTATGTATAGTTAACACATACAGTTTATTTGGACGTTTCGGGGAACAATTTCTTCCATCTGCAGCATTAAATTAATTTAAAGAACCTACAATTAACGTTACCTTGTACCTATCTTGAACTACTCTAAGTTTATATAATAAAATCAGCATATCTTGTGCTTACCTATTGGTCTGCTTACATATTTTTCATTCTATATGGAATTGTTTTGTTCATAACACACCGAACAGAGAATATTTAGGAAATCTGGGACACACGTCCCTTCGTACTGAAATTTATTAAATATAATGTGATTGACAAAAACCATGAAACCCACAATCACATTATATTTAATATAGTTCAGTATGAAGGGATGTGTGTCCCAGATTTCCTAAATATTCTCTGTTCGGTGTGTTATGAGCAAAACAATCCCATATAGAATGAAAAATATGTAAGCAGACCAATAGGTAAACACAAGATATGCTGATTTTATTATATAAACTTAGAGTAGTTCAAGATAGGTACAAAGTAACGTTAATTGTAGGTTCTTTAAACCAATTTAATGCTGAAGATGGTAGAAATTGTTCCCCGAAACATCCAAATAAACTGTATGTGTTAACTATACATAAATTCCTTAATAACCATTCCTTATGAAGGCCGATGGCAGCTTCAAACAGATTATGGAATAACACAAGAACAGTACTCTCCAAAAAGCATCATTGAAATAACTCATTTCTCTTTTTATTTTAGATTGCATCCGTGAGGGCTTCGGAGACAGAAATGGCAGAGCACCTTCAACGGACTTGCTGCATTGGGGCGCCACAACCCCAAAATTCAAGCGTGCTGCTTGTATGTATAAGGTAAGGATCTAACTAGATTCCATATTATTTGTTTTACAATTCTGTGGCTTTAAGGCAAAAGCAGATATGTCCCATTTAGAATATCTGCAAATTTTATATAGTGATTATAATTATTTTACTTTGTAAAGCCCTTAAATTGACATGTATTTTTTGGATGACCTTCTCTGCACTATTTTTCATCACATCTGCTTTCGAAATATCAAATTAAAGCAAATTTCAAATACATTTGAAACCATTTAAGAACTGTTGGATAAAATGTCGCATGGGTACACCTTAAATAAATCAAGTGTCTTGTATGTTTATCAAACAGTTTTTTGAAGTGGTTTAAAAAATACGGCACACCCAGAAATGGGTAATATGCCGTGATGATATATTTATTTATTTTATTATTTAATAGGCGGTCATTTGGTTGGTCTGAGACGTCAAGAAACTTGGATAATTTGGAGGCAGCTTTCCAGCTTTGGACTTCAACGCTGCAGATCTTCTAAGGCAGCTTTTCCAAAGGATTGCTGAGCTCCAGATAAATCTTCTACGGCGTAGATGACCACCGATAGATGAACTGGTAAGAAACTTTATTAATTTATAAAATATTTGATCTCCTGTTCAGTCATGAGAACTTATAGTCAAAGGAATGTGACTATAATATATGTCTATATATTATCTTGTACTCAAATTCGATTTTGAGTACTACATTGAAAGAAATATAACTTTCATGGATGTCTGTATAATATTCAAACAATTTAAAATTGAAATACCGACTGTTTATCAATCAAATCAATATCTGGGAACATATGATTAGCAGTCTATATTTTTCAGGAATCGGACATCAAGAAGACTAGATTAATATAATAGATTTTAAGTTAGTTTTAAGTTCTTTGAAATGTATTTTCAGGTCTTAATTAAACATTGGCTCATCGCGCCGTTGAGCAAACACGCGTTTTCTTTAAAAATGAAAATAAATTGATTAATTTGAAGTGCATTCCTTGGCGATTCATCATAAAATCGTGCGTCTACGTTTGCCACCGTGGTACGCGTACTGCGCGGGATGCCCAGACGGCTCCTAGGGAGAGTGTATGTGAAAAGAAAAATATATGTATCGGGGCATGAATGATGCGAATGGGTGAGAGAATCAGTGAGAGGGTCAGGAAGGTGGGAAAGATTCGAAACTTGATGTGGGTTCGGGTTTCCTTGTTTAACATCACGGTTAGTGGGATGGGTAGGTAGGGTTCGTGCGCGATTTTCCATAATTGAGTGGACTGATATGGTTAGCCATGCCATGTGAAACCAGTTGTTTATTCTGGGGGATCGCTTCGCACTTGTGCGAATGTTTCTAGGGACAGTTTAATTCTTTTGTAAAGTTGCTTGCTGACCATCGTATTGGTCTACGCTCTAGATTGCTAGACTCGAATGAGAAGGAATTAAACAAACCTGAATGCTATCACAGGAAACTTTCTTATGGCGTCTATGTGCTCTCCTCATCCGGAGGCAACGTATGTAATCATCATTTAATGTTAATGGCAACGAATAATTAAAGACAAAGTAAAGTTTTTGTTTGATTTAAACTTTGAGCACTCGGGTTGACCGCGTTCGGGGTAGGTATCGCGTATAAGACCGGGCGATGTCTTCGGGAGTAACTCGCTCAGGCATCCAAGCCGAGTAGATCACATGTAACTGTCTATCTTGTCCTTAGGGAGTTCGCGTTGGCAGGCCGTACATGCAGTGCATCGTGTGGGGTCGGCTTAACCCCCTCGTAAACTACATGTGAGAACCACCCCCGGCGTTCTCACTTTTTATCTTAGCTCGTATATCTCTCTCATACTTCGCCTTTAGCTTAGTATAGTCTAGATATAAGATAGCTTGCGTAGACCTAAGATAGCTTAGATATAAGATAGGCAGGGGTTGTTTTCGCTTTTTGAGAGAGACAAAAATTAACGTAACTTCACACTTTTAGATTTGCTATTCTTTGAACTGAGATATTAACGTAAGATAGGCATTTTTAGATTTGCTTTTCTTTGAACGAAATATTAACGTAAGATAGGCTATTTTGCGCACTTCACCAACTTAATTTTGGGGGGTTCTACAATAGTTTAAGTTAGATTATAAAATATTATTGTACACTAAATTGTATTTATTTAATAAATGGTGTATATGGGGAGCGTGGGTTTGGCATTTGAGGGCGGTTGCTCCCTATATACATACACAATTTATTAAATAAAGACTTTAGTTTTAAGTTCGAAGAACTAACTCCCTACTACCTTGTCATTGTCGTCGAGATTGCAGTGCCGTTTGATGACACAGACCATGGCTTCCTCTTCATAAATATCTGTTTTAAATGTATGTACACAATAAAACAATCTTTAATGTTATTTTCTTATTATTTAAACCCATCACATTAGTCGTACAGTAGGTAGTTTTAGTAAAACTTGTAATTATTATTAAGTATTTAGACGCGGTCAGAGTAAAGTTAAATTTTAAGTAATTATTGTAAACGAAGCTTTGTATTAATAAATATATATTTTGGTAAGTGGACGGTTGGGTGATCACACCAAAAAAATATATAATGAATTAGAAATCTTGCACCTTTAAAAATGGGAACAAGAAATCTTATTTAGGGACCCCAAGATTTAATTTGTTAAATAATCTTGTAGCATTGTAAACGAAACACTATTTAATATACTACATATTGGGTAGTAAAATTTATAAGTAGAGTTTCGGATTAGTTATAAAACTAAAATGTTTGTTACCAAATGAAATTATCATTATCATGGTTATATTTATTTGTTTTTAATTATTTTGCATCTTTATTCTGTAAATAAAAGTTTTATTTTCAAATAACAACAAATATAACCATAATAATGGTAATTTTATTTGGTAATAAATGTTTTAGTTTTATAGCTAAAGCCTGTTTGGCACGTTAAAAAATTGATTTCAAATTTGTAGTTACTTAGTAAGAAATAATTATGAACACATGTCTTCTACATTTTATTTGTGTTATAATTCTGTTCATAGTTGTTACTAAATTTAGTAATAAATCCAATAACAATGTGCAATGGTAACAAACATTCTGCTGTAATACAAATAAAATTTATGCATATGTAAAGTCTTGTATTCTTACAATATATATTTTTATATTAAAAAAAAGTGATTTTTATTTCTAAGTCCCTATACGTATGCAGTTTTTAACACGGCCAGTAGGGGGCAGCACCTGTCAATAAACGTAAGTAAAACAAAAATCCTAAAGGATACCTTTAGATTTTTAAAATTAGTTATTAATCTAGAAAAATTATGATTTTTAATTTAGGACGTATACCTACTGGGAATTTAAACTCAGTAAATCGTGCATAGATGCTACTTTAAAGTAGCATCTATACTCGGATTTTTACGAAATTTGATACATAGATGCTACAATGAAGCATCCATGCTCGGATTTTTCAGTGAATTTGGTGCATGGATGCTACATTAAAGTAGCATCTATGTACCAAATTTCGTAAAAATCCGAGTATAGATGCTACTTTAAAGTAGCATCTATGTACCAAATTTCCTAAAAATCCGTGCATGAATGCTTCTTTTTAAATTTATGGTTGCCTATATTTAGGCGCAATGCTTTCCAACAGGTGCTGCCCTCTGGCGGCTGAGATAAAAACTATGCACATAATACGTTCAGGACTCAGGGTTTATTATAAAAATTAAAACTAAAGATTAGAAAATAAGTCATTTTTAAATCAATTTTATAGTTTATTAGCAATATATAATTACAAATATATTTAAAATATATACATTAACATTTTATTACAATTTAAAATATTTAATATTTTTCTTCTACTGTCTTTGGGGTTCTTCAGGATCATATGTTGACAACCTGCACAGAAAAATATATAAAAATTAGACTATTAAACATATACAGATACAAAATAAGAGGGTAAAAAATCAAAAGGGGTGATAAGAAAAAGTGATTTTAATAGTAAAAATTAAGAAATTTATTTGCTCAATAAAGCGAATCAAATTTACTCAATTTCAAATGACTCTAACTCGTCATTTTCAAATGGAACACCCTATATTTTATTATTTAGTTGGGCTTGTTTTTATGTTATCTTCCTATGTTATTAAGGGTATCCTATGCCTAAAACCAATAATTTCGGAGTTATTCACCATTTAAATTAAATCTAGTATACTATGGAAATTGTGTTTTTATTAAGAAACAATTGCAATAATGGACAGTAGTTTGCATTAGCCAATAAATGAAACTGTTTATTATTATGGTTATATTTATTTGTTGACTTACAATGTATATTTTCCAAATGAATCGCCTGTTTTCGCTGGAAGTTGAAGCTGAAGTCCAAAGATACACCAAGTCCGCAGAGAAGTTTCAGGTTATTGTAGACTCATATGGCCAGGACGTCCAGCCCTTCAGCACATAGAGAAAAATCATAATTAAACTTTTGAAATATATTGTAACAGTTTAAAATAAATGGTTCTTTAAAAATAAACAAAGTTAAGAAAAAAATAAAAGCTCTAGACAACTCGCCGAACGCCTGTCCGCTCCTCTCAGAAATGTCCCTCTAGAACAGCAACGCACTGCATGGCTGCACCACTCCTCAGTTCCATACACCTGCCTGCATTCCTACGACCCAAAGAGAAAAATAAGAATTTTTTAAAATTAAAATAATGTAAATCTCGAACATATATCGACAAAAAAATATTCTCGTACGCCACTGAATAGACAATAAACATATCTAACTTTTTTATTTGAAGCATTTTCCTCGATTACTGCTAGTTTAAAAGTAATTTCAAAATGAGAATATAATTCATGAGTCACGTGACATGTTTTCCGCCAATCAACATTCAGAATCTCCATAGTAACGTGTCTATCACAGCGATGATAAAAAACAAAGAAATTATTACCTTATTTATATTCGTTACCAAGGGATTTGTTTTCTTTATTTGACATTGACAGTTAATTTTGAGTATAAAAATGTGCAATAATCGTTGGGTTGATATCAACAACGATGAAAATAATAAGGCAATTGTCAAATCAACCATGTTGTAGTACAACATATTAAAAGTTAGGTTAGCAGCACACGCAATGTGTCAGAAAAATTCATTATATTCTCTCATTAAATATAAGCTCGTGATATGATTAATAATCGAAGATATTGCTCGTGAAACCGAAGCAGCACATTTCACTCGTCCTTCGGACTCGTGAAATCTGCAGCTCGGTTTCACTCGAGAATATCATCGATGATAATCATATCACTTGTTATATAACGTATGAAAATATCGATCAAATTCAGTATTCCTCCATTATCTAATCAAAACAAAAGCTCATGTAAGATGACCCCCCCCCCAAGGCGCACCATATGACAGTAGCCATATCTCTTATAGTTTCCGAGATCCCACACCCGGACATTCTGTCCTTATATATTTTTTATAAATGCTTCAATTTATGTGACTCCAATTATTGTCGAAATCCACAAAATTATCTCTATGGCCCAGTTGCATAAAACATTGTTAACTATAATCACGTTAACTTTGACAAGGCTTATTTTCCCATGTATTTTTGATACGTATCCATGATTTCAATGTGCAGTTAAACACATGATCAGCGAACAACGTTTTGTGACAAGGCGAGGGTAAGAGCAATAATAGATAAATAACTTTTTATAAACTTTTCTAAATTATAGTTTCAATATTCATATATTTTAACTCTGTTTATCTATTTAAGTCAAAATTCAGTACAGAAATTCATATTGTATTATGATAGTCACGACATTTATTTGTTTATCATTAGTCTAGAAATTATTATGTATACGTGCGTGACTTTCAATGCCCTAAGCTATGCACCCCGTACCCCTAAGATAATTCTGTCCTGGAGATAACGCTTTGTTTTAAGATAGTCGGTTTTAGTTAGCCATGGGGTAAAGATGTAAGAATCGAGTTTAGATAGTGATGGGGTTCGTCGCGTCGGGCAGACGTGTTTTGTTTTTGAACATGTAGTGTTTTAGTTTTGAGGCGACGCTCGTCCGATGGTTAACGGAATGTAACAGTTTAGTACTTGCTTAGTTGTGTATGTTAGGCTTAGTGTTAATTAATAATCATGTAAATAAAGTATTAGTTATTAAAACCCAAGAATTTGTGTCCATGTCCGTATTGTTCATCAGTGTACAGTGTAACATCGTTCGGAGTAAGGAGTAAGTAGTAATCAGCAGTATTATCATCAGTTCCGCACCCCCAACGTGTTACAGTTTTATGCAACTGGCCCTAAGTCAAAAAATATTAAAATAGTATTTTATGTACCAAGGGCGTTACGACGATTATAATGCCAGGAGGGCGACGAGAATCTAGCCCGAGAGATAGATGTCCGATGGGCATTATCATCTAGTAACTCTAGTGGTACATACAAGATTTTATGTCTCACTAGAATATGTGAAATAAGTTTTCATTTATAATAATTTTGATTAAAATTATGCTTAAGCTTTGGCGTTGCTAAGGATGTTGTATAATTGTTTTGTTTATTATCAACATTTATTTATTTTTAAAACATCAACGTCTCACAACTCGCGCCCCAGAGCGAATGAGGAAACACAAGACTGCACTCGAATGTGTAATTTCGAAGAAAAAAAATCTAGCTTAAAAGATATTCGAGAAAAGACGTCTTAAAATTGACCAATCAGAGCCCTACACCTTTAACGTATGTTTGCCGTAATTTTACGTTACTAGGACTGTAGTTTTCGAAAAATGTCAGTGTCAAATAAAATTTGATAAGGTGAATAAAAAAGGCAAATTCTTACCATGTATTCAGCCGCTGATTAATGATATTTTCAAATAGTAGATTAAGATGAATGTAAGTGCTACTTTTTATTGATTTTAAATCAAGGAAAGAAAGAAAAGAATGCTAGCCGGCGGGATTTGAACCCACGAACTCAACATCTGTACTGTAGCGTGTTACCAACTAAATCACGGCTGGGCTGTGATGCGGGTCTCATACACAAGTCTATGAGAATATAACTTAATAAAAGATTGTATAGACTGGCGGATTTGTAGCCCAGCCGTGGTGTAGTTGGTAACACGCAACAGTACAGATGTTGAGTTCGTGGGTTCAAATCCCGTCGGCTAGCATTCTTTTCTTTCTTTCCTTGATTTAATGACATTTTTGTTTAACACATTTTACACAGCTGCTACAACACGTTGTACTGTACGATATAAATGATGATCTCGGATGACACCTTCGCTAATCTAAATTTGTTGACAGTGAAAAGTCAACTCTAAAGTGTCAAAATTACAATCAAACAAATTTTGTAACTCACTAGTAGTATTTTTAAAACCTAGCAACCAATTTTATTTTGTAATAATATCATCACACCTCGAGATATTCTTCCGGGATTGGTGGATTAAAAAGTCTTGTGACTACGTTATGCAAGCAGCCGCAAATTATTTTCTTCTATTTGTTGGCAACCTATTGTCGTCGGCAAGTGTCAGTTTCGTCTGAGGCGCGAGTTGTGAGACATTCCGTATTTAAAAGTGTAAACAGTAAATATATACTTACATTTGTCCAGTATTTTGAGCAATACCTACATACAAATCTATTAAAAATGAATATAAGTAAAGAAGACAAAATGATTTACGTTGTATTTAATATAACATTTGTATTGCAATAATTTATATTAATCTGAATATAGAAAATAAAAATTTATAAATACATAAAATTTATCTAGTTTAGCTGCCTTAGTTCTTACTGTGTAAATATAATACAAATAATGTGAATATAAATTAATATTTGTAACTTAATTAAGCATATAATTATGTATGTATATAAATAATATAATGTAGAAATAGATGATTTTTATGTATGTAGGACAAGAAAATCGTACATGTACAGATTGTAAATATTACACTATTCTAGGCGCGCTCAAAGGGCAATTAAATACATCACACACAAAATGATGTCAGAAATACATAATGATCAGGATTGGAACCCGCAGAATTATTCGCGACCAATTAGACATGTCAAGAAGTAAACAATCGTTACTATTTTAAATTGTTCCCAAATTTATTTACTCTGAAAATGTTTTAAACTATACCCAAAGGTATGAAATGTACTTAGAATTATCTAAAAATGTTTTAAACTGTTCCCAGATAATAGAAACGTATTTAGAAGGGCCGCAAACTATTTTAAATTGTTCTCAAACGACTGAAATATTCAGAACTATCTGAAAGTCTTTTAAAGTATTCCAAAAGGTCTGAAATTTATTCAGAATTATCTAAAAATGCTGAAAGTGTTTCAAAATATTTCTAAAGGTCTGAAATTTATTCAGAACTGTCTGAAAATGTTTTAAATTGTTCTCAAATAAATACAATTTATTTAGAAGTGCTGCAAACTATTTTAAACTGTTTCTAAATGACTGAAACTTATTCAAAACTATAGGAAAGTGTTTCAAAATATTTCTAAAGGTCTGAAATTTATTCAGAATTGTCTGAAAATGTTTTAAATTCTTCCCAAATAAATACAATTTATTTAGAAGTGTTGAAATTATTTTAAACTGTTTTTAAATGACTGAAACTTATTCAGAACTATCTGAAAGTGTTTCAAAATATTTCCAAAGGTCTGAAATTTAATCAGAATTATCTGAAAATGTTCTAAATTCTTCCCAAATAAATACAATTTATTCAGAAGTGTTGCAAACTATTTTAAACTGTTTCCAAATGACTGAAACTTATTCAGAACTATCTGAAAGTGTTTCAAAATATTTCTAGAGGCCTGAAATTTAATCAGAACTATCTGAAAATGTTCTAAATTCTTCCCAAATAAATATAATTTATTTAGAAGTGTTGCAAACTATTATAAACTGTTTCTAAATGACTGAAACTTATGCAGAACTGTCTGAAAGTGTTTCAAAATATTTCTAAAGGTCTGAAATTTATTCAGAATTGTCTGAAAATGTTTTAAATTCTTCCGAACTAAATACAATTTATTTAGAAGTGTTGCAAACTATATTAAACTGTTTCTAAATGACTGAAACTTATTCAGAACTATCTGAAAGTGTTTCAAAATATTTCTGAAGGTCTGAAATTTATTCAGAACTGTCTGAAAATGTTTTAAATTATTCCCAACTAAATACAATTTATTAAGAAGTGTTGCAAACTATTTTAAACTGTTTCTAAATGACTGAAACTTATTCAAAACTATCTGAAAGTGTTTCAAAATATTTCTAGAGGCCTGAAATTTAATCAGAACTATCTGAAAATGTTCTAATTCTTCCCAAATAAATATAATTTATTTAGATGCATTGCAAACTATTTTAAACTGTTTCTAAATGACTGAAACTTATTCAAAACTATCTGAAAATGTTTCAAAATATTTCTAAAGGCCTGAAATTTATTCAGAATTGTCTGAAAATGTTTTAAATTCTTCCCAAATAAATACAATTTATTTAGAAGTGTTGCAAATTATTTTAAACTGTTTCTAAATGGCTGAAACTTATTCAGAACTATTTGAAAGTGTTTCAAAATATTTCTAGAGGCCTGAAATTTAATCAGAACTATCTGAAAATGTTCTAAATTCTTCCCAAATAAATACAATTTATTCAGAAGTGTTGCAAACTATTTTAAATTGTTTCCAAATGACTGAAACTTATTCAGAACTATCTGAAAGTGTTTCAAAATATTTCTAAAGGTCTGAAATTTATTTAGAACTGCCTGAAAATATTTTAAATTCTTCCCAACTAAATACAATTTATTTAGAAGTGTTGCAAACTATTTTAAACTGTTTCTAAATGACTGAAACTTATTCAGAACTATCTGAAAGTGTTTCAAAATATTTCTAAAGGTCTGAAATTTATTCAGAATTGTCTGAAAATATTTTAAGTACTTCCCAAATAAATACAATTTATTTAGAAGTGTTGCAAACTATTATAAACTGTTTCTAAATGATTGAAACTTATGCAGAACTGTCTGAAAGTGTTTCAAAATATTTCTAAATGTCTGAAATGTATTCAGAACTGTCTGAAAATGTTTTAAATTCTTCCCAACTAAATACAATTTATTTAGAAATGTTGCAAATTATTTTAAACTGTTTCTAAATGACTGAAACTTATTCAGAACTATCTGAAAGTCTTTCAAACTATTCCAAAAGGACTAAAATTTATTCAGAATTATCTAAAAATAATTGTCGTCAAATTTGACATGTCTTATCGCCGCCATTGCATTCCACGGGTGCCAACTGTGTTTCACACATGAACTAGTCTAATGTACAACGAAGACTCATGCATCTTTCTGTCTGTAGGTTGGTAAGCCGCTATTCACACATCTAAGTATTCAATTCTATTTGTTTATTCATTATTTAAAGTGTTTAATGGTTCTCTGGTATAAAACGAGGTTCTATAAAACCTGACACCAACGTAGCCGAGCTGGTTAAGGTAATCGGGGGGGCAGTGGTTCATTCACTCACTCTCGCATCGTATATTGTCGCGCTCTTTCTAATTATGTTATAAATACAAGTCATGCATTTTGTGTAACGTACATTCATCGGAGATTATTTCTTATTTATTTTATTTTTTTAACTGGAGCCAAAATGAAATAACAAAATGGAATAAGCGTACGGCCCATTGTATTTCGCACAATAAATAGGCTAAGTTAAATATTACACAATATACGAGACGATCTATTCAAGAATTATTCGTAAATTTATTATTTTGGATTTGTTAAAATTGTTTGAAATTATTCCCAAATGCCTGAAATTTATTTCCAATTGTCTGAAAATGTTTTAAATTCTTCCCAAATAAATACAATTTATTTAAAAGTGTTGCAAACTATTTGAAACTGTTTTTAAATGACTGAAACTTATTCAAACCTATCTAAAAGTGTTTCAAATTAAACCCCAAAAGGTCTGAAATTTATTCAGAACTGTCTGAAAGTGTTTTAAATTCTTTCCAAATAAATAAAATTTATTTAGAAGTGTAGCAAACTATTTTAAACTGTTTCTAAATAACTGAAACTTATTCAGAACTATCTGAAAGTGTTTCAAAATATTCCTAAAGGTCTGAAATATATTCAGAACAGTCTGAAAATGTTTTAAATTGTTCCCAAATAAATACAATTTATTTAGAAATGTTGCAAACTATTTTAAACTGATTCTAAATGAATGAAACTTATTCAAAACTATCTGAAAGTGTTTCAAAATTTTTCTAAAGGTCTGAAATTTATTCAGAACTATCTGAAAATGTTTTAATTTCTTTCCAAATAAATACAATTTATTTAGAAGTGTTGCAAACTATTTTCAACTGTTTCTAAATGACTGAAACTTATTCAAAACTATCTAAAAGTGTTTCAAAATATTTCTAAAGGTCTAAAATTTATTCAGGACTGTCTGAAAATGTTTTAATTTCTTCCCAAATAAATACAATTTATTTAAAAGTGTTGCAAACTATTTTAAACTGTTTCTAAATGACTGAAACTTATTCAAAACTATCTAAAAGTGTTTCAAAATATTTCTAAAGCTCTGAAATTTATTCAAAACTGTCTGAAAATGTTTTAAATTCTTCCCAAAATTCTTCCCAAATAAATAAAATTTATTTAGAAGTGTTGCAAACTATTTTAAACTGTTTCTAAATGGCTGAAACTTATTCAAAACTATCTGAAAGTGTTTCAAAATATTTGTAAAGGTCTGAAATTTATTCAGAACTATCTGAAAGTGTTTCAAATTATTTCTAAAGGCCTGAAATTTATTCAGAACTGTCTGAAAATGTTTTAAATTATTCCCAAATGAATATAATTCATTTAGAAGTGTTGCAAACTATTTTAAATTGTTTTTAAATGACTGAAACTTATTCAAAACTCTCTGAAAGCGTTTCAAAATATTTCTAAAGGTCTGAAATTTGTTTAAAACTACCTGATAATGTTTTAATTTCTTCCCAAATAAATACAGTTTATTTAGAAGTGTTGCAAATTATTTTAAACTGTTTCTAATTGATTGAAACTTATTCAAAACTATCTGAAAAGTACCTCACATTACTCCTGAAGGTCTGAAATTTATTCAGGACTGTCTAAAATCGTTTTAAATTGTTCCCAAATAAATCAAATTTATTTAGAAGTGGCGCACCCTATTTTAACTTGTTTTTAAATAGCTAAAATATATTTTAAAGTATATGAGTGTTTGAATTTAAAAAAATTAATAAATTTCGACTTACATAAAATACGTTGAACAGATCGCCCGTGCAATACCTCCCGCCAATTTCCTCCGCGAAACACACTGGCCTTCACTTTCAGACCTTAATCTACCACCAATGTAGCAGCGTCATTTGAACATTCAACCGCTGTCGCACAAAAACCACCACAAGATACGTGAAACTCCCAATAGTCGTGAGATACAGCATCGCTGACAGAACACACGTGGGTTGATCATGATGGCCGTACGTTTCCGCTTCCGTGGTGGCGTTTTCTTCTTCTGTGAGGAACGTGAGCTTGAGTTTCTGGTGAATAGCGGCAGGTGGCAGTCAGTAGCATTTCTTAGTGCACGCGCATTTGCGGACGATGTCTACGTCTTTTGTGTAACGCGTGCCGTCGTTGCAGATCAGGCGGACTTTACGGCGTTTTGATTTGCGGGCTGAGCAGCATGATGAGTTGCCGCAACCGCCGATGCATTTCGCCATTTTTAATGGCTTGCGGCTGCGGCAGCCGTTCTCGGAATAGTATTCGCGGACTTGTTCTTTGCGGCAAGCGGGGGATGGTTCTTGGTGCTCGCAAAATTTGCCTCTGCAAGCGAACGAATATAGCTATTTGTGTATTAAGAGCGCAAAATGGGTCATTGTCGATTTGCGCTCGAAACACACACAAGATTTTTTCTACAATCGCCACAATGGAGTCCTCCACCATAACAAAAAGTTTTTTTGTATAATTTATTTGTTTCAAGTACGTTAAACTAGTGCAGTGAAAAAGTGGATGTCCATTGGGAGCGTTCATGCCAAACTTTTGCTATTGCTTCAATCTAATCTAAGCATTTTATACTTTTGTTTTTGTAAATGAATGCCCTATTTTATTTTCACAGCAGTGCGGCATTTTGTGGCCTATTCAGAGAAACACAGTCATAAAGGTTGCTATGCATATAAAGATTGTTATCATAAAGACATTTGTAACAATATGAATTTGTCAATTCAGAACCTACGTCGGTATCACTAACAATCTTTGCAAAATAATACTTGTGAATGAACCAGATTAGTTGACAATAGCTAACTTCATTATACACATATGAACCTAATCCTTAATCTTATCTGTCAATGCTTTAATTTTTTTTTTAAATAATGAATTGCCAATTATATTTAGTATGCAAACGTTTTCCCAAAACAACTAAAGAACAATATGATATTTATGTCATATTTGGAAACTTCTACATTATTTAGAACGGGTTTGTTAATTCCTACAAATGATCTCAACGTGATTTTAAATTTATGGGAAGATTTAATTTTTTTATTTTGACTGAATATGTAACAGAAACATCACATCACACAGAGTTTTCAAGAATACAACAGAATGTCCACCACAGTCTTTATAATTCTTATGTTCATTATTCAAATAGAAGCAGACTCTATACGCATAATAAACTGCATCCTGCTAAAATACAAAAACATCAATATTTGGTAGAAATGTCAATATTAATAATATTTGATTAATATAATAACCTGTCACATGTCAAATAACAACGTGATAACAACCATAAATACATAGTTTTGGCAGTCGTTATGATAAAGACTGTTAAAACGCTTAAAATTTGTTAACAGTAACCACTTTCAGTATTAAGAATACCAAATTCGCTTTTAACAATCTTTATAGTACATAACAACCATAAAGACCATAACGACTACACAAATATTGAGTTCTGAATAGGCCCCTTTGGTTACGTAATATACCGACAGAGCATTTATATGTCATATTGACTTATGAAGGTGATAAATATGTAACTACATTGCCATTAGTTTCTGACTAAACGTTTACATTAAGAATGTAGACCAGTGACATATGTATCTCAACATAGTATAGTTAGAAATTTGGACAGCGAGTGTTTTTTCTTTGTCGCGCATGAGCGGCAAAGTGATATTTTGCGTTGACAAGAGAACTCAAATGGCTACTTTGTATATAGACTGTAGAAAAACATATTTTTTGTACCTCCGTCTATTTTGACTAGTATTACAAAACTCAAAATCGTCCAGACATGCGCTGTTGCTGACTTAGGCCGGCAAAAAGAGCTGGCATTACTGATGTCAATTTAAGATTATTTTCCACACAAAAATTAGCAAGATGTTTACAAATTTTAGGGCTAAATCTTTAATTGTTGTAACTTAAATAACTAAATTTTGCCGTAAAAATAATATGGTGTCATTATTGGCATCTCGTACTACTAACTTCATGTGATACAATTGAGTTTCCGCCATATGTCATTAAAAATATGCGAAAACGGGATGTTCAATTTAAAGTGTTTCACTATTGCTATCTCTACATGTAATCAGAGTGCCATGACAAAAGCAATTGAATATTTTGTTTTGTATCACATGTCAAAGTAGTTCGTTTATGAATTTTCTTGTTTTCTTTTGTGTTAAAATGAATTTTACGCACGAAAAAAATTGAATGTACGAAGTTTTCATATCTCTGAAAAATACTGTTGCTGCAAAGAATATACCGTGTGTCTGTCTTAAAGGTGTACATAGGAGATTAACATGGGAAATCAGTTTTTTGCAATTTCCTGCTTGCCTAATTATTTTAAGCAAAAACGCGTCAAATAAAAGTTTTAGGGCATAAAATTCTGCATCTAAATCAATAAACAGAATTACCTTTACATGCTTTGTAACGGCAGTAATTAAATATGAAAATGTCGAAAATTACTTTGAAAATATCGACAGCCATGGAATTGAACAAAAAATAAATAAATGCTTGACGTTTTATCTGTCACAACGTAACTTATTTGACGTTTCTGACAATTTGAATTTGTCTCTAGTGGTCTCTAGTTTTATTGTCTGAAATTATTAGAAAATGAATATTTATGCTAATGAAGAGCGTAATTTCATAATTGCTAAATTGTGTCTTCAAAAATACACGTTAGCCGCGTCATGACAATATAGAACGAGTGGGAAAACGTGCAATACTGGAAGGAAGAGTGTAAGGAACAAGTGTGATCCCCTTCTGTATTATTGGATGTATTGGAAATGAGTTGGGAGTACATCACATACATAATTTTGTTACGCAGTTGAATTTTTAATAAATTAATATTATTTAAACAAAACTGTATTTTTTAACTTTATTTATTAGTCTAATATAATATTTCTCTTATTATCATAATTAACGATATTTTTCAAATCGAATTGTCACAAACGTCAAATAAGATAACTTACTTTGTGACAGATAAAACGTCAAGCATTTATTTATTTTTTGTTCAATTTCATGGCTGTCGATATTTTCAACGTAATTTTCGACATTTTCATATTTAATTACTATTGTTACAAAACATGTAAAGGTAATTATGTTTATTGAATTAGATGTAGAATTTTATGCCCTAAAACTTTTATTTGACGCGTTTTTGCTTAAAATAATTAGGCGAGCAGGAATTTGCAAAAAACTGATTTCCCATGTTAATCTCCTATGTACACCTTTAAGATAGACACACGGTATATAGGGAACGTTATCCTGAGCGGCGAGTTCCTTGTCGTCAGTATTTTAGAAAATTAGTACTGCGCGCTAATAGGGATGCATTCGTATCGAAGCGAGTGAACAAGATCAAGAAGCTGAGATAAATATATTAGCATATTTTGAAGCTAATCCAACAGCTTCAGTTAGAATGGCTGCCACTGAGTGTAATTTAAGTGTGGGCAGGATCCATAGGATTTTAAAGAAACATAAATACTGACCATTCAAAATGAATAAAATTCACCATTTACATCCTGGTGATTATTTGGACTTCTAAACACACACTACTAGAGCCGAGAAAATCCTGTTGCTGAACGAGAGAGAAGTTTCCAGCGAAAGTTAATATAAATGTTTGGTGTGCCATTTTCAGTGATAATATTGATAGTGATAGTATAAAATATGTTCATTTTTAGGTTATGTACCATAGAATAAAGTGTAGAGAAGTATACGAAGAAAGTTAACACTTACCGATAGCCCGTTTTACATCTGCAAGTATATCCACCTCGAGTTTGTGGCACACAGGTTCCTTGTTTACATCCATGTCCATTACACGGATCCGGTACATCATCCACCAAAAGATCATCATCATCTTCCTCCAAATCAATATCTCCCGGGCTTTCTTGTTCTTGATCTATCATATCTGGATATTCCGGCTCATTATCTTGCATTAACGTACACCCTGCCGTCACTTTTTGTTGTTCTTTTGCGTTATTAAAATCAACTTGTTTGTGATTGATCCAAACTTCCCTCATACAACCTCTAAAGCTTGTTAAATTACGCAAATGCCACAGGGTGAATGCCTGGCGACCAGGTTCGGATGGAATTCCCCCCAAATACATCGGAGTTGTTAGTTTTAAATAGTCTTTAGGGCCTTCGTTGATTATGGAACGCGCCAAACCGCGATCAACACGAAGTGTGAAGTTCTTTTTGATAGCTATTAGCTCGGCGATGTGGTATTGCCCGTCGGAAACCATTTCAAAACTATAAAGAATACTTAACGTTCACATAAACTCACAAATAATAACATATACACATCTATTTTACACAAAATATTCGCAATATTCACGTATAAACTGTGCAACGACATTGTATTGGCGGCCATGTTTTAACAAACTAACAAAACAAAAACAGGAAGCCAAAGGTAATGAAGGTATGTAATGCGCATGCTCACAATTGATTTTTCTAAAAACGTGACGTCACGCACACCAATGGTGTCGAAACAATTTTTTTGCCATGTACAAACTAAATGGGAGAAAAAGGGGCACATTAAAATGTGTCCCTTAAAGAAGGCGTCTGCACTGAAATTGTCATGAAATTATCAGAACAAGAATATTGTTTTACCGCCAATTCTTAAGTAAATACGTTGAATTATGAGCACAAAATACAAATGTATTTGTATTTATAATAAAATTTAGTCGAATTAAACGATTTAAAAGGGTAAATTTTTAAAATTTGTCGAAACTTTTACTTTCATATAATAATAAGATAATCGTCTGTTGTTAATATCAACATAAGAATGTGCGTTGTCATGTGAACTTGTTTATTTACTATAATAAATATATTTATGCACAGGAGGCACGTCATCAAAGTTTGTAACTAGATAATGACGTCACGAAAATAATAGATTTACATTTTTTAAAATGTAATGTGTCATATATTGTAAAACAATACATTTACAATTTATGGTATTGAAAATTTGGTGTAAGGCATAATTATTCGAATTACAGAGCTGGAAGCAGTGTTGCCAACTTGGTGATTTTGTCACTAATCCTAGTGTTTTCAAATGACAATTTCAGACAAAATTTGCTGATTTCAGACATGTCTGAATCTAGTGTTTTTACTACTTTGTCATCATCGGCTATTTTATTAAAAAAAATATATTACGGCATATTACCCATTGCTGGGTGTGCCAATCCGCTTTGTACGCATATATCGGTAATGATGATGACATATTTGTACCGTGCGGGCGTTTACCAGGCGTCACCTCACGGGCACTCATTGCTGGCGTGGAGAGTGCACCACAGAGGTAAATTTTGTGCCATTTAAAATTCGAAATATTTGGCGTCGGTCGGGATCGAACCCGATTCCCCAGATTTGCGACCAGACACTTAGGCACGCAGCCACGAGACCAATAATTTAATATTAAATCAGCTAGTGTCAATAAAAAAATAATGTACATGTGTTAATTTTTTCGAAGATGGTAATAGTGTGTTCTACTCTGCCGACCTGACATGAATAATTCAAAAGTATTTTTATATAAATATTTGAAGTATAAATGTTTAGTGTTATTAACAAAATCAGTGTTACCAATATACGGATTAACTCATAAATGTATTGACAACCATATTCAATAAATGTGACTTAAAAAATGCCGTCAAATTTATGAAATATGGCTGTCAGTACATTTTCGGCATATTCAGAACATTAGCAACATTGATTTTGTTAATAACTTTGAAGTAAGTGCCAAGTTGTTAGTATGGTTTTAGTTAAAACCGGTGTTAGAACCACGCTCGTGCTACCAGCCTTATGTTAGACTTTAAAATAATTGTAAATAGGGACCTATACCGTTTTTTCAAATTTTATTTTTAAGAACAGGATGAAATAAGAATTTTAGTGCAAACGCGACTTAAAAATTTTACTTAATAAGCGAGATATGAATTTTTGAAGTTAAGAAATTGTAGCTTGACGTAGCTGGGACTTCCAGTGATCGACAAACTGTTAGTTCTAGAGAGAACAGATTTTTCATGTTTGCATAGCTGAAATATTTTTATATAAATACTTATACGTTATATTCACGAAAAAATTATTATGAAGCATAAATAACATAAATAATAAGTATTTTTTTCTTAATAAATTATAGAACATTCAAACAGTTTGACAATATTATGACACAAAGTATGACGGCGGATGGCGCTAGTGTTTGCTTGTTTTGATTAGTTAATATCATTATTAATTTTATTAATACATATTACAAATTGATTTAATTATAATTACGTTGTTATTAGGAAATATTCGTTTTCCGGGAATGGACTGTGTCATATTTTGAGTCAGAGCTCAACGCTTCGCCCGCAGTCGTATGGGGCATCTTCGGGAGCAAGGGGGATAGTACTGTCTTAAACAAGGTTACCCGACGTGTCAACCACGCTAGAGGCAGAGTTTAAGCAACAAAAGGGGGAGACTCAGTTTACAAGGTTACCCGACGTGTAAACCACGCTAGAGGCCAAATAAACCAAGTGACGAAAGGAAGGCCGAGAAGACAGTTATATACTAATCTAAAGATACGGTAGATGAGCAAAGCTAATGAGGACCAATGGGAATCGAGTTCGTAATGGTAGATTAGACGTGTCGTGTTCCGAGAATCAGCGGTTTCCACATGTGGCTCAAGAAATAGCCATCATCCCGATTGATGTTATTAGGATGTTTCTATATTTCTAAAGTTTCCCTGTATTTACGTCTGTAAAACTCAGGGACAGGAGCTAAAATGCGTGAATTTTCAAATAAGATGTTATGTCCTGTGTTGTGTTGGTGTTCTGCGACCGCAGATGTTAATACCATACCATTACGCAGACAGCGTTTGTGTTCTGACAATCTAGTGTGAACACTCCTTCCTGTTTCACCTATGTATACTGTGCCGCAAGAACAAGGAATACTATAAACATCGGGTGACGACAAGGGTTCGCGTTTCCCATTGGTCCTCATTAGCTTTGCTCATCTACCGTATCTTTAGATTAGTATATAACTGTCTTCTCGGCCTTCTTTTCGTCACTTGGTTTATTTGGCCTCTAGCGTGGTTTACATGTCGGGTAACCTTGTAAACTGAGTCTCTCCCTCTTGTTGCTTAAACTCGGCCTCTAGCGTGGTTGACACTTCGGGTAACCTTGTTTAAGACAGTACTATCCCCCTTGCTCCTGAAGATGCCCCATACGACTGCGGGCGAAACGTTGAGCTCTGACTCAAAATATGACACAGTCCATTCCCGGAAAACGAATATTTCTCATGACTCAAACTGTGGAAGCCTATGCAATTATAAAGGAAAAAGTGTTTAAACGTCGCCCCCAAAACCTGCTAGAGCTAAGGGAGCAAACTGTTGAAGAAGTAAACGCGATACCCCCGCGAAATGTGCCAAATCGGCTCGAGCAATGTATTGCAGCTAACGGCCGCCATCTTAAAGACATTATTTTTAAAAATTAATGAGTATAAAATGGTAAGTCCTACTGATTTCAAAAATAAAAACATTTTTGTCATATATACCCTGGTTTCTTTTTTATAATTCTTCAAAACTGCTCAACTGGTTCTGCCGTACTCTGTATTTAGATTATTTGTACTCTACAACACAACATGTATGATGACTTTTTACCACGGTTTTCGCTGTTCATCGCGTGTTTACGAACTGTCATCCCAGCCACGTCCCAACCATAGTGTTAAAAAATCCGCGAGTAGCGCGGCGACACGTACTTGGTTAGTCTATAATAATAAAGATAATCGTCTGTTGCGAATATCAACATAAGAATGTGCCGTTGTCATGTGAACTCGTTTATTTACTATCAGTTTTTTTAGTAGATTTGAAGAATTAATTAAATATGAGAAAATAAGAAATAATATTTATTTACCTGTACATGGTAGACACTGGAGAGTTGCCAACATCATAGCTAACCCTAATTCTCCCATTAAACAATTCCACAGCCAAATGTTCCTGATGTCCATCATACAACAAAACCCCATTTTCTTGACTAGTAGCAAACACAATCGTCACATTAGCTTCTGGCTTAGTTCTCAACGGCTCTAATTCCACAAACGAAGTATTGTGCACAAAACTCAAACTGGTCAAATATTCACATTTCTTCCCAGAATAACCTGGCGCACATTTGCACAAATAATCACTTGAGCCATGTGGTTGGAAACAAACACCATGAACGCATTCATGATGTTGACATGGGGATGTTTGCGGGTACATATGAACCACCATTGGGGTTCCTTCGCAGAATTTACCGGTATAGTCTGCCGCGCATTTACATATATAATCGTTAATGCCGTCTATACAACTGGCGCCATTTTGGCACATGTGATTTTCGCAATCGTCGATGTTTATTGTGCAGTTTTCTCCCTTGAATCCGGGAAGACATTCGCAGGTATAGTGCGTGTAGTGATCCACGCATCTAGCGTCATTTTTACAAGGATTATATTCTTTAGTGCAGAATGGTATTTTTGTCTGGCAAAATTCTCCTGTAAAACCCGGTAAACATTTACAACTATACGCTTGGATTAAATCTTGACACGTGGCGTTGTTTTGACATTGGTTTTGGGCGCAATCATCCACGTTTATTTCACACCGGGCCCCTGTGAATCCCGCGTGGCAATCGCAGGCAAATCGGCCTTCTTGCACAACGCGACATACGCCATGGAGACACGGATTTCCGTAGCAAGCGTCTATTTGGTATTGGCAGTGGGGTCCGTGGTACCCCGGCGCGCAATGGCATTTGAATTGGCGCTCTGGTTGAGGTACGCACACGCCCGAATTTTCACAAGGGAATGTGTAACAAGCGTTGCATTTTGCTAGTATTTCGTTTGATACTTTGCCTTTGCACTGAAATGCTATGGCTGGGGTGGATAGGAGAAGTTTGTCACGCATGTTTTGGGGTTCTGCGCATCTGGCTATTCCGGGTTCGACGTAATCGAGTTTTACCCATTCAGCGAGCCATTTGAGGGAACAATCGCAGTATAATGGATTGGCGCCCAGTGCTCTGTAATATTTACAATATTTATAAAACTTTAATAAGTTATAATTTTATACTTACATGTGTGTTATGGATTGTAAGTCGCCAAAAGTTCCTTCTGGAATCATTGAAATTTGATTCCCATGTAGAGATAATATTCGTAAAGACTTTAACCCTGTTAAGGCGTTTCTTTCAACACATTGGAGTTTATTGTAACTTATAATCCTGGAATTAAATTATGTATTATACAATAATATATAAATTATTTTATTAGGTGTGTTCGGTTATTCAGTTTTGTGAACACATTTTTAATAATAGGGTAGTTCAGTAATTACGTCGTATGCGACGCGCTTCATTTAAACTACTGTCCTATCTTTCAAAGTGAACCTTATTGCCACAGCAAATAATTGTAAATAGGGTCCAATACAATTTTATTTTGTAAGAACAGGATAAAATAAGAATTTTAGTGCAAACGCGACTTAAAAATTTTACGCAATAAGCGAGATATGAATTTTTGAAGTTAAGAATTTGTAGCTTGACGTAGCTGGTACTTCCAGTGGTCGACAAACTGTTAGTTCTAGAGAGAACAGATTTTTCATGTTTGCATAGCTGAAATATTTTTATATAAAAACTTATACGTTATATCCACGAAAAAATTATTATTAAGCATAAATAACATAAATAATAAGCATTTTTTTCTTAATAAATTATAAAACATTGAAACAGTTTGACAATATTATGACACAAAGTATGACGGCGGATGGCGCTAGTGTTTGCTTGTTTTGATTAGTTAATATCATTATTAATTTTATTAATACACATTACAAATTGATTTAATTATAATTACGTTGTTATTAGGAAATATTCGTTTTCCGGGAATGGACTGTGTCATATTTTGAGTCAGAGCTCAACGTTTCGCCCGCAGTCGCATGGGGCATCTTCAGGAGCAAGGAGGATAGTACTGTCTTAAACAAGGTTACCCGACGTGTCAACCACGCTAGAGGCCGAGTTTAAGCAACAAGAGGGGGAGACTCAGTTTACAAGGTTACCAGACGTGTAAACCAAGGTAGAGGCCAAATAGTGACGAAAGTAACGCCGAGAAGATAGTTATATACCAATCTAAAGATACGGTAGATGGGCAAAGCTACTGAGGACCAATGGGAATCGAGTTCGTAATGGTAGATTGGGCGTGTCATGTTTCGAGAATCACCGGTTTCCACATGTGGCTCAAGAAATAGCCATCATCCCGATTGATGTTATTAGGATGTTTCCATATTTCTAAAGTTTCCCTGTATTTACGTCTGTAAAACTCAGGGACAGGAGCTAAAATGCGGGAATTTTCAAATAAAATGTTATGCCCTGTGTTGTGTTGGTGTTCTGCGACCGCAGATGTTAATACCATACCATTACGCAGACAGCGTGTGTGTTCTGACAATCTAGTGTGAACACTCCTTCCTGTTTCACCTATGTATACTGTGCCGCAAGAACAAGGAATACTATAAACACCGGGTGACGACAAGGGTTCGCGTTTATCTTTAGTTTGGGGGAGTATTTCTGAGATTTTTTGTGGAGGTTTAAAAAAGACCTTAATATTGTTTTTATTAAGAATTCTACCTATTTTATCCGAGAATCCTTTAATGTAAGGGATAGATGCAAATGTTTCGAACGAGGTATTTTAGCTCCTGTCCCTGAGTTTTACAGACGTAAATACAGGGAAACTTTAGAAATATGGAAACATCCTAATAATATCAATCGGGATGACGGCTATTTCTTGAGCCACATGTGGAAACCGGTGATTCTCGGAACACGACACGCCCAATCTACCATTACGAACTCGATTCCCATTGGTCCTCATTAGCTTTGCTCATCTACCGTATCTTTAGATTAGTATATAACTGTCTTCTCGGCCTTCCTTTCGTCACTTGGTTTATTTGGCCTCTAGCGTGGTTGACACGTCTGGTAACCTTGTTTAAGACAGTACTATCCCCCTTGCTCCTGAAGATGCCCCATACGATTGCGGGCGAAACGTTGAGCTCTGACTCAAAATATGACACAGCCATTCCCGGAAAACGAATATTTCTCATGATTCAGACTGTGGAAGTCTACGCAATTATTTCAGAAAAGTTAGATGTTGAAGCTATCATTCAGTAAAGTTTGAATATTACCCTTTCAATTAAACAAAACATATTATCCTAATTAGTAATAATAATTATTCTATTTAAGTTTTAAAATACTTTGCATGGAACTGCATGTTCGTGAAACATCGCGTGAAACGGCCAGAAGAGCCCGTTTGAAAGACAGCGAACCATTTTTATGTTACAGTATCTTAAGAACACGACATATTATTAATATATTAATGTGGATAGATAGAGTTATTTACGTACATTAAACTTAAAAAGAAAAAATCTAAAGTTTTGAAAAGATCTGATTTGAAAATGCTCAAAACCAACAAAATCTCTGTCGGTATGTCGGTAAACTCTCGGATATGTTTGAAGCTGCGCAAACTTGATACTTGTAGTTCAGAATGTGCAGAGTTGATTTCAATTTGAAATAAAACCTTTGTTATTTATTAATATGTATATATTGTATTATGAAGTAATAGAAAACTATTCAAGCACAGCACAAAAGAACCGAACGCACCTATTGTAATACTTACAATGTTGAAAGTTTCGTCAAATTTGCGAACGTATAATTGGACAAAATTCCTATTTGGTTGTTGCTCAAGTCCCTAAAAATTATTGAAATATTTTTCGATTACTAACAAATAATTTCAAAACTTACAATCTAGTTAGCGACTTCAAATGCCTGATACGTTCAACATGTATCGTCTGTATTTCATTTGATTCCAAGTACCTAAAAAAAAACCTCAAATTTCTGCATTTCATCCACCAAATAAATCTTACAATTCAGAAGTTTCCGGCGGTATTCCTCTCGGTACTTCCTTCAACTTTGCCCTTGAACAATGCACAATCGTCCCTGTACAAGAACACATAGGCGGGCAATAATTATCCCCTAAACAACCCTGATCATTTTCGCTTGTGCATTTAAATTCATTTTGGGGTAACTCTTTAATCAAAACATCTTTAACCCTTGTTGGACTGGAACACCTGGGCGGGGAACCACTTAATCCACGGACTTTTAGCCACTCGGAAAACCATGCCAAATGGCAATTGCAAATAAACGGATTTTGGTTTAGATTTAATGTATGCAATGATGTCAAATAATCGAATGAACCTGGCATGACACAAGTTATTTGATTGTTAAATAATGATAAAACTTTTAAACTGTGGAGACCTAGAAACATTTTGTTGTGGACTTCTAAAAGTTTGTTTTCGGATAATAACCTAAAAACATTGTCACTGAGTTTGGGAAAAATATAAAAGAATAAATGTATACAATTCAGTGATGCGTGAAGCTCCTTCAAAAGCATTTTCTTCTATGCCAGTTATTTGATTTCGTCTCAAATCTAATTTTATTAAATTTGGCAATCGGCCAAATAGTCCGTCTGAACGTATTCGGCCTAATTCATTGTCATAAAGTAATCTGAAATTATTTTTGGCGTAAAATAATATTTATTACTGTTGAATAGTTGTGTATAAATACTATAGGTGTGCTAAATCATTAAAATAACATATTACATTGTTGTAATCAAGTTTTATTTGTTGTAATCAAGCATTTTTATTGTTGTAATCAACCATTTAATAATATATTATATTGTTAGAATCAAGTTTTCTTTGTTGTAATCATTCATTTAATTATATATTACATTGTTGTAATCAAGTTTTCTTTAAGCATTTTTATTGTTGTAATCAACCATTTAATAATGTATTACATTGTATAATCAAGTTTTCTTTGTTGTAATCAAGTATTCTTTGTTGTAATCAAGCATTTTCATTGTTGTAATCAACCTCTAATAATATATTACATTGTTGTAATCAAGTTTTCTTTGTTGTGATCAAGCATTTTTATTGTTGTAATCAAGTATTTTTATTGTTACAATTAAGCATTTTTATTGTTGTAATCAAGCATTTTTATTGTTGTAATCAACAATTTAATAATATATTACATTGTTGTAACAAGTTTTCTTTGTTGTAATCAAGCATTTTTATTGTTGTAATCAACAATTTAATAATATTTAATAATATATTACATTGTTGTAATCGTTTACTTTGTTGTAAACAAGTATTTTTATTATTACAAACAAGCATTTTTATTGTAATCAAGCAATCTAAAGGCCAACGCGCACTTCAGCGACCGAAGCGAAACGCAGCGACGAGAAGTTTTTTCATTCCATGTATTATTATGTGTATACGCGCACTTTGGAACAGCGAAGAGCAGAGCAACGAGGCGACTATTCACATAAGAATACATTGAATGAAAAAACTTCTCTTCGCTTCGTTTCGCGT
The DNA here is from genome assembly GCA_963082715.1 of Harpalus rubripes. Lineage (NCBI taxonomy): Eukaryota > Metazoa > Arthropoda > Insecta > Coleoptera > Carabidae > Harpalus > Harpalus rubripes. Next base: position 65,780,614 of record OY720455.1, read on the forward strand.
CGATCAAGTGCGTGGCGGCCTTTATTGTTGTAATCAAGAATTTTTATTGTAACCAACCATTTTAATTGTTGTAATCAATTTTTTTTCTAATTATCTAAAGGCATTTAACAGAGGGACATAATATTTACAATAATGGTCCGTATTACGAACGCATTTTTATAATAATAGCACTGTTAAAAAGGGCGCTATTATATTATTTTTTTCAAAGGAAAAATATGACATAACGGCCCAAAAATATTTATCTAATATAAGATACAAGCTCAAAAAGTGGCAGAATAACCTTTCTGGTATTGTGAAGATAAAGAATACATCGTCAATGGACCTTTTCAATTTAACGGCTATCTCTTTCTATCGCTGCAAATAGTAAGAAAATGGCGCGAACAACTGCCAGTTGGGCTGTCAAACGAAACGTCAAAAATATTGTAGTCATTAAAATACCTGTATTCTCAGTGAAAATTTGCATCGTTAGACATTTTAACTTCAATAAAAGCTTTTGTAACTTATTTCGATAAGATTTTTTAAAGTTATGAGATTTTACGTCTAAATTTTTTAGAAACAAACGTCATAGATCTCAGTTGTTCTTACTATGCGCAGATCCCCATTGCGCATATCTTCTATCTCTTTAAATTGAAAAGGTCCATTAGAAGAGCATTATTATTTTTTATCACCTATAGTATTTATACACTATGATTTTAATAAATACTAACAATTCTGTTGTATATAATGGAATATCGGTCGGAATTTTCTTCAATCCTTTTCCGGAACAATCTACAATAGTCCCATCGCAAGTACAATTCGTCGGACATGCATTGTCTATCAGACATTCTCCAGCGTACCTCGTACGAAATTCTTCTTGACCTAACATAAATTAATTTAATATTTTGAAGCAACACAACAAAAAACATAAACATTTACTCTCTGATTTTCTCTTTAATTGTTGTATTAAAATGAACCATGGCATGATTTTTATTAAACACATAATTAATGATGAATTTTACATGATTTTTTGTTAAAAATAAGCGTTTTCATTTATTATCCCTGAAATAGTAATCAGATTTGTTTGGTGACGTCATCAGATGGTTTCGATTGTTTACGATATTATTATTGTTGCAGTTATAATATTACCGATTTTTAATCCCACTTCTGATATCTCCAAGACAATAAACGAAATCGCCTAATATTTATTAAAATGTTGGGATTCTTTGTATTTATTTCTTGTTTTAAATGAACGTATTAATTGTTAACACCAACACCACTGAATTCAATGAATTCTAAAGTGGGGGTGCTTACCCTTACATTTGAACTTTTCATCCTTGAGGGCTTCGATTCTTCTTCTTTGCATTCTTTTTGGGGTGTCACATCGCGCTCCTGAAGTCTCGATCGGATTTCGATGGAGATATTCTGCTAACCATCGTAAATTGCAGTCACAGATAAATGGATTTCTCGCTAAATGCCTTCAAAAATATTTAAAGTAATAAAAAATTTATTTATATTATATTTATATCTTACAGTGTTTGAATGCTTTTTAAACTGTCGAAACTGCCGTTTGCTAGCGACTGAATATTGTTGTCATATAATGACCTGAAAATATTTATTATTTATTGTTGAAGATTATATAGGGTATAAATGAAATAAGTGCATTAAATTTAACCAGTAATGTAACTCGACGAGAGCAACAATATTTCTTTATAAGTCTTTTAGTTTTTGAGTTAAAATTCTTTAAAGATTTGCTACATATTTCGTTACCCGCCCAAGAAGAACAAATGGCTGCTGCCGTGTTCAAGTGAGATACAAACAGCTCAAAAATTGTCGGTTGTCGGTTACACTTGCAGTCACAGTAATTAATAAACGAATAAACGGAAATAACATTTATTATTAATTAATTCATAATAGTACAATTTTTAAAATAAAGATATTTAAATTTTGGATAACAAAATTATAAAGTTGTGTATTAAACCAGGCTTTTAATCACCTGTGAAAAGAGGAAGACAAGGAGGAACGAGGTAACGAGGAAGAGCAAAAGCATATTAGATTATGAGATGATTATTTATCGTCGACAAATCGTAATAGTTTAAATACGTTATTCAAAAAATGTAAGTACAAACTTTTGTCCATTTAAACGACGTACATGTGTACCAATAATTAGTCGTCCATTTATTGTTCCCGCCCAAACATTTTTTAATGAAAATTTTTACAACATTTTCGTCTGTCGAGATGTGTATTTTGCATAATAAATACACCTTCCCAAGTAAATTCAGTCTCATTAATGAACATTACGAGCCATTCTCAAAATTGAAGTCTAAATGGAATGGATACAACTGTTGCTTTTTTTAAAATTGTCATATGTGACACTCCGTATTGTAATAAAGATGTACCAAGATTAACAAATGTGTGATTATTAGGAACGTATGATTTGGAAACGCTCCGTCTAAATGCGTTGGCAACTCTATAACACTGTCTTTATATCAACTTAAAATCAAATTAAAATGTAGTAAAGATACGAATAAATAAATAAACCATAGGTAAGTAATTACAATGTCTGTGCACTCGCTATTTGTAAACGTATTTTACCTTATAAACAAGTTTATTACTAATGTCAAAACTTAATTGCAACAACTGACAGGACTGTCAATTGCTAACATAAAAAATTTCAGAGCTGTTGCTACTGCATTCAATTATTAGAAAAATACTTGGAACGACTCGTCAATTTACGGGGTTTTAAAATGCTAAAAAAAATATGCGATTTCGAGAAAAAGTTATTAAGAAATATTGTTGTTCTCGACGAGTTATATTACTGGTTAAATTTAATGTACTTATTTCATTCACAGCCTGTATAATATGAGCAACGATAATTTATTTTGATTACGCTTCTTAATTTCTTTTAATATGATGCCTGTCTAAAAAAATAAGGCGTACCTCAAGGAATTGAGTTGAGACCCTAAACCCCTAAAGGGTCGTATTTGGTACTTTTTTTAAGTTAACCCGATAGGTCAAATAAAACAAAGTCTATTGCTAAAAATCCGCTGACAAATTCCTATTGATAAGCGATTTTGAAAAATAATTATGACGCCAATCAAAACAAATTATCATTACGCATAATACAATTATTCTTACAATAAATTTAAGCTGTGTAGATCTTTGAAAGAGTCCCTTCGTATACAAGAAATTTCATTTGCATTCAATAGTCTGTAATAAAACACAGTTAATTAGTTTATAGATCGACTTATGTAAACATTCTATGTTTACGAGAATATTCAGATAAATAGATACTTGCAGTAATTGTAGAGACATAAGGCCCTGGAATATTCCAGCCGGTAGATCTTTGATTTTATTTCCATACAATACCCTAACGATAAACAAGAATATATTTATGAAATAATTTTCATTCATGCTCACTTACAATGATGTTAGTGCCTTCAGACCTTGAAACGCATCGGCCGCTATTTTATTTATTTTATTGTTACTAAGATCTCTAAAAACATATTTGTTATTAGAAGTAAAAGTAATCATTGTTGAAAAAAATTATTACATTCTCCGCAGCCGCTTATGCGCGGCAAAAGCCTTTGTCGGTATTTCCGTAATTTCATTCTGTTCGAGCCTTAATTCAGTAATACCGTCCGGTAAATGTTCCGGTACTTTCGCTAGTGCCTTTTCTCTACAGTCTACAATACCGTCGGCACATCTGCATGGATGTGGACACTGTGGTTCGCTAATACACTCAGCGCCATTCGGGCGCTCCACAAGACCTGAACACTTAAATTCCTGGTCGTGCAGATCCAACAGGGCTTTGCCCTTTAGATGGTTAGGGCTGAAACATCTTGTATGGGGCCCTAAACGAGGTGATTGTCTCAAAAATCGAGCGAGCCAAGAAAGCTGGCAATCGCAAATAAGACTATTGTCTGACAAACGGAGTGTTCGTAATCGAAACATATTTGCAAACATGTCTTTCCCAATACTTGTTAAACTATTATTATTTAGCATTAATATTTCTAAGTCCTTAAAACTACGTAATGCCATATCGTCAATACAAGTTAGTTTGTTGTTGTCCAGTTGTCTAAAATGTTAAAATTGAACATAAATTAATAAATAATTATTATTAACGTGACATTATTTACAGATTTTTTATAGCGGTGATTCCGCGCAAAGTTTTGCGCCCTATAACGGCCAGGGCGTTATGGCTTAAATCTCTGTAAATTAATTACAAATTAATGCAATAATAGCTATTTATGTAAAGTTGCGAAAGAAATGTTTTAAGCACGCCTCGTAGGATAACACGTCCAGTGCTTAAAACAAGATTTCGCAACGTATTCCATACAAGATTTTTTATACTAGCGTTTTAAAACAGATTATTTATATTTATTCCCAAATGTCAATATTTTGAATTTTTCAAAATTTAAAAGTAGGCAGGCATCAGTTTCATCTTTTTGTTGCTATGGGATTCAATGTTGTTTAATAAACATTGATGTCAACGTGCTCGGTGTATAATTTTTCTTGAGAATTTTTGGTAATAAATTTACTTTGATGTATGGAAGCGAATGTTGGGCATGGACGGGAAAACATAAAAAGAGAGTGACTGCTGTGGAAATGAGGTATTTACGTGGTGTATGTGGATATGTAAGACGGGATCGCGTGAGGAATAATTTGGTGTATGAAGAATGTATGGTTAGGAAGAATGTTGTTAAGAGAGTAGGAATGAGCCAGTTGAGATGGTTTGGCCATGTGGAGAGAATGGAGAGTGAACGGCTTGTAAAGCGTATATATCTTGGTGAAATTGAGGGTGTTCGATTGCGTGGCCGTCCAGTGTGTAAGTGGATGGATGTGATTGATAAGGTACTAAAAGAGATAAAGTTTCCGAGTGGGAAGAGAAGAAGAGCGTGTATGAATGCGATTATGAATGTGGCCGAGGCGAAAGAAGTGTGCTTAGACAGGAATGTGTGGCGAAGGATGATTGTTTCGTAACTATTATTGTCGTCCGGTTGCGGTATTTCGCTACCGAAAATCGGTCACTTTAATATGTTAAGAGTGAGGAATATATGCTGTACATATGATGTCAGGTTAGTACGAATGTTGTTGAAAGAGAGACTGATTATTTTTTGGATGATGTTATTGTTATTCTTTCGGGTTTGTGCTAACCCACAAGTGGGAAATGCGTGATTTTATGTATGTATGTATGTAAAATGAGTGACTCAGAGATTGACTCTGATATAAAATGGTGTAGAGGCTGCATTGGCTACACTGGTTCCAAGAAAATCAAAAAAAATGTATGAAGAAACTTACAAAAAATTTGACAGTTGGTGTGCGGAGAAAAACGTTGGACACATTACAGAAAAGGTAGTTTTAGCCTATTTATCCATTTATAAACCATCCACTTTATGGAGTAATTACTCTAAGCTCCGAACTATGATATACCTTAATAATAATGTGGATATAAGTAAATTTACCAATCTTATTACATTCTTAAAAAGAAAAGCTAGTGGATATAAGCCTAAAAAATCAAAAATATTCACTAAGCAAGAGATAGTTCGTTTCATGAAGGAAGCTGATGACAAGGATTATTTACTGGCAAAGGTTGTGTTAATTGTTGGAATCTATGGGGCATGTCGCCGGGAGGAACTTACGTTTTTACGTATAGGAAATATTAAAGATTCTACTTCTTTCATAAAAATTAATATTCCAAATACTAAAACGAATATTTCACGATTTTTTATGATAACTGAAGGGTTTATCGATGGAATCAACTGTTTAGCAATGTTTCGCAAGTACGCACAACTTCGACCTACTCATACTGAACATCAACGGTTTTTTCTAAGCTACAGAAATTTTAAGTGTTGCACGCTTCCTGTAGGTATAAATACCATAGGTGATATACCCAAAAAAATTGCAGAGTTCCTCGGCCTCCCAAATGCTAAAGAATACACCGGGCATTGCTTTCGGCGGTATTCTGCAACATTTTTGGCTGATTCGGGTGCAGACATTACAGTGCTCAAGCGACATGGAGGGTGGCGTTCAAGTTCTGTTGCTGAAGGCTACGTTGAAAATTCTTTGGAAAATAAAGGAATTTCACGAACAATTTTGGGAGAAAAAGAAACAGCAATTAAAAAAATAAAAATTGTCGGAAAGAATCAGAATCCAGCAGCACATCTACTTCAGTTTCTAACCACATTGAAGTTAACCAAGAAGAAGTATTAAGAACGACATCAAATGTTCAATTTAGTAATTTAAGTAATTGCGTTGTAAATATTTATCATAAATAAACAGTTATAATAGGTATTTAGTACTTTTACGCATTAAACTGTCATTTTTAAGCACTAGTGCTTAAAAGTAATTCATTTAACAACGGAAATGACAATCGAAAAGTTGTTGTTATAATACGCTAGTATAAAAATATATTATTTATATCACAGTCACTTACAATCTAATGAGATTAGACATCGTAGAGAATATATTATCAGGTAGATGTCTTATTTGGTTTCCATTTAGTCGACTAAAAAAAAAAACTTTGTAAGAAATGTTTGCCTAATTAACTAAACAGACTTACAATCTTTCTAAGTTAATAAGATCTCTGAACGAATCTCGTTCTATTGTATGTATTTTGTTGTCAGATAACTGTCTGTAAATTCAATTCAATTAATATGTAATACAAGTTGTTATAAATAAAACTTACAGGATTCTTAGTTTGTTCATATCTTGAAAATCTGTTTCAAGTATCATTGTTATATTGTTGCCCTGAAGATCCCTGAAATATGAAAAAACACTATCAGTAAGTATTAAATACAGTACATAATTAAATACAGGGTGTTGTATAAATAACGTGCCATAGTTTATGGTATGATAAAGAGAACTTAAATAGTATATTAAAAACGGTAAGGACAGTTTATCGATCGAAGACAATGTTTGGGGACTGAGCGAAGCAAAGGTCCCAATTTTGTCTGAGATCGGTAATTCCTTAACGTTCGTGATGCTTATATTATTTTTTGCACGATCCACGCAAAAAATTTAAAAGAGAAATAAGATTTGAAAATTATTTTGACATATTAAAAAAATTTAGGTGTCATTTTTGCAGTAAGCTTTGATTTTTGTTTTTATTTATTTACCGGTTTCAGGATATTATTCCATTGTTTACATGTACAAAAGTAGGCTGGTAACTAAGTAATAACTGTATCTGTATGGTAATATTATTACCATACTGACTTGTCAACAACGGTCTACAAAATGAAAATAAAATAAAATGAAAATATAATGCTCTTCATTAATACATACAGATAACGTTAGCCTATCGTTCTAAATACGGTTTACTTTATTCTAAAGTAATAAACATGTAGAACAAGGCACATAATTTGAATCAATTTGAATATTTGTCACATTGACATATGTCAAAATAATTGTTCTGTTAACCATAGCAATCTGAAAGTAGCATTAATGAGAGAATTTCAAAAAATGATATTTATCAATAATGTCTTAATTTTCTGAAACCGATAAACTATTGAACAAACCACGGATGTTATTAATCATAACAAGCCTTAGATGTCTTAAAATCCTCGCTCTACGAGTTCGGATTTCAAACCGACATCTTCGGCAGTTATGATATACATAACATTCCTGAACGGTAAGTGAAGTACATCACTTACCATTCAGTAATTTGTACATAAGACCTACTGTCTTGGAAACACTATCGGTAAACATAAAAAATAATCTCAAATATATTCTGCACAATCTATCAAGTTGTAAAAGTTATGGCCCTGTAAAGCCGATCAATTACAAACAACTTCGTAATAAAATAAAACATAAAAATCTGATGTGGCCAGCACAATACTTCCTGCTATTTAATTTTTATTAATTTAAATATACATACTTACATATTTATACTGAAAACTGTATTAAGTCCCATTCCATATTACTATGGTTGTATTTGCTATTTTCTTTTTAAAATATTACTATTATTAACTTGAAATGATTAGTTCTTTGACAGTGACATTTATCTGTCAGTTACATACATATGAGATATGAACTGTATAACTAAAAGTATTATAATTACTCCTTAACCTTAAAATTAATTTTAATAAAAACTAAATACGTATTTCGAGAACTCAGTTCTCATCATCAGTAGTACAACAAGGAAAAGTTAAACAGAGTAGTCAAGATTACTCAACATGTCAACCATGCCAGAGGTCCTAACAATTCAGCAGATACTTAAAAAGGAATACAAAAACTGCAAAAAGGGTGCCCATCATTACGATTGTCAAGTATGTAGGCATGTATTAAAAGCATAAAAATAAAAGAAATTCAACAGATAATGAGAATAAATAAGAATAACAGAGAGTTATGACTAACAACTCTGAGAGTTGTTAGGACCTCTGGCATGGTTGACATGTTGAGTAATCTTTACTAATCTGTTTAACTTTCCCTTGTTGTACTACTGATGATGAGAACTTAGTTCTTGAAATACGTATTTAGTTTTTATTAAAATTAATTTTAAGGTTAAGGGGTAATTATAATAGTTTTAGTTATATTTAACCTCCATCTATTATTAATTATGAACTATGTAACCAAGGAGTTGTGTTTGTTTAAAGCGTAGGTTCTGTGATTTAAATTATATATAATTTTATAAATTTAACCATAAAATATATAGAAAAAGTATTAATGCAAACCTATAGAAAATTTAATAATCTTTAATAAAGTGAAGTTAACTTCAGTCCGTGCTTAATGAAGCTACATTTTTATTTTTCCCACGGTGACATGTATGTTTCATTTGCTGAAATTGATGTTATTGTTCTGAAAGTGATTTTTCACCCAATTTGAATAGACCGAACCCCTTTATGTTATAATTATTAATCACCATGGATTTTGTTTAATTCAGTGGTACAATATCAAAACAAATGAATGCCCTCCCTGTCCATAAATTCATCGATGACAGTCTATTGTTCACGCCCGATACAGCTTCGATTAATTTTTCAATTGTTTAATTGACCCGTGTGACATTCAAGTGTTTTATATATGTGTCGAATATATAGGGAAATAATTGAAATATCTGTTCCGTTATTCAAGTATTCTACATGTCCAAATGTTATTTAAACCTTTGACAAATAGCTTTTGATATGTAAAAGCTCTTAAATCCAAAGCTTTAAAGCTTTGTATTCAATCAAATAATACATACTATAACCTTTGTAAATCAAACATCAAATTATTATAATTTCTGGCAGTATCATTGCTGCTTTGTTAATCTCATAGCGACGGAAATTCAAATGTTTTTAACAACAATAACACACAAAAGTCAAGCTTGGAAAACTCAGGCACAGTTCTGTGTTAGATTAATATTGTTGTCGGTCTTTGTCAGCCTTTTTACCTCCCGCTGCCCTTCATAAGGGAGGTATATGATCGTGCTAAAAATCGGATATCGAGATTTTGGTAAATTAGCACGTTTTAAGGTCTCTAGAATCCGATTTAACATTTTCACTATAATGTCTATGTCTGTATACCGTGTGTCTATCTTAAAGGTGTACATACACACACACGGACATCATCGTAAAAATGTTATATGCAATTTTTAGCATAAATTCAATACCTCTCTTAGATATCGGTAAAAAGAAGATACATACGACAATTTTTTTTTACCTCCCGCTACCCTTGGTAACGAAGATATAGAGATCGTGCTAAAAATCGCATATCGAGATTTTGGTAAATGATCACGTTTTAAGGTCTCTAGAATTCAATTTTAACATTTTCACGATGATGTCGGTGTGTATGTATGTATGTACTCAAATACTATCATTCAGAAAATTTTGAAATCTTGTATTTCTACCTTGTTCTAATATGGAAAGAAATCATTAGATTTTGGTGTAAACCAGATAACTGGAAATAGCACTTTACTTGAAGCTCAAAATAGTTTTTCTTCGAAAAATACCTTTAAATGTTTTGTTTTCGAGATTTATGTTATTATAAAAATGAAAGATTATTAAATTTTCAACAGGTTTGCATTAAACTTTTTCTATATATTTTATGTATAAATTTATAAACTTTTCTTTAATTTCAATCCCAGAGCCTGCGCTTTAAACAAACACAACTCCTTGGTTACACAGTTCAGATCGCAAATGTATGTAACTGACAGATAAATGTCACTGTCATGGAACTAATACTTTTGGAAACAAACGAATTTCAGTGAAGAACGGCTAATCGGCATTCGGCATCTAAAATGGCCGAATAGTCGGTCAGTCAGTACATCACTAATATTATACTATTTTTAAATTCTTTATAACATATAACATTTATCGTTTTCTTTGGCGAAAGGGCCGGTATATCTTGTGACAAAGAAATAAGATTTGTGCGCCGTTCACAGTCGACCAAGTAACCACAATCGACGCGACTTATGATTGATTATTGATCTGTGGCATTGTTCCTTCCCTCAAAGCGTTTGATTGCTGCATTCTTTACACACACACACAGTCCCACATACATGACACTTTATTTCATTTGGTCTACCTTCAATGACCATATTTCCATAGCGTACAAGATTTACACCGAACTTAATGTATCGAAATAATTGAAAAGTTATAGCCACAACATCAGGTTATGAAGTTGACTTAAATTTACGTTCAGAATAGAAGCTGTACAGCAATTTTTATCCAATGAATTTTATATTAAAGAACAAATGTCATAAATTGTTCGATATTCCGTTCACGTCGGTAGCCAAACATAATTAAAAAATCTGATGTGGCCAACACATGACCTCCCGTCAATTCCATGTTTGAAATGGCAATGAACTTTAAGTAAAGCATCACTTCCGGTTGAGCGTTCGTCATCTAATTGTTGTTACAATAAATAGAAAAGTCTGTAATACCAAATTTGGGATTATATTTTATTATGTTTTTCCTCGAAAAACTATTAAGAGCTCCAAATTAAGTACCACTTCCGGTTTATCATATAGGTATAGTCAAAATCTAATGTTGTTTCAAATTATACACGTGTTTTAAATACCAAATTTGAGAAGTTTTGGATCATGTTTTAATAATAATACTAATAATAATAATAATAATAATAATAATAATAATAATAATAATAATAATAATAATAATAATAATAATAATAATAATAATAATAATAATAATAATAATAATAATAATAATAATAATAATAATAATAATAATAATAATAATATATCATCACGGCATATTACCCATTGCTGGGTGTGCCAGTCTGCTTTGTACGCAGATATCGGTAATGATGATGACATATTTGTACCGTGCGGGCGTTTACCAGATGTCACCTCACGGGCACTCATTGCTGGCGTGGAGAGTGCACCACAGAAGTCAATTTTGTGCCATTTAAAATTGGAAATATTTGGCGTCGGTCGGGATCGAACCCATCGAACCCGGGTACCCAGATTCACGACCTGACACTCAGGCACGCGACCACGAGACTCCATGTTTTAATATATTTTTTCAAAAAAGTCTGTTTATAGTTTCCTGTAAAGTAGTACTTCCGGTTTATCAATTTTAGAAAATATTTAATATGTCGTTCTCATTAATATAAAAGTCTTAAATACCAAATTTGAAAAGTTTTGATTGTATCAATTTATTTTTCACGAAAATCTGTTCAAAGCTTCAAATAAAGTATCACTTCTGGTTTATCAATTGTATCTAAAATCTAATATGTTGTTCCCCTTCATATAAAAGTCGTAAATACTAAATTTGACAAGTTTTTAAGTATATTATAATATATTTTTCACGAGAATCTGTTCAGAGAGTCAAGTAAAGTATCACTTCTGGTTGATTAATTTTAGCTAAAATCTAATATGTTGTTGCCCATGATATAAAAGTCTTAAATACTGAAATTGAAAAGTTTTAGATTATATTTTAATATAGTTTTTCATTAAAAACTGTTATGGGTTTCAAGTAAAGTATCACTTCCATTTATTCAATTTTACCCAAAATCTAGTCAACTCGTTATATGAATGCAGGAATACGGAAAATAGATATATTTGGAAGTTTGTTATAAGAGTTATCGTGGACGAAAAAATCGTCCACACGCACACACAGACATCATCGTAAAAATAGTAAAAACGTGTTGTAGGGACCCTAATTCGTGCTTATTTAGTGAAAACTCACCATCGAATTTTTGGCACGATTACATTACCTCCCTTACCTACGGTATGACGAGAGGTAATAATCGACAATTATGAAATGAATTCTTCATTTTATATTTTCATCATGGAAAAGAAGCCTTGTAGAAAAATTTTGATTCCCGAAATATTATCAAAGTTGTTGGGGATTATATCTGCCTCGCAGAATGTGTCAAGTTGTCGGATTAGGGTTCAAATCCCACCTGACACAAGCTAACATCTGTCTGCTACATTTATTTTTCATAGACAGTAGTTTTGGGATTAATCTGGATTTTTTCCAGCGAATGAATTTGTATTTGAGTTCGTGCCTTGTCATACAGTTCCAAGATCTAGTACGCAAACATTGCAATGTACGTGATACGAAATGTTGACACAAACTGCAATGTTTGCTTACACACTATCGCTTTTTTACATCTGTATACTGACAGGGAATTTAGATTTATTACTAACTTGTTACAATAATTGCGGACGTTTATCTTAAGTAATTATGATTTATTGAGATACTAATACTAATTAATAAATAGTTCATTAGTTCTTAACCCTAACAGTTGTGTTACAATTAAAGAGAGCCAGTGCCGACTTAAGATATTTTGCCGCCCGGGGTTAACTTTTAAAAACCGCCATTCTCAACAAAGAAAAAATCGTTTTTCTAGCATCAAACTGTTTTTTAATTACGCGAATTTTAAAGTTTCAAACCCAATCTAATGTTTTTGGAATGACAAAGTGTATTAATCTTATTTCGAAACTCAGATTGGTAATTTCTTAAAGTTATTATACCCACAGATGGGTCAAAATTCAACTTATGTGGGACCTAACAGAATTTCTCCGTTATTTTTGCCGGTTTACGGTTTTCGATTCAGCTCCGGTTCGAAGTCCTGGTTTAATGAAAGGTCTCGTGGAATAGACTATAGGTAGTTATTTTCGAATTGGTTAATAGAACATTTCAAATGTTCACAGGAAAAATCTTCACCATTTTCACGACTTTGCAGTCGGAGGTTTTTCGCTACATCAGTCACTCGTCTTTTTGCGTTGTTTGGTGGTTTTATTAAATGTGTAATTCAGTGGTTAATTTTTAGCAACTGATTAAAAATTGTTTCCAAATGTTTTTTATATTATGTCAACATAGGTACTTAGTTGGTAAATTTTTTTACCAGTTGCTAAAAATTAACAACTAAGTTACGGAATATCATCAGATAGCCACTGACACCGCTCTTAGCTTAACAAATTTCTGTACAGTACGAGTACTGAACAGATATCGGCTGACCAAGTTATAATTTGTGCATATCGCTGTGGAACAGTCATCTTTTTATACTCTGACGATTGGACCGTCATCGTTTTTAGATCTTGTCTTACAATTTCTGAGACCTGTATCTTAGGATTGTTACCGTTTTGCCTCCTTTACACATACCATTTAAAAGCGCCCACCTTTATTGTATAAGTACCAATCATCTCATTTGCTAGAAAATGGACATTCGTCTTTTTTCACCTGGCGCTTAAATTTGCTTTAATTAAATAATTGCGTATAGGCTTCCACAGTCTGAGTCATGAGAAATATTCGTTTTCCGGGAATGGACTGTGTCATATTTTGAGTCAGAGCTCAGCGTTTCGCCCGCAGTCGTATGGGGCATCTTCAGGAGCAAGGGGGATAGTACTGTCTTAAACAAGGTTACCCGACGTGTCAACCACGCTAGAGGCCGAGTTTAAGCAACAAGAGGGGGAGACTCAGTTTACAAGGTTACCCGACGTGTAAACCACGCTAGAGGCAAATAAACCAAGTGACGAAAGGAAGGCCGAGAAGACAGTTATATACTAATCTAAAGATACGGTAGATGAGCAAAGCTAATGAGGACCAATGGGAATCGAGTTCGTAATGGTAGATTGGACGTGTCGTGTTCCGAGAATCATCGGTTTCCACATGTGGCTCAAGAAATAGCCATCATCCCGATTGATGTTATTAGGATGTTTCCATATTTCTAAAGTTTCCCTGTATTTACGTCTGTAAAACTCAGGGACAGGAGCTAAAATACTTCATTCGAAACATTTGCATTTATCCCTTACATTAAAGGATTCTCGGATAAAATAGGTAGAATTCTTAATAAAAACAATATTAAGGTCTTTTTTAATCCTCCACAAAAAATCTCAGAAATACTCCCCCAAACTAAAGATAAACGAGAACCCTTGTCGTCACCCGGTGTTTATAGTATTCCTTGTTCTTGCGGCACAGTATACATAGGTGAAACAGGAAGGAGTGTTCACACTAGAGTGTCAGAACACAAACGTGTAAACTGAGTCTCCCCCTCTTGTTGCTTAAACTCGGCCTCTAGCGTGGTTGACACGTCGGGTAACCTTGTTTAAGACAGTACTATCCCCCTTGCTCCTGAAGATGCCCCATACGACTGCGGGCGAAACGTTGAGCTCTGACTCAAAATATGACACAGTCCATTCCCGGAAAACAAATATTTCTCTTTGCTTTAATTAAATTTTTTATTTAAAAAAAAATTAAGAACGTGCTCTGCTCGGTGTACCGCCCTTTACGTATTTACTGCCGGGGGCTATGGACCCCAAAAGCCCCCCCTTCAAGCCAGCACTGAAGTGAGTTCTCTGTATATAACATCATAACGAATAACGTTTTATTAAAAAAATCGCCATTATCATATAAAGTTTAAAACTGGAAAAATATAAAGTATAATTCCGCTATTAAATAAAATATATTTTACAGGAAAAGTTTGAGTGTATACTACAGGGTTATTCGAGCCTTGAGACTGTTTCTGAATCCTCCTACATTTCATAAATTTAAAAGTAAAAAGATACCAACCAAGCTGACTTCCTTATTGCTCGAAGTAAAGTATAAAAATACAAGTTGGTACATAAGTAATTTGTCTCATCAATAAATCATAATAAAAGCATAAAACAAATTCCCGTTCCAAGGCACGCTTATAATTAGTGCTGGTTTTAATAGTCATCCTATGGCAGGCAGATGTTTATCCGCGTGTAAAAATGCAACGCAAGTCACAGTAGGCCACCGCCAACAGAACTCGCGTGTTTTGTTCAGCCATAGCCTTCCGTGATCCTACAATGGCTTCATTTTTATTTCTGCATTAAAATTCTCATGAATAATTTAAGATTTTATTCATGAAACACACATCTGGTTAATTTGTAAGGATTAGCTTATAATATAGGTCATCAAATTTATTATTATTTCGGACACAATTTACGTGAATTTCATTTAAATCTATTTCAATTGTCCGCCATTTTTACACGGGAAACACCACATAGTACAGGCTGACGAAAAAAAAAATACTCGAGTATTTATTTTATGCCCTAAAACTTTTTTCTATTTCGGTGTTCTTATGTTTCTATAAAAGCACTGTTTTTCACTGAAAACACGACGTTTAGAAAATCTATAAACGTACTGTTTTTGGCTCCTTTTGTATTCTAGAGGTGGTAGTCATGCTTTCATAACTGACAGATAACCTCAAAATGAAAAATTGTTTGTGTTAAAATATTATTTCTAATTGAGGATTTTTATCCTTTCTCTAGGTGATAGGACTAGAAAAAAAATTATGAAACAAGAAACAATGCGCTCAGGTTTACTTTGTCAAAATAATTAAAACGGTAAGTTTTATTTATTACAATTTACATTTATGGTAATGCAATTTTGAATTGAATATATTGTTATTCCATGCAGATTATGAAATATATGATGCACGTTACTTGAAAATGTTGACACTGTCTACTCAATTTGTGGCGGCTACTAGCAAACAAATATGAAAAGTTGACGTTTTAATCCATGATTTCCAGTTCCACGTTGTGGCGAACTATCGAATATATGCCATATATGTTTTGTATTAAAAAGTGTAAGAACAGCTGTTGCCGTTATCTGTGCAACTGAGCAGTGAGTGTTGACAAAATAGTGCAAAGTAATTAATAAATAATAAATTGTTCATTAAAGTATTTCATTATTTAAAGAGTTTTATTTCTCAATAAAAAGGCTCGATGGTCCACATAACGTCCTTCAATCCCATATTCAAGTTTTATTTATGTTAGTAACCAACACGAACCACCGATATCTCAAATCAGGATGGTTCATTAATAAACCTTGGAGTTCATTGTATGTATTGGTTTTCCTGTTTCATAATTGTATAATGCTTGATACAATGTTTTAATGTAAACAATCAGACAAAATCACAAGATACACAAACTGTCAAAATGTGCAATTTCAATTTTTAGCGGGAAGCGCTACCAACATAACTGATAAAAAAACACCAACTCATACTTTTGACAAGTCCTTTTTAAAAAAAATCTAATTGTAAAAATACCTCAATAGAAAAAATAGTATAAAAAACATGTATCATAAGGCTTGTTGACGCACTCGTCCTTTGTAAAACTCGCCTGGCGGCTCGTTTTCCAAACTTGAACTCGTACGTTAACAGATTGCCTTATGATACTTGTGTTTTAATGTACTATTATTTGACGCGTTTTTGCTTAAAATAATTAGGCGAGCCGGAATTTGCAAAAAACTGATTTCCCATGTTAATCTCTTATGTACAACTTTAAGATAGACACACGGTATGTGTACGGATTCTCCCCAAATACTATCATTCAGAAAATTTTGAATCCTTGTATTTCTACATTATTCTAATATGGAAAGAAGCCACCAGATTTTGGTGTAAATCAGATAACTGGAAATGGCATTTTACTTGAAGCTCAAAATAGTTTTTCTTCTCTATTCTCAGCCAGATATAGTAATGTATTGCTGTGCTTTCCTAGTCCAATATTAAAAAGAAAATAGTAAACAGAACAATAGTTGTATGGAAAAGAGCTTAAAACAGTTTCCAGTATAAGTAAATAGGTATGTATGTATTTAGATTAATAAAAATTAAATAGCGGGAAGTATTGTGCTGGCTACATCAGATTTTTTAATGACGTACATTGGCTGCTTCTTTGAGTTTACACTAAAACAACAAATGAATTAGAAACATGTGAAGGAAGCAATAAACAAACAACAATGTCCGCTTCCTCTTCTTGAAAATACAAACTACTAGTACACCATTTGAATTTATCTAATCGCAAGAGAGTAAGTACTCGATGAATGATTTACAGTAACTCCCAACTAATCTGTAATTTGTATTCCCCTTGGTACGTAGATAGTGTTCTACTATAAATCCTTACAAGCTCATTTACATGAGTTTCAATTTCAATAATTACTCTGCCCTCAAAGTTCAAGTTTATGAATCTAATTTCTTGTAAATGAGTGCGGATTGCATGATAATGAAGTTGGGAAAAAGAAAAATAAGTTTGTAGTTGATCGATAAAATTAAATGGCATGTGTACATATATATATATATATATATATATATATATATATATATATATATATATATATACAGACATCATCGAGAAAATGTTAAAATTGGATTCTAGGGACCTTAAAACGTGGTCATTTACCAAAATCTCGATATCCGATTTTTAGCACGATCCCTATACCTCCCTTACCAAGGGTAGCGGGAGGTAAAAAAGAAAATTGTCGTATATCTTCTTTTTACCTTCCGTCACCTTTAGGTAAGGAATGTATTGTCTTTGATCAAAAAATTCGATGATGAGTTTTTAATGAATAAGCACGTTTTAGGGTCCCTAGAATACGACTTTACTATTTTTTACGATGATGTCTGTATGGATGGATGTATGTATGTGTGTGTGTGTGTGTGAAGATTTTTTCGGATCGCATAATTCCAATACCACCTTTCCAAAAATTATAATTTTTGTGTATTCCTTTTCTTTAGATCCATATGAAGAGCTGATTAGATTTTGATAATAATTGGTCGACCGGAAGTACCCTAATTTGAAGATTTTAACAGTTTTTCTTGAAAAAATGCTGCTAAATATCACTTTTTCACATTTGATGTTATTATAAATATTTAAGAATATTTTATTCTCTATACGATTTGATTGCATTTTATACTTCATATTCAATGGATATAGAGTTAAAAAATTCTAAAGAAATTTCACAAAGCAGCCAGCTGTGCTATAAACATGGAAACATCTACTACATTAAGAAAATTCTGATTGACAAATGTCAGTGTCAAAGTGCAATTTACATAATATGTTTGAGTTATAATTTTACTGGAACTATATAGAATCTTACAAGAAACTTACTGTATGGAATTTGTACAAAATACATAGAACTGACTGAAGGTAATGTACTGGAAATATGGAATCATTCGCAAAAAAATTATCTGTGAGGAATTTGTACAAAATACATAAAACTGACGGAAGGTAATGTGCTGGCCACATCAGATTTTTTTGACTTGCTTTAAAGTTTTCTTCTTGTTATATAACTTTTAATTCTGTACAACTTTTCACTCTACATTTTATACCGTAAAATGAACAGGAGAGCAGGAAATTGCAAAAACTAAAATCCCTATGTTCGACCCTCAATACCATGTATATAATTTAAAAGCTGGACCTTTCGTATATTTAAAAAGTCGGTTGAATTATTTGAAAAGGTTGCACGCTATAAAATTTCCTCGTAAATTAATAGAAGTCCTGATTTCTTTTGACGTTTAAAATGCATAAAACGTGTACCTCAAGTCACGAACCTCAACAAAAAAAGCATTCTCTCCATCAATATAAGTCTTGAATGAGATCGCCGGTTATTACATATAATCATTTTGATAAATTCTTGAAGAAAACGCGGACATTTCCATAAATATTTGTACGAGTAGAAACGGTAGAGTAAGACAGGTGCTGCACCGAGCAAAAAACTTGCTCGAAGCTCGAACGGAGCAGTTCCATTCACAAGCGAGGATGATTTATTATCCCTATTGTCTCTTTCCTTTACTACAAACGCGATAAACGGAACGCGTAAATGTCAAATTTCATGATTAAAATTAATGCGGTTGTTTTATTTCTTCCGCCATGATTTATTGTTTCAAGGACGCCAAATACTATCGTATTTATATAAAATCAAAGTCGGTGTTTACTTGTGTTACGCGCACAGTTCATTAAATTAACACAGATGTACTGGGAATATTAATTAATCTTTGAACGCGTTGCGAATCATGATGAAGTACTACGATACATTATTATTCCAGAGACGAACATAACATTAATATGACAAAGATCAACGGAATTTTAATCAATATCTATTTATTACTTCACTCAGTATCATTTTGCCGCCCGGGGCTAAGTTTTAAAAACCACCATTCTCAACAAAGAAAAAATCGTTTTTCCAACATCAAACTGCCAAGAGCCATGGGAAAAATGATAAATGTTAGAAATTTGGTTTTTTCATTATGCGAATTTTAAACTTTGAAACCCCATCTAATGCTTTTGGAATGACAAAGTGTATTAATTTCTGCAAATTATTATACCCACAGATGGGTCAAGCCTTAACTTATGTGGGACCTAACAGAATTAACCACTGGTTAAATTTTTTAACCAATCAATTATGCTGACATATAACAAAAAGGGATTTTTAGTTGTCAAATAAATATCTATTGGATAAAAATTTTAACGAGTGGTTATTTTTGCCGGTTTACGGTTTTCGATTCAGCTCTGGTTTAATGAAAGGTCTCGTGGAATAGACGATAGGTAGAAATTATGAAAGTCCACGAACTTCCATATTTTTGAAATTCAATGACAAGTTATTTTCGAATTGGTTCTGAAACGTTGGTTAATAGAACATTTCAAATGTTCGCAGGACAAATCTTCACCAGTTTTATGACTTTGGAGTCGAAGCTTTTTCGCTACATCAGTCACTCGTCCAAACTTTTTGCGTCGTTTGGTGGTTTTATTAATTGTGTAATTCAGTGGTTAATTTTTAGCAACTGGTTAAAAATTGTACAAATGTTTGTAATATTGTCAACATAGGTACTTAATTGGTTAAATTTTTAAGCAGTTGCTAAAAATTAACTACTGAGTTACGGAATCTCATCAGATAACCACTGACACCGCTCTTAGCTTAACAAATTTCTGTTCAGTACTCGTACTGAACAGAAATCGACTGACCAAGTTATAATTTGCGCATATCGCTGCCGAACATTCATCTTTTTATACTCTGACGCTTGGACCGTCATCGTTTTTAGATCTTGTCTTACAATTTCTGAGGCCTGTATCTTAGGTTTGTTACCGTTTTGCCTCCTTTACACATACTATTTAAAAGCGCCCACCTTCAATCTACAGGCTGTCTCACAACTCGCGCCCCAAAGCGAATGAGGAAACACGAGATTGCACTCGGATGTGTAATTTCGAAGAAAAAAAAATCTAGCTTAAAAGATATTCGACAAAAGACGTCTTAAAATTGACCAATCAGAGACCTACATCTTTAACGTGTGTTTGCCGAAATTTAACGTTACTAGGGTTTTATATAAATCAAATATTCTTTAAAATGTGGGGCCGACTGTAGTTTTCGAAAAATGTCTGTCAAATTAAATTTGACAAGGTGAATAAAAAAAAGCAAATTCTTACCATGTATTCAGCCGCTGATTACTCAGAAATGATTATAATTTTAGGAGAATGTGGACGTAACGCCAGAGAGGCAGCACGAGTCTATTCGGAACGTTTTCCGGATAGAAATCTAAATTTGTTGACAGTGAAATGTCAACTCTAAAGTGTCAAAATTACAGTAAGTCAAACAAATTTTGTAACTCACTAATAGTATTAGCAACCAGTTTTATTTTGTAATAATATCATCACACCTCAAGATATCCTTCTGGGATTGGTGGATTAAAAAGTCTTGTAACTCCGTTATGCAAGCAGCCGCAAATTATTTTCTTCTATTTGTTGGCAACCTATTGTCGTCGGCAAGTGTCAGTTGCGTCTGGGGCGCCCTGTATAAGTACCAATCATCTCATTTTGCTAGAAAATGGACATTCATCATTTTTCCCCTGGGTCTTAAATTTGCTTTAATTAAATTTTTTATTTAAAATAATTTAAGAACGAGCTCTGCTCGGTGTACCGCCCTTTACGTATCTACCACCGGGGGCTATAGACCCCAAAAGCCCCCCCCCCCACGGTTAAGCTGGCACTGACTTCACTATTCTCTCATTTCACATTCCAAAACATGGTTAAATATCATTTAAATCTGTCGATTTTATTTTATAATTGACAGGTGTCGACTGATATTTCTTTGGCTTTGGTGACCCAGGTTAGCATTGACGAATCAAAGAACAGAATTCATTTTCCAATTTAAACCAGCGCTATTTTCTTACGTGATTTCTAAGATGTTTCTGTGTCCAGCTCTGAAATCAGTGTAAAAGACAATAATGGCCAGTGACCTGAATGTAGAACTCTCGGCCGAGTCGAATGAAATCATCTTCTCAAGGAAATAACTCTTGACACAAGTAGAAAACTTGTAGGAAATAAGTACGGAGAACCAAATTTAGAACACTTGGAACGATTGAAAATGCAAGATAATGAAGTATCGACCCACGCTTCATTACAAAAAAAGAAAGAAATACTTTGAAGTACATATTTGTAAAGTGAACTGCTTCGTATTGTATACCCATAATAGTGTAACGTTTTAATTTATTTGGGTGACGTGTAAATATTAGACAATTAAAATAAAGGTTTATTACTATAACTAAATATTAAAAACTATACTTAACTAGATAACACTAACACTATTTACTTATTTAACCAATAAACACTACTATTTATTTCCACGATATTACTAATTATTTATTTCACTACGCGTTCCTATCTTAGACTGCCGGTCTGTTGCAGACTCTTGTAGACTGTTTACGCGATATTTATATCACTATATTTATAGCACTATTCCATATGTCTATCGCTATTTTTGAGGTGGTTTTTGATATTTTCATACTTAATAGACCTTTTCAATTTAAAAAGATAGATAATAAGCGCCATTTTACTTACTATGTTCATGCCAATTGTTTTTTTTAAAAAAAAATTTAGACGTAAAATGAGAGGAAAGTCTGTGACAACTTTAAAAAACTTCTCTAAAGAAGTTACAAAAGATTTTATAGAAGCTAAAATGTCAAACGATGTAAATTTTAGCGACTGCAATATTTTTCAAGTTTTGTTTGACTTTCCACCGGCTGTTACTGACGCCATTTTACTTACTGTAGCCTCGATGCTACGCTGAACAAGTGATGGCGCAATCGCGCTAGCAGCCGGGCTACGTAAACAAACAAACCGCAATGTGTTTAATTACTTTCGGTCGCCTAAACCTTTTGTGTTCATTGTTACTATGCGGCCGAACATTCTAGAGCTCTCTGGGAGTTAATGGCAGCTGTATAAAAGGGACGCAGCTATGCTCGGGAGTCAGTTAGTTACATGGAGAGACATATGGAGACATTCACATAGAGTGTTAGTGAAGCACAGCAGTATCGTGGTGAGCGTATGCAGTATAGTGTCGAGTAGAGGACTCGGGAAGTTACTGGTTAACTGGGATAGCTGTGGATCTGAATATTCGATAGTGTTGACGAGTATTGGGAAGCTATAGTATACAAGGACAGTAACGTCGAGTCTGGAAGTTACTGGTATATTGGGATAGCTGTAAAAGTGAATACTCGATAGTATTGAAGAGTATTGGGAAGCTAGGTATACGGGGACAGTAACGGCAAGTGGAAGTGGATACTCGGCAGTAGTGGCAAAGAATTGTGGCATACGGACAGTCGGTGATACTGAGGCTGTGAGAGAGTTACATAAATAGACAGATAGTGAGGTGAAAAGTGTGACTTTTGTCCGAGCAGTTGAATATATACACTGTTGAGTCAGTTGAGTATATAGACGCTGCGGAGGTCGGTAGGCGGACAGTTAATTGGGTAAATAAATAAACTGTGACATAAATAGTCGAAATAAATACTTAGTAAGATCGTATAAAGAAATAAATAGTCGTGTTAATTGTTAAATAAATAAATAGTGTTAGTATTTTCTAGTTAATTATAGTTTTAATCTTAATTAGTTTTTTTTAATAATTGTTTAATATTAGTAATAGTAATTTTCAGTTTTGTTACAAATGAAGCCTCTACCATAAGTAACAGTAAAAAAATCTGATGTGGCCAGCACATTACCTTCCGTCAGTTGTGCGTCAGTTCTATGTATTTTGCACAAATTTCATACAGAAAGTTCCTTGCTAAATATTATGTTTCTTGTACTTTACCTTCCGGCAGTTGCATGTATTTTATGTAAATTCCATACAGAAAATTTATAGCAAAAGATCCTATATTTCCAGTAAAATTATAAGACACACACTATGTCAATTTCACTTGACACTGACATCTTTCAATAAAAATTTTCTTAATATAGTAGCTGTTTTCATAGCTATGGCTACTTTATGAAATTTAATTTCTTTATAATTTTTTAACTCTATATCCATTTAATATTAAGTATAAAATGCAGTCAAATCGTATAGAGAATAAAATATTTTTTAATATTTATAATAACATTAAAGGTGAAAAAATGATATTTAACATAGTTTTTTCAAGAAAAACTGTTAAAATCTTCAAATGAGGGTACTTCCGGTTGTCCAATTCTAACCAAAATCTAATCAGCTCTTCACATGGCTGTAACGAAGAGGAATACGAAAGAATTATAATTTTTGTAATTGTAGTATTAGAGTTATCGCATTAGAAAATTTTGTCACACACACACACACACACACACACACACACACACACACACACACACACACACACACACACACACACACACACACACACACACACACACACACACACACACACACACACACACACACACACACACACACACACACACACACACACACACACACACACACACACACACACACACACACACACACACACACACACACACACACACACACACACACACACACACACACACACACACACACACACACACACACACACACACACACACACACACACACACACACACACACACACACACACACACACACACACACACACACACACACACACACACACACACACACACACACACACACACACACACACACACACACACACACACACACACACACACACACACACACACACACACACACACACACACACACACACACACACACACACACACACACACACACACACACACACACACACACACACACACACACACACACACACACACACACACACACACACACACACACACACACACACACACACACACACACACACACACACACACACACACACACACACACACACACACACACACACACACACACACACACACACACACACACACACACACACACACACACACACACACACACACACACACACACACACACACACACACACACACACACACACACACACACACACACACACACACACACACACACACACACACACACACACACACACACACACACACACACACACACACACACACACACACACACACACACACACACACACACACACACACACACACACACACACACACACACACACACACACACACACACACACACACACACACACACACACACACACACACACACACACACACACACACACACACACACACACACACACACACACACACACACACACACACACACACACACACACACACACACACACACACACACACACACACACACACACACACACACACACACACACACACACACACACACACACACACACACACACACACACACACACACACACACACACACACACACACACACACACACACACACACACACACACACACACACACACACACACACACACACACACACACACACACACACACACACACACACACACACACACACACACACACACACACACACACACACACACACACACACACACACACACACACACACACACACACACACACACACACACACACACACACACACACACACACACACACACACACACACACACACACACACACACACACACACACACACACACACACACACACACACACACACACACACACACACACACACACACACACACACACACACACACACACACACACACACACACACACACACACACACACACACACACACACACACACACACACACACACACACACACACACACACACACACACACACACACACACACACACACACACACACACACACACACACACACACACACACACACACACACACACACACACACACACACACACACACACACACACACACACACACACACATACACACACACATACATACAGACATCATCGTAAAAATAGTGAAATCGTATTGTAGGGACCCTAAAACGTGCTTATTCATCAAAAACTCACCACCGAATTTTTTGACCAAAGACAATACCTTCCTTACCTAAAGGTGACGGAAGGTAAAAACAGTGAAACACCTTAAACTGGTATTACAAATAATAGCTAATAAAAATGTATTAACCTAAATTGACAAGTAAAACGTCAAACATTTGTTAATTTATCTGTTTCAATTCCATGTCTATCGCTATTTTTAGGTGATTTTTGATATTTTCATACTTAATAGATCTTTTCAATTTAAAGAGATAGATAATAAGCGCCATATTACTTATTATTTTTCAAAATTCAGACCGAAAATGAAAGGAAAGTCTGTGACAACTTTAATAAACTTCTCAAAAGAAGTTACAAAAGATATTATAGAAGCTAAAATATTAAACGATGCAAATTTTAGTTACTGCAATATTTTTCAAGTTTCGTTTGACTGTCCACCGGCTGTTGTTGACGCCATTTTACTTACTATTTGTAGTGATAGAAAGCGATTGAAAACGTCAATAACAAATTAGAAGATGATTGAATGTATGAATTCTATTTCAAGTAAAAAATGTTCTTGCTAATATTTATCATTAAATTTAAATATTATCTGAAGTATCTGTCTTTACAAAAGCTTGAAACACTCGTAATGAGTTCCGCATAGTTCTCTAACAAAAACCAAACTCCTAATAGAAATGCCGACAAAAACTAATCTAGAAAATAAGTTGCGTTAGCTTGGAATGACAATATTTCCCTCGTTCGGGAATTGTAAGGGGTGGTCTTTTAATTGGAGTGCACCAGACCCGAAACGAAACGTTACCGTACGCTCCGATAATTGGAAAATAACTACAACTTTTCTACTATAAACTTTAGCGGGAAATTAGTAACAGATCGCTATTGGAATAATTGGATACGATGTCGCGACCTGTTTTGTGCAGATTTGTAATTTAGATAACACGCCTGACAATTATTCGAAAAATATATAACACCCACTCGACACATCGCTGCACACGGGGGTCGCTTTAGACATATTTTCCGTCCACTTATTTAAAACTCCCAAATAAACTTCTTTGGGAATGTGTTCAAATTAAAAATAAATTGCTTTGTAAAAGCAAACATTGACAATTACATAATTATAATTTTATTGCTGAACAGTATAGAATGACTAGCAAATGAAAATTGACGTTTAGATTATTTAATAGATGTGGTTTCTTTTGAAAACATATCTCTATATTTGAAAGGAAACTGACCGTTATGTATTCCGTTACAGAAGATTAGAATTGTATTCAATACCAGAAGGCATTTAAAATGACCTTAGCAAAAGGATTCAGGGATGTATTTCGTTCGTTCGTCTCAGGTGTAAGCAACCCTCGAGTCGGAATTACTGTTAGAGGAAATTAAAAATGATCCTATTTCATAGAATTGCCAAACTAAATAGTTAAAGGTCAAAATATTTTGTCATAATAAACATAAACGAAAAATGTTTATAATATTTTAAATGCACCCCTGTTTTGATATTCAGTTATCCTAGTCGGCCATCTATTTTCAGCCAGATATAGTACTGTATGTCTGTGCTTTCCTAGTCCAGTATTTAAATGGGTTCATGCAAAAATTTCATACATGAATATTTCGTACAATAGGGAATTTCAACATTTTTTTTATAATTTCAACAGAAGGTATACGTAAAACCAAGATTTTTTGGTGAAAAAATTCCTATTAATAAGCGACTTATGGTCCCCCGAAGTTTAAAAATATAGATGTGACGTCACGAATATAAGTTTTTATATAAAACTGTTTTCTTCGTGGATTTAAAATATTCTTGATATGTATGCTATTTTTAAATTATATTTTTATATTTTGCGTTCATAATGAAGACAATTGCGTATCGTAATGACCTTCATTTCGATATGCAATTTTTTGTTTTAGACGGTTGTTACTAGATGACGTTTCTTTAATCCATTTTTACCTAATTTATTTTTAGTTAATTGACAATTCATTTTAATAATATAATGTCGAAATTATTATTATTTTTTTTTTTTATTTAGTGGAGATTATTTACATGAAAATGTACAAATGGTTACAAATATAATCACAAATTGAGTAAGTAAATGTTATTGTAGAAGGCGCAAAATATAAAAAGTAGTATAAAGAACTCATTTTATAAGACTTTCTTTCGCACTTGTCAATTAGAAAACTCGCTAACGCTCGTTTTCTAAATTTTGACGCGTGCGAAAAAAACATGTCTTATAAAACACGTTCTTTAATATACTATTATGAAAACAAATTAATATTGTAACACTGTACAAGTCTACATGCTTTATAAGTGTATCAAAATTATTAAGTTTAATGCAAGAAATTTATATTCAAATAAAAACTGTTTGAGAATTGCAATACTGGACTGGTGGTAGTAGACTCCACCCCCTAACTCGGTATTCGTTATATATTTATAGGTGGTCTTTGAGTCGCCAATCAAAATAATATATATGAATTTCATATGAGTGACGAGCTGATAAAACAAAAACCCCCTTATTTCCGAAGTATTTCAATTATATCATTTTATTTCTTTATTATTATTCATTATTAAACATATATTTTCATTATTTTTTAGTAATTTCTCTTAATTCGATTGAGTTGTAATCCCCTATTCTATTCTCTAGGGTTTCAAAAGAAACCACATCTATAAAATAATTTCATTCGCTAGGTATACCATACGAAGTTGTACCTTAACTTTCGCAACTGTGTAAAATGATAATAATTATTTTCTTATTTTCAATAATTTAGCGTTCTTTTTAAGTCGCATTTTAAGAGCAATCCTTGACTCTTGTTAAATTTTCACAGTCGAGCACCATTCGCAGTCGTGGTCTTACACGTTATTAAATTTTTTGTCAGTACCCTTTGAGTCAATAATAAACGTCTCGGAACTACAAAGGGCTTCCATTTCTCCTTCAATAAACGTAAGATGCCCCAACCGCAAGGAGTACGACCCTACGTCGTTCTCACAATTACTGACTTGCTAGCGCCCTTACAGTACACCATTTTCCCCACTAAAAAACTATAAGACTTTGCGTCGTTCAATTCTAATTTACTGGCAACATATCTGACGTTATACGAGCAGCATAATTTAACTCAAACACTAATAAAATCTGTCTTTAAACACAGCAAGATTTCTCAGTTAATTATTGTGATCGAACAGAGTTTTAATTATAAAAACACACATTAAAATGTGGAGTGGAATGAATGGTTTCAAAGCGACCATAAGTCGGGGCTACGAATGTCAGAAAGGCATTTTTATTTCTCCCACAGGTAGTTAATGTCTGTAATTTTTACCACATGCTGGTAAAGTGGAATTGATAGGAAAAACATGCATGTACTAAAACAGTTTACAAATAGGATGCTTAAAATACTATTAATTTTCTATTGAACATCTTACAATCTTTAAATTGACAGCGATATATTTTGAAAACTAAAAATCTGATGTGGCCAGCACATAACCTCTCGCAAGATATTTTACATGGTTGTACGCATAAAACAAAAAATATTTTTAAATACAAATACATATATTCATGTCTCACTACAAAATAATTCTCACATATATTTGCAAAATCTATGGGATATTTTAATATAAGTTATGTACAATACATACATTTTCTTTATATTCAATATCTACTTTCCTTTTCTTTTCCTTTATATTCGTCATTTTTTCGCAAATTCCTTTTATATTGTTTTACGTATATTCTTTTGCGTTGTTGTCTTTTACCTCCCGCTACCCTTAATAAGGGAGGTATAGGGATCGTGCTAAAAATCGCATATCGAGATTTTGGTAAATGATCATGTTTTAAAGTCCCTAGAATCCAATTTTAACATTTTCACGATGATGTCTGTGTGTATGTGTATGTGGATCTTCCACTCTAACTCAAATACTATCATTCAGAAAATTTTGAAATCTTGTATTTCGAACATTTTCTGTATTGGAAAGAGCCCATTAGGTTTTGGTGAAAATCGGATAACCAGAAATGGCACTTTACTAGAAGCTCAAAATAGTTTTTCTTCGAAAAATACCTTTAAATGTTTTTCGAGATTAATGTTATTATAAAAATTAAAGGTTATTAAATTTTTTAGATTTGCATTAATATTTTTTATATATTTTATGCATAAATTTATAAAATTATACCTAACTGCCAGATAAATGTCACTGTCAAAGAACTAATTATTTCAAATTAATAATAGTAACGTTTGAAAAAGAAAATAGTAAATAGAACCATAGTTATAAGGAATGAATCTTAATACAGTTTCCAGCATAACTAAATATGTAAGTATGTATATTTAAATTAACAAAAATTAAATAGCGGGAGGTATTGTATTGGCCATATCAGATTTTTGTATTTAAACTTTTGTTCTAAAATTAATAGGGCAGAATTTACAACAATATGAAAATTTTACCATCGTATTTTCCACAAAAAAGGAAACAGACGGTATAAGAAATAAAGATGAACAACCACCCTCCTGTCGCCATCTGTGCGAATATCTGTCAAACTACATACTGCATGCCAACATTGAAAAATGAAAGAATCTAAAATTCAAATGTAAACAAATTTCGCTAGAAAAGTTTCGCTCATTGTTTTGTATTTTGAAAAGTTTGTGCATAATGTTGCAGCCCAAAAGGCATATATGCAGTAGACGTGTTACGTATGTTAACATACGTCTAACTTGTGTAAAAGTTTCGTAACTTGATCATGTAAAAACGACTGCACAGGGATATATTATATTTTTCAATACACGA
This sequence comes from Harpalus rubripes, assembly GCA_963082715.1. Classification (NCBI taxonomy): domain Eukaryota; kingdom Metazoa; phylum Arthropoda; class Insecta; order Coleoptera; family Carabidae; genus Harpalus; species Harpalus rubripes. Next base: position 65,810,736 of record OY720455.1, read on the forward strand.
TTTATGATTCAAGGTTTTCATAACTTATGTGCCTGTAATTACACAAATATAAAGCAAACATGACTGGTTATTAATTATTATAAGTTTATGGTATGCACACCTGGTTTATTGATATGTTTTTGTAGCAAATTAATTAACATAATCAATTTATTGCGTATATTAATTGCTGAAAAGTGGTACAAGTACAATCAATCATATAAAACAAACAGAATGAGAATGGTTAAGGGTGTTATCTCTACGAACAGCCCTTAATTAATACACCCTAACACACAGCATACATAGGGTGTTTTTATTAAAAATTGCATCCATATTAACTGTATTAAGCTACAGTCGTTCCACAATATCAGTTACTCAACTTTTTAGCTAATCAAGGAAAGAAAGAAAAGAATGCTAGCCGGCGGGATTTGAACCCACGATCTCAACATTTGTACTGCTGTGTGTTACCAACTACACCACGGCTGGGCTGCAAATCCGCCAGTCTATACAATCTTTTCTTAAGTTATATTTCTTAAGTTATATTCTCATACACACGGCTATGAGAATATAACTTAAAAAATCTGATGTGGCCAACACATAACCTCTCGCCAGATATTTTACCTGGTTGTACGCATAAAACGAAAAAATATTTTTAAATACAAATACATATATTCATGTCTCACTACAAAATAATTCTCACATATATTTGCAAAATCTATGGGATATTTTAAAATAAATTATGTACAATACTTACATTTTCTTTATATTCAATATCCTGAAATTTTCTTTTTCTACTTTCCTTTTCTTTTTCTTTATATTCGTCATTTTTTCGTAAATTACTTTTATATTCTATTTTACGTATATTCTTTTGCGTTGTTGACTTTTTTTATTTTCATAATCTTCATAATAATATACAAATATTTTTGACAGAGGCATACACATATTTTTGACAGTGACATTTATGTGTCAATTACAAACATTTGAATTTCTTGCCTTGTAGTAGTTTGATCTGAGATTTTTTACATCAAATTATTTTATATGCCTTTCTTTATCTCTAAATCTATAGAAGATATAATAATGAATTTATATTTATCGAATAAAGAATTTAACGTTCTTTAATATAAATATTTACATAAATTTTCGATAAATAATATTTAGACGATTTTTTTCTTGTAACTACTATTTCCGGTTGTCCAATTGTTACCAAAACTGACTGCACTCTTCCCATTATTGTTAGATTGAGGAATCCGTAGTTAAAAATGTCTTAAGTCTCATAGTATTTGAGATATAGTGAATCCAACATCCACACACACACACACACATCCACACACACACGCACACACACACACACACACACACACACACACTCACACACACACACGCACATACGGACATCATCGTAAAAATGTTATAATCGGATACTAGGGACCTTAAAACGTGCTTATTCATTAAAATCTGGATATGCGATTTTTAGCATGAATACAATACCTCTCTTAGCGAGAGGTAAAAAGATTGTATAGACTGGCAGATTTGCAGCCCAGCCGTGGTGTAGTTGGTAACACGCAGCATGTTATAAGTATTAGCGAACAACAAAATTATTGAAAATAAAATATTGAAAATGTCAAGCTTGACAAAGTTCTGTCATACTCCACCTTATATTAAACTAGAAAATTAAATCCCTATAATAAAACCATGGTAACAATATGACGTCATCAATTCCCTCCCTCCCCTGACGATTTGAACCATATGTTTCCAATCATGACGTGGAAACTTTGATATTTACAATTATTTATATTAATTCAAGTCACTCGCGCCTGGATGAGTTGACAATTACTGACAATCAAGTCAGGTACAGGATCGATATTTGATCGATTTTAAATTCAATGTAAACATGGACATTCTCAGTAGTGCTACCGTTATGATACGAAAATCAACTACATTTCAAATAATTTTATATTCCCTAAAAGGAATAAGGATTGACTTAGAAATATAGCTAAATTTCATTAATATATACGTTTCTTAATACTAATATTTTATTTCTTCTTTTTTAAAAAATAAATAACACCCAATAATTTCTACAAGTTATATTTCATTTTAGAAGGTTTTTTTTCAGGTTGATGACGTGGGTCTCTGCTTGTTTATTTTTTTAAAGTATTGAAATAGACGTAAAGCGTAAAGCTTATGATTGTTGGTAATACGTAACAATTTAAAAGAAAGGTAAATCTTACTTGTTGACAACATAATGTTTGGCTGCAAGCTAACAGTAATTTGCGTGAAAATATTACAGTTTCTTGTGGAATATAAATTGAACACTTCTCTACACCCCAACTAAACTTTAATGCGTTATTAATGAATATTGATTGTTTGTCAATGATTTTGCGAATGATTATGCGACTGCACGGACTGCTTAAGCCAGGGAATCAATATACAATAATAAAAGTACCGCCGAGCTTTCTAATTATTAGTTGAAAGCTTTTTAAACTAGAGCTTTTAGTAGCAGGATGTTTGAAATTTGATTATTAATGAGCATACTTCCTGATTAGAAAATATTTTTTGATCAATATACATTAATTTTAATTTTCAAATAAATCAGATTTCTAAGACACGCACACACATTTTTATTGGCATATACGAGCCCAACTCCATGGCTGGCGTGAAGAGTGCAATACAGAATGTCTTAGAAATAGGGGGACAGATTCCTGGGCCCATAATAAGACGATTTAACTAAACTTGCCTATATCCAACAGTGCACCGTTTAGCCAGTATTCTGCTTAAAAATCTTTCTAAAAAAATTTGTTTTGTTTATAATAACGAAACGCTTTGTTCGATTTGAATGAAATTTGGTATGACATTCCATTGGGAACTAATTCATCTTTTAAGATGGTATTTGTTATTTTAAGTGAACCATTAGTGTATAAAACTTAGGTGTCGCGACAATGAATAGACCATAACTTTTTAATGACAACGCCAGTAATGTAAATTTATTGTTTTTCAGAAAGATACATTCAATAGTAAACTTTCATGTCTCTGCATAATTTATGATATCTCTAACAATTTAGTCAGAAAAAAATAAAATGTAAGTGATTGCGCCGTGTAATTTTTAAAATAAATTTTATCTAGCAGTCTTTCCAAATGTAAAACAAATAATTTTTAATGACAGTAACAATTGTTTATGGGTTGTCAAAAATTTCCTTTGCCATATTTTAAAACAAAACTAGTAACATATCCGTTTGTTCGGCCTTATAGTATTATACTGCGATTAAATAATGTTAACTCACTCCTAAACAACTTTAGAAGATTGACAACTTATAAACAATTGTTTCTGTCATTAAAAATTAGTAGTTTGTCATTTGGATAGACTGCTAGATAAAATTTATTTTAAAAATTACACGGCGCAGTCACATTTTATTTCTTTCTGACTAAATCGTTACAGATATCATAATTTATACGCAGACACGAAAGTTTACTATTGAATGTATCTTTCTGAAAAACAGTAAATTTACATTACTGGCGTTGTCATTAAAAAATTATGGTTTAATTATGGTCGTGACACCCAAGTTTCATACACTAGTGGTTCACTAACAATAACAAATACCATCTTAAAAGATGAATTATGTCCATATGGACTGTCATACCAAATTTAATTCAAATCGAATAGAAGGACTTTAAAGCAGAATACTCGCTAAACGGTGCACTATCGGAAATAGGTAAGTATAGTTAAATCGTCTTATTTTGGTCCCAAGAATCTGTATTTAAGCCATGTCCCCCTATTTCCAAGACACCTGGTATAATTATAATTTGTTCAAAATGTTACCGCACAACAATAATGAAATATCCCACAATCTTTTGATGTGAAAGCTACAGAATTCACCTACACCGACCGACAACATAGTACAGTTACTTGAAACATTTCAATGTAGAATAAATATAGAGAGAGGAATAGGAGAGTGCTTTTTATAAGATAAATCCACTTGATTTAGTTCCTAAGTAAATATAGAGGGATCAGATTGACAGAATGGTTTTTGTCTTGTACACTCTAAGAAATATCGTCCGTGTAAAGTAACCAAATCGATTGGTGAAGTAATTTAGTGTTAATTTTAACACTTAAATAAGTACATTTTTCGTCCGTGTTAAAAATACGGTTTAGTTAAATTTTGTCCGTGTTATTTTAATAAATTTCAAATATGTTAACCACATATGGAGTAAATGAGATATATTACTCAAAAATATTGTTACTTTTAATTACCAACAATTTTTTGAGTTACTTATGCTCAACTTAGTGTACATTTGCACAATACGGTGCTGCAACTACACTATATTTCGTTAAAAGTAAAATAACACTCAACGCTGTTAATATGACGTGTATTTACTACAAGCAGCGATCAAATCAGTACCAAAGTGTGGATTGTGCAACTGTGATATGTGATATACGTATTCTTGGTTTGATCTGTGAGATGTACGAACGTGTTTATTGCTACAAAAGTGTTATTACATACTTCAAAATGAGTATACAATATACCATGTGATATAAAAATGAATAGTTCTAGATGGATTTCATGTGGTTTTTTTTTATACCAACTAACTTCCTCGTGCCAGAAATTATTGCGTCTATGGATACAATATATTTTGTTTAAACTCTATAACCACTAAAATTGCAAAATTAGATGTGTCTGAAATGAATTTAATATTTTTAAATATTTGTTTGTACAACGCTTTCATGTTCCGAGTTCCTATGGAAATTATATTATTAACATATTTTTGTACAACACAGATATTAGCCAAATATAAGATTTATTTACTAATGTATTTTTTAATATAATAAAATTATATTATTTATATTTCAATGACATCCTTATTTACCTTATTTAACACGAATTCTGTAAAAAAATACTCAAATACGAGTAAATGAATACACCAAGAGGTGCTACTGAAACGCGTACTTTACACTATTTAGTGTAGAAGATAATTAACTCGTACATTTAGTTAAAATACGATTTTCAGTGTGAATTTTAACACGCACTAATATTTTTAACTAGAAATTTTGTGTTAAATATTAAACCAGTTTCCAGTGTACTTTTTAACCAAACAGATACTTTGTTAAAATTACACGTAATCTGGTGGACCTCCTGGAACCAATTTTAGTGTTAAAATTGGTTAAAAATTTCTTAGAGTGTAAGGAACGGAAGATACCACAAATATTTTCAGATCGCATTCCAAAGGATAAGTGCAACAATATACAGTTTTTTTTCTCGCTTTGTATGTATTAAGGATTTAGCGTCGTTTACTTTTACTTGGTTTTACTACTGTTATTTTGTTAATATAAAAATATATTTTACAGTAAACGCATTCCAAATTAAAAAATCTGATGTGGCCAGCACATTACCTTCCGTCAGTTCTTTGTATTTTGTTTAAATGTCATACAGAAAGTTCCTTGTAAAAGATTCTATTTCTTGTACATTACCTTAAGGCAGTTGTATGTATTTTATACAAATTCCATACAGACAGTTTTTAGCAAAAGATCTTATATTTCCAGTAATATTATAACACAAACATACTGTCAACTGCACTTGACACTAACACCTTTCAATCAGAATTTTCTTCTAATATATGATATTTAACTTCTTTATAATTTTTTAACTCTATATCCATTTAATATGAAGTGTAAAATGCATTCAAATCGTATAAAAATAAAATATTCTTTAATATTTATAATAACATTAAATGCGAAAAAATAATATTTAACATCGTTTTTTCAAGAAAAACTGTTAAAATCTTCAAATGAGGGTACTTCCGGTTAACCAATTATAGCCAACAGCCCTTCACATTGATATAACGAAGAGGAATATGAAAGAATTATAATTTTTAGAATTGTAGTATGTATTAGAGTTATCGCATTAGAAAATTTTGTCACACACAGGCACTCACATACACACACACACACACCTACAGACATCATCGTAAAAATAGTAAAATCGTATTCTAGGGACCCTAAAACGTGCTTATTCATCAAAAACTCACCACCGAATTTTTTGACCAAAGACAATACCTTCCTTACCTAAAGGTGACGGAAGGTAAAAATCTGATGTGGCCAACACATGACCTCCCGTCAATTCCATGTTTGAAATAGCAATGAACTTTAAGTAAAGTATCACTTCCGGTTGATCGTTCGTAAACAAAATCTAATTTGTTGTTCCAATAAATAGAAAAATCTGTAATATCAAATTTTGGATTATATTTTATTATGTTTTTCCTCGAAAATCTGTTAAGAGTTCCAAATTAAGTACCACTTCCGGTTTATCATATATAATAGGGTAGAAATACACGGTTTCAAAATTTTCCGAATGATAATATTTGAGTAAGAGTTGAGGATCCACACACACACATACACACACACACACACACACACACACACACACACACACACACACACACACACACACACACATATATATATATATATATATATATATATATATATATATATATATATATACAGGGTGGTGGCGGTTAGGGGTGAACATAGGGATTTAACATGGAATTTTAGTTTTTTGCAATTTCCTGCTCTCCTGTTCATTTTACGGAAAAAACTATAGAGTACAAAATTGTTCAGAATTAAAAATTGCATATAAAAATGTATTTACATTTATTATTATGTTTTTGGTTTCTTTACAATTTTGAAAAGAAATTTCAAAATTTCTGTTATTTTGTAGCAATAGCCATGGAATTTATTTTTTTCTGGTTGTCAAATAAAAACAAACAACTTTTAATTTTAATACGCATTTTTTATTAGGTATACCATTTAAGAATAAACCAATTCCAAATGTATCAACTACGTAGAATTTTGATTTATCATAGCCAATACCATTTCGTCATTCACTTCTTTATGACGTCTTCTATTATTATTATCATTATTATTAATATTATTATTATTATTATTATTATTATTTCCTTCAATACCTTCATTCACAGCTATATTAGCGTGTACTCAAATTTTTTAACAAGTTTACAAATTGTTGCTATAATAGAAATTGATGTATTTTCGTACTTTATGGAAAACATATCACGTATTCTTCTAAAACTATTTCCACGATAATAATTTTTTATAACGAAAACTCGTTCCTTATTCGAATAAACATTCATTATTAAATTAACTTTTTATTAGAGAAAATTTCGAAAATTTGACAGAAATTGAATAACATTATTATGTTTAAACATTTGAGTTATAAGTCATGGCTATTGCTCCAAATTAACAGAAATTTTGAATTTTCTTTTTAAAGTTGTGAAGAAACCAAAAACATAATAATAAATGTAAATACATTTTTGTATGCAATTTTTAATTCTGAACAATTTTGTTCTGTACAGTTGTTGTCGTAAAATGAACAGGAGAGCAGGAAACTGCAAAAAACTAAAATCCCATGTTAAATCCCTATGTTCACCCCTAACCGCCACCACCCTGTATATATATATATATATATATATATATATATATATATATATATATATATACAGACATCATCGTGCAAATGTTAAAATTGGATTGTAGGGACCTTAAAACATGGTCATTTACCAAAATATCGATATGCGATTTTTAGCATGATCCCTATACCTCCCTTACCAAGGGTAGCGGGAGTTAAAAAATGTACGGGGTTGAAACATAAATTGATTCGCGGCAGCGAAGCCCGCGGGATATCAGCTAGTTTTGAATATTACTTTGAATAAAGTTGAGTGTATATGTAACTGTATACTTCTATTAAAACGTGTGTAAATATTGACCGAATGAGTTACTAAACATCTCAAGAATGTTTGCGTTAACTAACAACCATTATTAGTGATTTGATTCCGTGATACGCCTAGTTAGTTTCTCATATGGAAATCGGAAGTTTTTATGGCGATAAGTCGACTCCCACACCGAAATAGTTTAACTATGGGTTCAGAGAGACTAGGGAGAAGAGTTATAGCGTGGACATCGGCGATTTGTTGACGTCAGGTGCAGGTCAGAGTTTAACTTTGAAGCTTGGAAGTGAGCGATGCAATGTCCGTTGCACACCACAATATATCACGATGGCTATCTGTACGCCAATTTGTAAACGGAAAGACCACCCCATATTGTAAACGGTTGATTTGGTTACACAAAAAGTTAAATTAAAAATCTGGTGTGGCCTTCACAAAACCCGAGTCACAAAAGAGTTAAAGTTAATCCTTATTTTTGGATTAGTGAATTTTACTCTAATTTTGACAGTTTATTTCTTAAAATATAATCTAATCTAATCCAAGTAACTACTTTTTTTTAAACCCCTCAACAGGATTAAATCCCAATTATAGATTGGGTTCACATTCACACACATCCATACCTTAGTGGGATTCGAACCCAGAGCCCCGAGGGCACTCATGACATGAAGCGTTGCTCTAACCATTGCGCCACCGGAGATATAATAAAATGAAGATTACATTTTTAATACCGGGATAGAATAGAATTCACTAATTCAAAAATGACGATTAGCTTAAACATTTTTGTGGATCGTTAATTTTTATTAATCTAAATACATACCTACATATTTACTTATGCTGGAAATTGTATTGAATTCCTTTTCTATTGTTCTATTTACTTTTTTCTTTTTAAAACGTTACTAATATGAAATGATTAGTTCTTTGATAGTGACATTTATGTCAGTTACATACATTTGAATAACTGCTTTTGTTTGTTTAAAGCGTAGGCTCTGGGATTTAAATTATAGATAATTTTATAAATTTACCCATAAAATATATTAAAAAAGAGGATTAGCTTAAACTTTTTTATGAATCGTTAATTTTTATTAATCTAAATACATACCTACATATTTACTTATGCTGGAAACTGTATTGAATTCTTTTTCTATTGTTCTATTTACTTTTTTCTTTTTAAAACGTTACTATTATTAATTTGAAATGATTAGTTCTTTGACTGTGACATTTATCTGTCAGTTATACATACACCTAATTTGAATAACTGCGTAACCAAGGAGTTGTGATTGTTTTAGGCGTAGGCTCCGGGATTTAAATTAGATAATTTTATAAATTTATCCATAAAATATGTTGAAAAAGTGTGAAGGCAAATCTGTAGAAAATTTAATAATCTTTAATTTTTATAATAACATTAATCTCGAAAAAATAACATTTAAAGGTATTTTTCGAAGAAAAACTATTTTGAGCTTATAGTAAACTGCTATTTCCGGTTATCCGATTTTCACCAAAATCTAATGGGCTCTTTCCATTACAGAAAAAGTTCGAAATACAAGATTTCAAAATTTTCTGAATGATAGTATTTGAGTTAGAGTGGAGGATCCACACACACATACACACATACGCACAGACATAATCGTGAAAATGTTAAAATTGGATTCTAGGGACCTTAAAACGTGCTCATTTACCAAAATTTCGATATGCGATTTTTAGCACGATCCGTATACTTCCATTACCAAGGGTAGCGGGAGGTAAAAATGCATTTAAAACGTAAATTTAATTGTCAAAAAAATAATTCATATTTTCCGAAAACATTTCAAATGTTTGAGGATTTTTAGTTTTCATATTTTTCGCAAGTTGATGACGTAAATCGCTTGATATAGTGGAATGACCGTAACAATCTTCTTCTGATTTACACTTAATCATTATGGACTCTCCCAAACCTGCCCTTTTAAAGGAGTAGACCCTTTTCTTGCCCGACAAGATGAGAGCTAGAGATAAAGGCTAGTAAACTACAAGATTCAACAGATAAAATACAAGGAATTTAGGGTTTCAACGCATAGTTTTTCTGTGTTAACGTTCCAATCTATAAACTAGGGATATTTTTTTTACCTCCCGCCATAGATAAGGGAGGTAATGTTTCCTGTCCAAAAATACGTTTTTATTATTTTTACAATGATGTTTGTATAACTGTGACGATTTTTTTCTGCTACGATAACTCATATCAAAATTCCAGATATTTCAATTTTCCATAACAGTTTTTAATGAAAAACTTTTCAATTTGAATATTTAAGACTTTTATATTAATGGGCCTCGTAATAAAATATAGACCAAAATTTCGTATTACAGACTTTTCAGGGTCATGTTTTGGCTACATCAGGTTTTTGAAATATTAATTTAAACTTTTGCTAATAATTCTAAACGTGACAAGTTACTTTCATTGATGATGCCTAAATCTCCGCTCAAAACTTTCGCGGTATTTGAGAATATTTAATTGTTAGCAGAGTGGAGATTACAAGAGAATTATTTCCGTAATACTCGGAGAAGTGTACTCAGTGTTCAGTTCAGGTATATAGAGTAAACAGTGTACTTTGTGACAATGTTTAAAATATGGCCAGACTCCTAAACTAATTTAATTAGACGTTATCCCGCATGGGGCCTTATTAATTCTCCAATTAAAAGCATCAATGAGAATTTATCGTTGCCCGATAACACAAATAGATGAGGCACTAAGAAAATATATTTTATTGTGCAGCAAGTTGAATGTACTTACATACGTGTATATTAATAATACATGTCGTATGGAAAGCATTTGATAGTTCATGATAATGTTATGGTATTATTAATAATGAATATATCTGTCTATAAACGTTGATATTTATCACTCTATTCAAAATATCTATTATGGAAGCAAATGGAATATAAATGAAATATTTAACACAAATTGATTTTACTACTAATGGCTTGGGTGATTTTTGAAATATGATTTACTGCAAACTGAAATTAAATAATTATTTACACCATTTGTACATGTTGGTGAAAGTATTGTGCCTGCGTTAACGTATGCGGATGATGTAGTTGTTTTAGATGAATATGAAGAGCAACTCAGAAGAATGATGTACTGAGTTTACATGTAGTTTTCAAACCGTTTTCAAAACGTTTTTAGTTTTGAGAACGCCATGTATACAATGTCAAAACGGTTTCGAGTTATCTCAAACCAAAACTAAAATTCATGGGTTTGACTTGAAAACTAGTTTCAAAACTACTCATGCAAACTCTTAAAATTCTGTTTATGCGTACATAGCATAACGTTTCTGTCGCTTTGTCTTACTTGGTGTTACTAACCTACAAATAAACTGACTGTTGTGTAAAATAATTGCGTAGGCTTCCACAGTCTGAGTCATGAGAAATATTCGTTTTCCGGGAATGGCTGTGTCATATTTTGAGTCAGAGCTCAACGTTTCGCCCGCAGTCGTATGGGGCATCTTCAGGAACAAGGGGGATAGTATTGTCTTAAACAAGGTTACCCGACGTGTCAACCACGTTAGAGGCCGAGTTTAAGCAACAAGAGGGGGAGACTCAGTTTACAAAGTTACCCGATGTGTAAACCACGCTAGAGGCCAAATAAAGCAAGTGACGTAAGGAAGGCCGAGAAGACAGTTATATACTAATCTAAAGATACGGTAGATGAGCAAAGCTGATGAGGACCAATGGGAATCGAGTTCGTAATGGTAAATTGGGCGTGTCGTGTTCCGAGAATCACCGGTTTCCACATGTGGATCAAAAAAATGCCATCATCCCGATTGATGTTATTAGGATGTTTCCATATTTCTAAAGTTTCCCTGTATTTACGTCTGTAAAACTCAGGGACAGGAGCTAAAATGCGGGAATTTTCAAATAAAATGTTATGTCCTCTTGTTGCTTAAACTCGGTCTCTAGCGTGGTTGACACGTCGGGTAACCTTGTTTAAGACAGTACTATCCCCCTTGCTCCTGAAGATGCTCCATACGACTGCGGGCGAAACGTTGAGCTCTGACTCAAAATATGACACAGTCCATTCCCGGAAAACGAATATTTCTCATGACAGTTGTATAGTTTTAGTGCGTAGTGGTACAAAGTAGAAAAAATAATTGGAATAATGACAAAACGAAGAATTTGGAGTGAAGAGGATCTGTCCCTTACATCAGCCAAATGTGCATGCGCCGAAACTGTTTTCAAGTCAATCTAAGCCTGTTTTGAAAATTGCATGTAAAGAGTTTCACGTAATTTTGACTGAAAACTTAAACCATTTTCAAAACTGCATGTAAACGTAGTAATAGAGAGAATATATGTAGTTGGAAGAAGTATGAATCTGGAGTTGAATGTTGATAAATCCAAGGTGTTAGTATTTGAAAGGAGTATATTGGTAACTGTGTGCAATGTGTTGGTGGATGGAGGGAAACTGGAGCAAGTGAATGAGTTTGTATATTTGGGTAACATGATGTCAAAGAATGGCTCTGGGTACGTTTGCTCGAAACGTAAACGTATCTAGAGAAGCTTGGTTAAGTGTGTATAATGGAGTGCTAGTGACTGCTTTGATGTATGGAAGCGAATGTTGGGCACGGACGGGAAAGCATAAAAAGAGAGTGCCGTGGAAATAAGGTATTTACGTGGTGTATGTGGATATGTAAGGCGAGATCGCGTGTGGAATAATTTGGTGTATGAAGAATGTATGGTTAGGAATAATGTTGTTAAGAGAGTAGGAATGAGCTAGTTGAGATGGTTTGGTCATGTGGAGAGAATGAAGAGTGAACGGCTTGTAAAGCGTAGATATATATCTTGGTGATATTGAGGGTGTTCGATTGCGTGGTCGTCCAGTGTGTAAGTGAATGGATGTGATTGATAAGATGCTAAAAGAGAGAAAGTTTCCGAGTGGGAAGAGAAGAAGAGTGCGTATGAATGCGATTATGAATGTGGTCGAGGCAAAAGAAGACAGGAATGTGTGGCGAAGGATGATTGTTTCGTAACTATTATTGTGGTCCGGTTGCGGTATTTCGCTACCGAAAATCATTCACTTTAATATGTTTAGAGAGGAATATTTGTTGTATGGTGTCAGGTTAGTAAGAATGTTGTTGAAAGAGAGAGTGATTATTTTTGTGGTTGATATTATTATTATTGTTTCGGGTTTGTGCTAACCCACTAAGGGCCACTTTTACAATTGATGGATAAACTATGGTATAGCTATCGGAGGTATAACTTTATCCTAGCAATTATACCTTCGATAAACAAGATTGTCTTTTACAATACATTTTTATCAATCAGATAGTTATACCAGGAATTACGTTAAATCTTCTTTTAGACTCTTTTTCTTCGATATTGTTATTATTTCTGCCTTCTAATTTGCATTTTTCACGATGTTAGATGATATAAATGATATTTTTGATTCCGACAGTGATGATGAAATACTTGATTGACATCTGTCAAACGTATGAATAACAAAACATTTTTTGTGTTTACGTGGGATAAGATATACTGGTGTTTATTCTATCTGAGATTTATCCGAGGTTTGTAAAATTCAATTTTCAATTTTATCTCTGGTATAACGTTATACGAGGTGTATCTAATGATTGTAAAAGTGGCCCTAAGTGGGAAATGCGTGATTTTATGTTTGTATGTATTTGTACAAAAGTTAAAAAATTTAAACTAAAAAATTTGCGCAGTAAATAAGTCTAACTAATGCCGGTTTACATTTTCAACAAATTTTAAAATCTAAATCTACACAAATGGTTAGAAATTATAAAATATATTTAGTGCAATAAAGTTCGAGCAGTCTATAAAGAAAATCAAAACGCGTTCGCTTGTATATAAGTGTTGTTTGATGAAAAGTATTTATTTGAAATGTTTGAAGTCAACCTGTGTTGAATCTGTGATGTGACGCGAGAGACACGAGTTTTATTACTGCCTCCGGGTGACACTGACAACAATCATCTGACAGACTGACAAATGACATCGATCTCAACCCTAAAAATAAAACCCGCCATTCGCTATTCCAATATCACACCACACCAGTCAGTTTAACTTTTATTGCTTTCCTCTTGTAAATATGACATACAATATTTGGCAGACACTTTGATGTCTTCTATTTATATTAAAACACGTGTAAAATATGTTTCCTTTACTATTTACATCAACGGATTATTAAAAGAATAGAATTCGCATTCGCATCACATTTTAGAAATTTATTTAGAAAGGAAAATTCTTTGAAGTGTTTTTAAACTTGTAAAAAAGTCGGCTTGTAATACACAAGTTATAGTGACAGGTGTTCCTAACATAAACAAACACTTATATCTTAGTTTACAGTACACTGTGAGAAATTATATACGATTTTACACAGTTTCACTTACGACAGATAACGTCGTATCTCCCGTCGTATTGTATATGTTTACATTTGAATAATTTTAAACTAAATTCAGACGGACAAGAATGCTAAAGGAATTATTAAAATACCTGAATCAAATGGATTGTATAGTGTTTAGTCTATACTATACAACCGGGAAAAATATTCCAGAAATTCATAACAAGTTTGTTTGTAGAACAATATAACTCCACATAACTGAACCATTCATTTGGCTCCAATTTAGCGTAGGAAAAAACTACAAAGATTTGTAGGTAATGCATAATCAGCCGGTCTCGCATTTTTACCTCTCGCTAAGAGAGGTATTGAATTTATCCTAAAAATCGCATATCCAGATTTTAGTGAATAAGCACGATTTAAAGTCCCTAGAATCCGATTATAACATTTTTACGATGATGTCCGTGTGTGTGTGTGGATGTGTGTGTGTGTGTGTGTGTGTGGATGTGTGTGTGTGTGTGTATGTGTGTGTGTGTGTGTGTGTGTGTGTGTGTGTGTGTGTGTGTGTGTGTGTGTGCATGTGTGTGTGTGTGTGCGTGTGTGTGTGTGTGTGCGCGTGTGCGTGTGTGTGTGTTTGGATGTTGGATCCACGATTTCTCAAATGTGTGTGTGTGTGTGTGTGTGTGTGTGTGTGTGTGTGTGTGTGTGTGTGTGTGTGTGTGTGTGTGTGTGTGTGTGTGTGTGTGTGCGTGTGTGTGTGTGCGTGTGCGTGTGTGTGTGTGTACGTGTGTGTGTGTGTGTGTTTGGATGTTGGATCCACGATTTCTCAAATACTATAAGACTTAAGACATTTTTAACTACGGATTCCTCAATCTAACAAAAATGGGAAGAGTTGATTAAGTTTTGGCAACAATTGGACAACCGGAAATAGTAGTTACAATAAAAAAATCAACTGAATATTATTTATCCAAAATACTTATATTAAAGAACGTTAAATTCTTTATTCGATAAATATAAACTCATTATTATATCTTCTATAGATTTAGAGATAAAGAAATGCATATAAAATAATTTGATGTAATAAATCTCAGATCGAACTACTTCAAGGCAAGAAATTCAAATGTTTGTAATTGACACATAAATGTCATTGTCAAAAATATTTGTATGCCACTGTCAGAAATATTTGTACATCATTATGAAGATTATGAAAATGAAAACAACGCAATAGAATATACGTAAAAAATAATATAAAAGGAATTTGCGAAAAAATGACGAATATAAAGAAAAAGAAAAGGAAAGTAGAAAAAGAAAATTTCAGGATATTGAATATAAAGAAAATGTATGTATTGTACATAATTTACATTAAAATGTCCCATAGATTTTGCAAATATGTGTGAGAATTATTTTTTAGTGAGACATGAATATATGTATTTGTATTTAAAAATATTTTTGTTTTATGCGTACAACCATTGACATATTACATAAATGGACCCAACGTAGAGAGAGAGGAATTGACGCTCACCTTAGAAAAGGAACGATAGATAAGCGGGGCAACGTCAAACAAGAACATTGTTGCGGTCTGTTGTTTTGTTTGCTGGTCTGACAGTAGTGACAGCTAGTAAAAGTGCAATATATTTCCTCAGAATATTAGTAAAAATAATATTCATATCTCTAACTAAGAGTTAGTTACAATACAAAGTGAGTAATTTTGATTTAATGTGAAATATAAATAATTTCTGTCATTCATCATTGACGTATTATATAAATGTATTATGTAATATGTCAATGTCATTCATGCTATGCATGTAAGTGTGATTACATTTATATTTCAGAATTCTTTTAAAATGGTAATGTCATGCAGTGCAAATGGACGCACAGTTCGTTATCAAAAAGACATAAAATTTCACAAAGATGAACTGTGAACAGACTGGACTGGCTTATTGCAGTTAGAACACAATTTCAAGCCATCCAAACATTGTGTGATGCGGAAATCATTTTCGACGGACTATACCTAAAATCTATATAAAAATAGTTTTAAATAAATAATATTAGCTAAAGCAAAAGTTTTGTTATTTTTACAAATAATTTAATATACGAATGAAATATTTTATGTTAAATCGAATATGAACTATATTTTACATTGTCATTTATTATGAATGAGATGAATATTCCTAAGCACTCTGTGTTATTTTTCATCTTTTGACTTTGCCCCTAACTTAGCTCTATCCTTTTCTAAGGTGTGCGTCAATGCTTATACAGTAAAGCAGTACCTACGTTGCGTCCATTTATATAATACGTCAATGCGTACAACCATGTAAAATATCTGACGAAAGGTTATGGTGCTGGCCACGTCTGATTTTTTTTGTTTTATGTCAACATATTTGATTAGTTAAAAAATTTAACCAATGGTTAAAAATTAACCACTGAGTTACAGAATAGGGTCCATAATATCATAAGTGGTAAATTTTTTCCGGAAAAAGTTTCAAATTGATACGAGAGCTGGTTGCCTAGCAATTTATTGAGTGGCATTGACAAAAAAATCACGAGTTGTCAAACGAGAGATTTTTGATAAATGTCACGAGATAAATTAGCAACAGGCTCGAGTAAAGCAATCGGAAAATTTTTTCAGGATAAAGTTCAACCACGAATGGTATTCGGATGACTATTTCCAAAATAAAAATCAGGTAATCATTTATATTTTTTTTCTTGACCAAAATCTTCTAATTTTTATTGTGTTAATAACACTGAAAATATACACATTTTGATAGTATGTAAACAATATATTTCTAAAATGTCAAATTTTTTTCGCTTATCAAAACTCACTTACTTGCAAAAATACGGCTTAAAGGAAGTGAAAAAATTTTTGTGATGGTGTTTTGTTGAAATGAAACTTGGTAACTAGATAGAATTCTGAATTTGGATTAAAATTTTTGGTAAAATCCTGGAACTTTAAGAACGGTTCATAATCAGAACACAATTCACTCGTTCTTGGAATACTGCACTATAAGTTCTGAATTTTAAATGCAATATGTCGGAACGGTAAAATAGCTTTGCGCAAATTTAATAAAGTTTTGAACGGTTCTGAATTTTTGTTGGAACAATCCTATAATATAATTTTAAATAGGTCTAAGTAAAGGTTGAAGCCTAGAAACTTGTTGGAACGTTAGAGGAGCTTGAAATTATGTTCTGTCATTATTCAAAAATAAATGTTATTATTTTCACTACAATCAAAAAAGAAAATGTCAAAAATTCTTGGCAATTACGGGTGAATATAGTACGTTGGTGGTCCTAATAATAAGCGAGCACTCTCCTATAATTATCAAGCCCTTTGCGAGATAATGCTATCAGGCTTTTTCCCTAGTAAATGTGTCTGTAATTTCGTGACCAAAGCTATTAGCTGCCACCACAGTCTTGAGGGAAATATTTCCAAGTTCTACTTCTCTGTTCGTGGGCTGTACAGTCGCCCACTTTCTTACCTTATTGCACAGGTCAAGGAGTACGGTACACCGCACTTATAAGGGCCCAGGTTTCGGTGTAGTGCATTGTACTGTATGCATGAGTCAAGTGCTATTGTCACATTATTATATTCAATTCAGTTTTAAGCACGTTGTCTCATCGTGATATACTTCAGTGTTCGTTATTACATCCGTTGACAGCGGGAACATTCCTGGAGACGTACAACAATACGATCATGATGGGTATTCAGTATTGTACAATAACAATACAACAACAATAGGGTTTCCACGATTTTTTATCAATCCTCACTACAAATTCTTCATAATATAAATTAGCGCAGTTTTATTGTTAAACTTTGTCTAACCAAATCAAAACGTTTACGTTTTACATAGTGGGGTCTAAGTTGTAAATTTCATTCAACTGCTTTAAAAATATAGGCCCGTATTCTCACCTCTTGGAGTATCGCTACTTCCGAAGTAGCACTATTTCGATTTTTTAAATTTTATTTCTACACAAGAATAGGTTTCATATAATTGTAATTGAAACCTATAATATTTAAAATAAGTGCTATTTACAATTTAATTTATTTATATTTCTCTAATTTTTAACATTAAACTTAACATTTGACAGCTGAAGTAGCGATTTTTCGGAAGTAGCGCTACTTCAAAGAGGTGAGAATACGGGACATAGCTTCTTTAGACTTAAAACTTTACAAAACTTTGAGTCAAACGACCGGTGATAATAGTTCGACAGGTATTTTTTTGGTTTCGTATAAATGTTGGTATGAAACAGGGATGTGGTATGTCTCCATGGTTGTTCAACTTGTATATGGATGTGTGGTATTGTGCCTGCGTTAGCATATGTTGATGATGTAGGTGAAAATTAAGAACAACTCAGAAGAATGATGAGAGTTTTGTTTGAAAAAAGCATAAATAGTGAGTGACTGCCGTGGAAATGAGATATGTATATGGTGAATGTGGATATGTAAGACAGGATAGCGTGAGGAATGTATGTTGAAGAAGAATGTTGTTAAGAGAGTTGGAATAAGTCAGTTGAGATGGTTTGGTCATGTGGAGAGAATGAAGAATGAACGGCTTGTAAAGCGTATGTATCTTGGTGAAGTTGAGGGTGTTCGATTGCGTGGCCGTCCAGTGTGTAAGTGGATGGATGTCACTGTCAAGGTGCTAAAAGAGAGAAAGTTTCCGAGTACGAAGAGAAGAAGAGCGTAAGACGGCGAAAAAAGTGTACTTAGACAAAATGTGTGGCAAAAGATTATTGTTTTGTAACTATTGAAAGTGATTGTAGATGTCGTAGATTAACACAAATCATGTAGATTTTTATTTCTTTTATATACTTTCAAATTATACAAAATTAGTAGCACGAAGTCTCCACTAAATTATGAATAAATTCTGGGAAATACATGTTTAATATTTCACATTCAATTAATAGAGAACAATATAGAATATAACTAGTCCTCGCCCTAATATAATTTCGTTCCCTCGTAATCTTCTGATCGTTGTATAGTGTGTAATTTATTTGAATGATACATGCTGAGACCTAGACGTATGATTTGGGGCATTGACGCCTGATGTACGTCCATTGTATTCTACCCAAATCGATTCTGTATTCAGAGGATTCTATACTAAACTTGTTGCACGCATCTTACATCTTACAGACAGAATTTAGTCCACCATTACTTTTTCTATCAAAAAGGAAAGTTGTATTTATGTTTTGAGACTTCTCATCCAAAATTGGGTGGAGATACAGTTTCGGCAATATCAACATTCATTTATAAGGGTTTTCTTATATAAGTATACCAATTAAAAAAATCTGATGTGGCCAACTCATGACCTCCCGTCAATTCCATGTTTGAAATAGCAATGAACTTTAAGTAAAGTATTACTTCCGATTGATCGTTCGTAAACAAAATCTAATTTATTGTTCCAATAAATAGAAAAGACTGTAATACCAAATTTTGGATTATATTTTATTATGTTTTTCCTTGAAAATCTGTTAAGAGCTCCAAAGTAAGTACCGTGTGTCTGTCTTAAAGATGTACATAGGAGATTAACAAGGGAATGTTTTGCAATTTCCTGCTCGCCTAATTATTTTAAGCAAAAACGCTTCAAATAAAAGTTTTAGGGCATAAAATTCTGCATCTAAATCTATAAACAGAATTACTTTCGCATGCTTTGTAAGGACAGAAATTAAATATGAAAATTTTGAAAATTACGTTGAAAATATCGACAGCCATGGAATTGAACAAAAAATAAATAAATGCTTAACGTTTTATCAAATTGTCGAAAACGTCAAATAAGTTAACTTACGTAGTGACAAATAAAACGTCAAGCATTTATTTATTTTTTGTTCAATTCCAAGGCTATTGATATTTTCAACGTAATTTTCGACATTTTCATAATTAATTTCTGTCGTTAGAAAGCGTGAAGAAAATTCTGTTTATTGATTTAGATACAGAATTTTATGCCCTAAGACTTTTATTTGACACGTTTTTGTTTAAAATAATTAGGCAAGCAGGAAATTGCAAAAAACTGAATTCCCACGTTAATCTCCTATGTACACCTTTAAGACAGACACACGGTATACGTGTTTTAAATACCAAATATGAGAAGGTTTGGATCATGTTTTGATATATTTTTTCAAGAAAATCTGTTTATAGCTTTCTGTAAAGTAGTACTTCCGGTTTATCAATTTTAGAAAACATCTAATATGTCGTTCTCAGTAATATAAAAGTCTTAAATACCAAATTTGAAAAGTTTTGTATTGTATCAATTTATTTTTCATGAAAATCTTTTCAGAGCTTCAAATAAAGTATCACTTCCGGCTTATCAATTATATTCAAAATCTAATATGTTGTTCCCGTTCATATAAAAGTTGTAAATACTAAATTTGACAAGTTTTGGAGTATATCATAATATATTTTTCACGAGAATCTGTTCAGAGCTTCAAGTAAAGTATCAATTCTGCATGGTTGATTAATTTTAGCCAAAATCTAGCATGTTGTTTCCCATGATATAGAAGTCTTAAATATTAAATTGAAAAGTTTTGGATTATATTTTAATACAGTTTTTCATTGAAAATTGTTAAGTATCACTTCCATTTATCCAATTTTACACAAAATCTAATCAACTCGTTATATAAATGCAGAAAGCTTAAATACGGAAAATAGATATATTTGGAAGTTTGTTATAAGAGTTATCGTGGACGAAAAAATCGTCTCACACACAGACATCATCGTAAAAATAGTAAAAACGTGTTGTGGGGACCCTAAATCGTGCTTATTTACTGAAAACTCAACGTTGAATTTTTGGCACGATTACGTACCTCCCTTACCTACGGTATGACGGGAGGTAAAAATTAAAGTGTATTTATACAGTCACAAAAATGTGTTGTTCCCTCAGCGATATTTGAAACACACTATAGGAGGTGTGAAGACTGCGTTTCGCGTCCGCGTCCAACCTTTTGCATGTAGCAAAGTCTTTAGTGTGAGAACACCCAACTCATTTACATGCTATTACTGAATTTCCTTTGAAATAAAAATGTTAAGGTACACCTCATAAAAGCACAAACACTACGTGTTTTATGTTTATTACTTTTAAATGTTTAAAGCGCTTAACATACTCTTTAGTGTCTCTATGTCTTAAAAATGTATAAAAAACTTTATGGCTACAAATGGAGAAACTGCAGATTAAGTATTAATGAAGTTTATACAAGCTGCCTGTCAAACTATCTCTCTGTTCAGATACAAAACAAACAAGGAAACTATCCGCGTTTCATTTGTTATAATAAATCCCGAAAGTTTCGTCTTGGAGCGTCGTGAATGATGGCATACCATTGTCAAGTTTGCAGACTTTGAAACTTGCACAAATTCCTATTACTCTCAAACATAGAAATGGAATGTTTTGCTTTTTTACCTCCCGCTACCCTTGGTAAGGGAGGTATAGGGATCGTGCTAAAAATCGCATATCGAGATTTTGGTAAATGACCACGTTTAAGGTCCCTAGAATCCAATTTTAACATTTTCACGATGATGTCCGTGTGTATATGTGTATGTGTGTCTGGATCCTTGTAGTTCGAACTTTTTCTGTAATGGAAAGAGCCCATTAGATTTTGGTGTAAATCGGATAACCGGAAATGGCACTTTACTAGAAGCTCAAAATAGTTGTTCTTGAAAAAATACCTTTAAATGTTATTTTTCGAGATTAATAATTATAAAAATTAAAGATTATTAAATTTTCTACAGATTTGCATTAATACTTTTCTATATATTTTATGGATAAATTTATAAAATTATCTATAAATTTAATCCCGAAGCCTACGCTTTAAACAAGCAAAACTCCTTGGTTACACAGTTAATATCTTAAATGTATGTAACTGACAAATAAATGTCACTGTCAAAGAGCTAATCATTTCAAATTAATAACAGTAACGTTTTAAAAAGAAAATAGAAAATAGAATCCTAGTTATATGGAATGGATCTTAATACAGTTTCCGCAATAACTAAATATATATATATATATATATATATATATATATATATATATATATATATATATATATAAATTAATAAAAATTAAATAGCGGGAGGTTTGGTGTTGGCCACATCAGATTTTTGGGCATCAGGATGGTGTGAATTAAAAAAAGGGCCGAAATTTTTAAAAAATTTAAATTTCTGAAAATTTGTATTTAAATAGTTTGAAGGGTGTAGATTTAAGATTTTAAAACCGCAGGTCGATATCTCTTTTCGTATCCGAGATATTCGTCCTCAAAACTTTGCTGAAAAATGCCCATTTTTGGGTCATATCCCAAAAATGGTCAATTATACACCGCTGGCGATATCACCATTAGATTCTACGAGCAAAATTACATAAGCATACAAATTTTCATAATTTTTGAACAATTATTACAATCTCCAGAAGGAAGTCTGAAAATGGCCAAAAATCGCAAAAAATCTAAGGTGTACCCCTTGCGATTTTTTCAGATTTTGACAATTTTAAGGAATGTTTAATAATTAATGTATCCGTTGGAATATTTTGATGAAAATTGGTATACTTATGTTTTTCGGTACGAGGAATGTACTGGTGAGGTCGTTGAAGGTGTACCGCACACCCATTTTTGGGTATGAAGGTGGTGTGGTTTAAAACAGGGTCGAAATTTTTTAAAAAATTATAAATTTTGAAAATTTGTATTTAAGTAGTTTGAAGGGTGTACATTGAAGATTTTAAAACCACAGGTCGATATCTCTTTTCGTGTCCGAGATATTCGTCCTCAAAAGTTTGCTCAAAAATGCCCATTTTTGGGTCATATCCCAAAAATGGTCAATTATACACCGCTGACGATATCACCATTAGATTCTACGAGCAAAATTACATAAGGATACAAATTTTCATAATTTTTGAACAATTATTACAATCTCCAGAAGGAAAAGTCTGAAAATGGCCAAAAATCGCAAAAAATCTGAGGTGTACCCCTTGCGATTTTTTCAGATTTTGACAATTTTAAGGAATGTTTAATAATTAATGTATCCGTTGGAATATTTTGATGAAAATTGGTATACTTATGTTTTTCGGTACGAGGAATGTACTGGTGAGGTCGTTGAAGGTGTACCGCACACCCATTTTTGGGTATGAAGGTGGTGTGGTTTAAAACAGGGTCGAAATTTTTTAAAAAATTATAAATTTTGAAAATTTGTATTTAAGTAGTTTGAAGGGTGTACATTGAAGATTTTAAAACCACAGGTCGATATCTCTTTTCGTGTCCGAGATATTCGTCCTCAAAACTTTGCTGAAAAATGCCCATTTTTGGGTCATATCCCAAAAATGGTCAATTATACACCGCTGACGATATCACCATTCGATTCTACGAGCAAAATTACATAAGCATACCAATTTTCATAATTTTTGAACAACTATTACAATCTCCAGAAGGAAAAGTCTGAAAATGGTCAAAAATCGCAAAAAATCTAAGGTGTACCCCTTGCGAATTTTTCAGTTTTTGACAATTTTAAAGAATGTTTAATAATAAATGTATCTGTTGGAATATTTTGATGAAAATTGGTATACTTATGGTTTTTGGTACAAGGAATTTACTGGTGAGGTCGTTGAAGGTGTACCGTACACCCATTTTTGGGTATGAGGGTTGTGTGATTTAAAAAAGGGTCGAAATTTTTTAAAAATTAAAATTTTTGAAAACTTGTATTTAAGTAGTTTGAAGGGTGTAGATTTAAGATTTTAAAACCACAGGTCGATATCTCTTTTCTTTTTAGAGATAGTCGATATTTTTTACAAAAAAGTGAATACAACCTTTCTCTCGGTTATTATTGCAGATACACATATTGCTTATGTGTGCAAATTGTAATTATGGAACTTCCGGTATAACCGGAAGTGACATCAACTTTGTAAACATAAATACAACTTATACTATTTTATAAACTGTCAAAATTAGAGTAAAATTCGCTAATCCATAATTAAAGATTAACTTAATCTTTTTGTGACTCGGGCTGTAAATGGCGGGGGGTATTGTGTTGGCCACACCAGATTTTTGAATTAGAAAAACTGTCAACGAACTGCTTTGATATTTTTCAAATTTTTAAATTTTTTCGGTCAAATACAGTTTTCAAAAACAATGCTGTTAACAAAAACGAAAATAAAAAGTGGCATATTTTCATTGTCCCGGAGTATATATAGTATAAACTAAATTTATAGTTGTTTTTGTAAAATTTAGAACTATGTACGATTCAATAATTCAATTATGTCGAGAAACATATCTATCTTATACTCTGAGACATCTAGCGGATGCCGGCATCGTAAATATGATATTTATGATGAAAAAGTTCACTATCCTTTAGGAATTGGATTAGAGTGCATTCTGTCGAACATTTTAGTCTTTCATGTTGAAAAACAATCGCGTAGCATACGGAGTCGTAATACAGTAGCTTTGTGCAACTCGAGATCAAAGAACGAACACTCAATTCATTGAAAATCGACTAGCAAATGTACCCGAAAAGAATCGAACATGCTGGGCTGTCTGTCTGACTATTGTTGTTTCGAATACAAGAATATCTGAGAATTTAGAAAGTTGTTACTGACGATTTAAAATGTTTAAAGTATTTATTGTGGCCCGTAAAACGTTTAGGCAAGATTCTTAAGGTGATTCTACTATTATAAACATTTACAACAGTTTTTAATACAATTTAAGGATGTTATTTTCCATGAGTTTTTATACATATGCAAATTTTGAAGGTTCAAAGAAGCCAATTTTAATATTTTCACGATGATGTCTGTGTGTATGTGTGGATCCTCCGCTCTAACTTAAATACTATCACAGAAAATTTTGAAACCTTGTAATTTAACCTTTTTCTAATATGGAAAGAGCCCAATAGATTTTGGTATAAATCGTATAACCGGAAATGCCTTTTTACCTGAAACTCAAAATAGTTTATCTTTGAAAAATACCTTTAGGCCCGGTATTTTCACTTCCGAATAAAATTTCGAATAAGTATTCGTTAAATAAATTTATTCTATATATTTATCCAACGAATAACTCCATTGCGTCTTTTCACACATTTTACATAAACAAATAGCTATCTGTCGAATAACTTTAACGTTCGTGAATTGGTAGCCTTGCAGAGTGAATTTGTGTCAGTAGAGAAGGATGGAGTTTGGCGTAGCCACGTTAAGCAGACAAGGATGAAATGTGTCAACTACTTTTGAATCCGTAGTTGTCAAAATTTTGTTTGACATCTTTAATGTCAATGTGATCTATATTATGCATTTTTAACCCCGGGAGACTGTAATTTAACAAGTGTACCATCTAATTCAGCACTCATATGCGGTAAGCGGGATATGTATATTGTAAAATTGTTCTTGTACTTTTTGTATATTTGTTTCAGTTCAAAGTAAATGTTTGTCAATGTATTCAACAAAAATATCCAAAATTCGAAAATATGTTGCCAGCGTCAAATGACAGGATCTTTATAATGATTTACCTATTTACTGGTTGAGATCAAATGCGATCCCCAATATGTGATCCTAAATTGTTTTCATAATCGGAACCTGTCAAAAATTATTTCATTTATGTGGTTATGTTGCTGTCTGATGGTGTGCGATCGATTTCTCACGTTATTTATTAATTCATAGTTGAAAATATCATCATAATATTTAATATATCCATTTTGTTAATAAATCTGCACTATGTGGAAATGTAATGAACTTACGAATAAACGGTTATTCGCTACCCAAGTACCGAATAATTTATCTTGCGAATAACAGATGTTATTCTTTCGAATAAATTTATTTGCAAGTGAAAAGACGACAAAAATATTTATCCGAAGGATAAATTTATCTAAACCTTTATTCGCAAGTGAAAATACCGGCCCTAAATGTTATTTTTTCGAGATTAATGTTATTATAAAAATTAAAGATGGGGTCTCGTTGCCGCGTGCTTGAGTGTCAGGTCGCGAATCTGGGAAACCGGGTTCGATCCCGACCGACGCCAATTATTTCGAATTTTTAATGGCACAAAATTGATCCCTGAGGTGCACTCTCCACGCCAGCAATGAGTGCCCGTGAGATGACGCCTGGTAAGCGCCCGCACGGTGTGATTTCATCAGATTGGCACACCCAGCAATGGGTAATAAGCCGTAATGATATAATTTATTTAAAGATTATTAAATTTTCTACAGATTTGCATTAACACTTTTTCTACATATTTTATGGATAAATTTATAAAATTATCTATAATTTAAATCCCGAAGCCTATGCTTTAAACAAACAAAACTCCTTGGTTACGCAGTTATTCAAATGTAGGTAACTGACAGATAAATGTCACTGTCAAAGAACTAAGTTCATTTCAAATTAATAATAGTAACGTTTTAAAAAGAAAAAAGTAAATAGAACAATATTAAAGGAAATCAATACAGTTTCCAGCATAAGTAAATATGCAGGTATGTATTTACATTAATAAAAATTAACGATTCACAAAATTGTATTCCGGTATTTCAAATTAAATCTTTATTTTATTATCAAAAACGGTAGTTACTTGGATTAGACTAGACTATATTTTAAGAAATAAACTGCCAAAATTAGAGTAAAATTCGATAAACCAAAAATTAGCTTATTCTTTTTTATGACTCGAGCTGTAAATGGCGGGAGGTATTGTTTTAGCCACACCAGATTTTTATGTATAAAATACATGCGTAATTAGTTCAAAAATGATCACTAGATTTTAAATAGATATTAACTGAATTATTAATATCAAAAAATACGAAATTGCGATATTGGTTGTTGTTGCAATTAACAATTAAACATATAAAAATTAATTTATTATAAAATATCATTAAAATTTAATTTCAATCTGTTGTAAATGCTTCCATGATAGAACCATTCACTTTAAACATCGACTTAAGTTTAAGCAAAATTTGTAAACATCCACATGGAAATGTCTCTGCTTAGCTTATAATTTTAAGCCTGCATGATATTGTGCTGGATTCAAATTTGATTGTGAATGTACCTACATTGTAGTAGTAGTAGTAAAAGGGCCTGAGGCTTGCGCTCTTGTACAGGGTAAAATGCATTAAAGCTCTTTGGCAGTTGCACCTCGGGCGAACGGAATTTTAAATGGCTACGAGTAGAGAGCAATTTGACAACATTTCCAAGGAGCATACATTTAGATTTCACCCTTAGGGCACAGCGCAACACTTCTAATTTCACAATTTCTCAGTAGAATCATTAAATAGAAACTGTTTACATTATAATACTAGGTACCTAACGAATTAAATTATCAAATAAAAGATTGTAGTAACGTATGTCCCAAAACTTTTGTCACAAATTTGATTAAAACATTTTAAAAAGTAATAATGGTTTTGCGGCAAATTTTCAGAACAGATATAATTAACAGCTTTATAAACAACAAAATTTTTATTTTAAATTAAATGTAAAAGTCCATAGTCTTCAACAATACGCAGTCTTCTGGAAACATTTTGAGTCAGAGCTCAACGTTTCGCCCGCAGTCATATGGGGCATCTTTAGCTCCTGTCCCTGAGTTTTACAGACGTAAATACAGGAAAACTTTAGAAATATGGAAACATCCGAATAACATCAATCGGGATGATGGCTATTTCTTGAGTCACATGTGGAAGCCAGTGATTCTCGGAACACGACTCGCCCAATCTACCATTACGAACTCGATTCCCATTGGTCCTCATTAGCTCTGCTCATCTACCGTATCTTTAGATTAGTATATAACTGTCTTCTCGGCCTTCTTTTCGTCACTTGGTTTATTTGGCCTCTAGCATGGTTTACACGTCGGGTAACCTTGTAAATTGAATCTCCCTCCTTGTTGCTTAAACTCGGCCTCTAGCGTGGTTGACACGTCGGGTAACCGTGTTTAAGACAGTACTATCCCTCTTGCTCCTGATGATGCCCTATGTGACTGCGGGCGAAACGTTGAACTCTGACTCAAAATATGACACAGTCCATTCCCGGAAAACGAATATTTCTCATTGTATACCTTGCTCACATTCTGCTATCGCACGATATATGACTCCCCGCGACACATTTTGATTTTCAAAAAGTCGGACTGTTTGAACTTTAGGCATCTGCCTAACTAAATTATAAACGCTTTTTCTAAGATCTAATTTATAAGCCATTACAACGCGATCGATTTCGGTATCTGAACTGTCATTAAAATGACAAATCATTGAATTACTTTTGTTTGCAAAGCCATCCCGATATTTTGGTATTTTTTATTTTTTCCATAGAGTTGTATTTTGTGACAAAACTTTGGGACATACGCTATAACTGTTGTATCAAACATATTTCATACATGATAAATAATTAATTACAAAAATATTTCAATTAAGCGTCGGTATTCACATGCCGTTTCACCCAATTTTTTGTAGTTTCCTCCATCAGTTTTTGCCAGAAAAAATAGTGCCACAATAAAATTTAAAATCAAATTTTAGTTAGAGCCTACAATTACCATAAAGGGTTGACAGTAACAATAACGAACATTCCGTAATTAGATTGTCCCTTCAGAGGGGAAATTTTTCCAAATTCTTGCCGACATGTCTGAGATTTAATACTGTTTCCCCGTGAACGTAGTTACGGTTGGTTTCCTTCCCTAAGTGCACGGCTGCAAATAATAAAATCAAATACGTACGACTGTCACTCAACGAACGAATCCATACATTTTTCAACGGAACCTACGCTAACTAAGTTCATAACGTCCACCTACACACCGAAAACACTACACACAGAGTGAGAGAGAGACGAAGTGAGAGAGATCAAAAGAGAGAGAATGCAGAGTGCAATGATGAAGAGTCGCGTGAAACAAAAGCGTTTAAAAACAAAACACTGCTCTCCGCTGCGCTGATCGGGCCACGAACAATGGACGATCCAAAGGGTACGAAATAAATCACAAATGAATTGAATAACGAGATGAACGATGTCAAATATTTATAACTTTCAAATAGGAGCGAATGAATAAATAAAATATCTTGATATATCGCGACATTTGAGTATTATTAAATATGATTTTCTGTTCAAATATACAGGGTGTTATTGTACTTTTAATATATATAAAGATAATAGGGGATTACAGCTCAATCGAATTAAGGAAAATTAGAAAAAAATAGTGAAAGTAGATGCTTAATAATAAATATTAATAAAGAAACATACATACATACATAAAATCACGCATTTAGCACGAACTCGAAAGAATAAAAATAACATCAACCAGTCTCTCTTTCAACAACATTCTTACTAACCTGACATCATAGGTACAACATATATCCTCACTCTTAACATATTAAAGTGACCGATTTTCGGTAGCGGAATACCGCAACCGGACCACAATAATAGTTACGAAACAATCATCCTTCGCCATACATTCCTGTCTAAGCACACTTCTTTCACCTCGGCCACATTCATAATCGCATTCATACACGCTCTTCTTCTCTTCCCACTCGGAAACTTTCTCTCTTTTAGTACCTTATCAATCACATACATCCATTTACACACTGGACGGCCACGCAATCGAACGCCGTGAATTTCACTAAGATATATACGCTTTACAAGACGTTCATTCTCCATATGACCAAACCATCTCAACTGGCTCATTCCTACTCTCTTAACAACATTCTTCCTAACCATACATTCTTCATACACCAAATTATTCCTCACGCGATCCCGTCTTACATATCCACATACTCCACGTAAATACCTCATTTCCACGGCAAAGAAACAAAATGATATAATTGAAATACTTCAGAAATAAAGGGGTTTTTGTTTTAGCAGCTCGTCACTCATATGAATTCCATATATATTATTTTGATTGGCGACTCAAAGACCACCTATAAGTATATAACGAATACCGAGTTAGGGGGTGGAGTCTACTACCAATGGAAATAGACAAATTCAAATAGCGGAAACGTGGCTACCAGTCCAGTACTGCAATTCTCAAACAGTTTTTATTTGAATATAAATTTCTTGCATTAAACTTAATAATTTAGATACACTTGCAATTATAAAGCATGTAGACTTGTACAGTGTTACAATATTAATTTGTTTTTTATAAATATAATTTAAAAATAGCATACATTTCAAGAACATTTTAGATCCACGAAGAAAACAATTATATATAAAAACTTATATTCATGATGTCACATCTATATTTTCAAACTTCGGGGGACCATAACTCGCTTATTAATAGGAATTTTTTCAGCGGATTTTCCCAATAGTTTTAGTTTTACTTATACTTTGTGATGAAATTATAAAAAAAATGGTGGAATCCCCTATTCTTTCGCTGATGACTTTATTTTCGCAAATTTCTTTGCTAACTTCTTTATCACTTCGCACGCTTTGAAATGTATTTAAATTTTTCCACAATATTTACCACAATATCGACTGTAAACTCCTGATAGATACTACTTTCGAAATGTCTGTCACATCTGTGAAGTCTTGTTTATCATGTCAACACTCTGTAATTGTTAAGAATATACCACAAATTGAAGGTTGAATATAATGAGTATTCAGTCATACTATCATTATTTTCTTCGCAATAATAATTATATACTTTACTATATGTTAGAGTATGTGTAAAGCCAATCGAGAATTTATGAGCAAAATATACATGGTCCACTGTACAGTGAGTGACTTTTACACAACGTAACTGGACGACTGTAATTACGATGACGTCACAACATGGCGATCGTTTTACGCTAAAAACTATAATTACATTATTATAGGTATAAAAATACAAAATATATAGCAATTTTTATTTCGTTTTCATTTATTTATATTCAAAATTCATATGCGACATGTAATTTCAAAAAAGTCGAAGACTTGGACGGGCCCATTGGAGATTCATCTTACCTGTTTCTACCCCAAAACTTTACAGTATTCTGCGCCATCCTGTATTAGACTTTTGAAAGTGAATAAACGTTATATTGACCAAATATTTATTTAGAATTTCTCCGAAGTTTGTGTGTATCATATTTTGCATTTCTTGAAACAGGAGTTTATTTTTAACTTGAAATATATGTGTATTTAATCCTGGCACGCGTAATAAATTACAGAATTTATTCTCTGTGGAACATTACTATAAAATATTGTGGAAAACTGTTACCAATTAGACAATTTCAGAATTAATTATTGACAGTTTTATAGACAATGTTGAAATGCTGTGTCCAGTTTTTCTAGTTATTTATTTTGATGATGACAAGTTTAACAGTGTGAAATAATTTGTTTTTCCTGAGCCCTGAGGTTTTTAGAAAGTAACAAAATTATACTAATAGTAGAGAAAGCAAGAAATATAATCCTAATTCTGATAAAATCTTAGCGCGAAACTTGGGCAAGAAACGTATTAATTTTAACTTGTTTACATTACTAACTCCTTGGTAAATTTGTCTATTTATACTGAGCATACAAACTTGACATAATAATTAATTTGTCATAAAATATTATGGGCTTAAAATAATCCAGACATACTATAGAAATTACTGTTGCAAATATTTTATTTCAATGCTTATTACAGCTAGCCTGGAAGTTTTTTAAAATGCAGGCAGATTGTCAAACCTTCGTTGATTTTAAATTTACAATTTAGCTACTCGTCTGGGAGTTTTATAAAACGACGAACAGCTTACTTGTATCGTTTTCTATTTATATATTTAGTGCGAACTTTTTTTCACTGATTGCACAATTGGTTTTCTATTTATATAATCAGTGCGCACTAGCTGAGTTTTTCGTGTTTCTTTATACTTTTCGAATGAACTGAATCTTACTGAGTGCGCACTTTCTTACACTTATTCCGATCGCTAGTTCTAAGGAATTAAATGGCCGACTAGCGTAACTGAATATCAAAATAGGGGTGCGTTTAAAATATTTTAAACATTTTTTATTTATGTTGATTATAACAAAAATTTTAATTTCCTCTAAAAGTAATTCCGTCTCGAGGGTTGCTTACACCTAAGACGAACGAACCAGAATTTGCGGTATTAATTTTTTTAAATACATCCCTGAATCCTGTTGCTAAAGTCATTTTAAATGCCTCCTGGTATTGAGTACAATTCTAATATTCTGTAACGGAATACCTAAGGGTCAGTTTTAGTGATGCACGACGAGGCGAGAGTACTCTCGCATCTCGTCTCGTCTCGTTGCATTAAGCGAGACGAGAACGAGAGCGAGATTTCAGTTTAAAATTCGAGGCGAGATCGATATAACAACTGCGAGAAGCGAGAAATCTCGCGAGATTCTCGTGAGAATCTCGCAATAAAAAGTTTTTGTAACTTTATAGCTTTGATTCATAAATTCAATGAAAAATGCACAGTACAAGGAGTAGAGTCAACGCTAATTCATGCATAGAACACGTAAATGTGAAAATTATATGAATTCACAATATTTTTTGAGTCTACTTTAGAGTCGATTAGTATCGATCCAATAGAACTAGTTTTCTCTAATATATCAGCCCCTAATTAACCCCAGTTAAAACCACGGTTAAAAAACTCTTGTCGCCACTGAAAAATAAAGGAAGTTATATTAAGCGTCGATGGGAGCCCACAGGGAGAAAAGCGGAGTGATTGGTTGCCAGCGGGTTACCAGTG
Source organism: Harpalus rubripes (assembly GCA_963082715.1). Classification (NCBI taxonomy): domain Eukaryota; kingdom Metazoa; phylum Arthropoda; class Insecta; order Coleoptera; family Carabidae; genus Harpalus; species Harpalus rubripes. The sequence goes on from OY720455.1 coordinate 65,843,336, forward strand.
TAGCGGTTTTTTTATGACAATCTTACTTAAATAGTGGCATATTTTTAATGCAAAAGTGTAGATACTTTTAGTTACAAAAAATAATTTTTTAATGTTTCATTCGTTTTACTGATGACAGAATGTGTTCTTATTGAAATAGTTCAGAGATCACAATTTGATGGTAAATTGAATATTTTACAGACAAATTAAAGCATTTACTAACTCGTGCGAGAACGAGATGAGACCCAAAAAAATGTGCGAGATGGAGATTACAGATCCGAAAAATATAAAATATCGATCTCGTCTCGTTTCGCGTGCATCACTAGTCAGTTTCCTTTCAAATCAAATATAGGGAACTATTTTCAAAAGAAACCACATCTATAAAATAATTTAAACGTCAACTTTCATTTGCTAGTCATACCATATCTGGGAGTGAGGCAGGTTTTCCTACCCTAAACCGAGTTTGGTGCATCAACCTTTTAAAAGGGATGAATCGTTCAACCTTGGGGTGGCATATAGTTTCAACCCAAAAAGGTAGCTGCGGCTACGTCAAAACTTTAAAGTGAACAACCTAGCCGATATTATTTTCAAAGCTTCCCATGTTGCAGATGTAAGTTCAGGATATGAAAATATTTTTTTTTAACTCAAGTATTTTTTTTAATTCAACTCAAAACTATGGAGATTGCTCTGCCGCAGCCTGTATATTATTTAAGCAAGTTAGAAATACTATTAATAAAAGTAATAATGTTTAATTTACATAAGGAACTTACAGGAAGACTTCAATTCATTCATTACAATTATATCTGTGACATATTTTTGTCTTATTTATATAATAACATAATCGTTTTGAAAGAATGCTCTCTACCTATCTACTACAAGAGGAAATTACTGAATTATAAACTCATAAATTTTGTCTCTGATAAAATTTTATTACTTTAATTAAAATCGCAGCAAAAGAGTTTGTATTTCAACATTATGTTTACTGTTAAATTTTCTATCTGAATTTATGGAAGAAAATAAGCAAGCCCCGCAGATACTGCGTAAAATATAGTACTATACTTACATAGTAAATATTTACTAACAAGATTTGTATAGATAATTTTCTGAAGACATACGATACGAAAAATGAAATCTTACAAAAAAACAATACACAAGATTATCAAAAAAAAAACCTTGATTTACTTAGCGACGTTTAACAATCTGGTTTTTACCTCCTGCTACCCATGGTAAGGAAGGTATAGGGATCGTGCTAAAAATCGCATATCGAGATTTTGGTAAATGACCATGTTTTAAGGTCCGTACAATATAATTTTAACATTTTCACGATGATGTCTGTGTGTATGTGTGTGTGTGTGTGTGTGTGTGTGTGTGTGTGTGTGTGTGTGTGTGTGTGTGTGTGTGTGTGTGTGTGTGTGTGTGTGTGTGTATGTATGTGTGGATCCTCCATTCTAAGTCAAATATTATCGTTCAGAAAATTTTGAAAGCTTGTATTTCGAACTTTTTCAGTAATGGAAAGAGCTCATTAGATTTTGGTGAAAATCGGATAACCGGAAATGACACTTTACGAGAAGCTCAAAATAGTTTTTCGACATTAATGTTATTATAAAAATTAAAGATTATTAAATTTACTATAGATTTGCATTAATACTTTTTCTATATATTTTAAACTAATAAATTTATAAAATTACTTATCTGTAATTTAAATCCCAGAGCCTATACGCTTTAAACAAACGTAACACAGTTATTCAAATGTATGTAACTGACAGATAAATATCACTATCAAAGAACTAATCATTTCAAAATAATATCAGTAACGGTTTAAAAAAAAAGTAAATAACAATAGAAAAGGTATTCAATACAGATTCCAGAATAACTATTTAGATTATAATAAAAATTAACGATTCACAAAAATGTTTGAGCTAATCCTCATTTTTGGATTAGTGAATTCTATTCTATCCCAGTATTTAAAATGTAATCTTCATTTTATTATAGCTCCGGTGGCTCAATGGTTAGAGCAACGCCTCATGTCATGAGTGCCCTCGGGGCTCTGGGTTTGAATTCCACTAAGGCATGGATGTGTGTGAATATGAACCCATTCTGTAATTGGGATTTAATCCTGTTGAGGGGTTTAATAAAAAGATAGTCACTTGGATTAGATTAGACTATACTTTAAGAAATAAACTGTCAAAATTAGAGTATAATTCGCTAATCCAAAAATAAGAATTAACTTAATCTTTTTTGTGACTCGGGCAACTATACAACTACGAACAGAGCCACATTGGAATAAGTATATTTGAACATTTTCGCTTGCAATATCTCTAGTAAAATTTGAGAGATATTTTCTTACAACCCTGTCATGTTACCCATCAAGTCTACTTAAGAAGCCACCATTTTATAGAAATGTTTGATTGATTAATATTTTTGGGCATTTCTGAGCAGAAAAGTAAACAATAATGTATGAGAATACCAAAACGAACAACAGATACAGACAAGGATATTTCTGACGATCCGGTAAGTAGATTTAATATCGTCCAGAGACGAGATAAGGGTGTTAAAAAACTGCATCACATTGAAGAAAATGGACCCCTATCAGTATTTTTTTCAAAACTATTGTTACATACATTATTAGGTTTGACAAAGAATTGAAAGTTTTCATTATCAAATTTCTTGTTGTTAAATTTAGAAAATATTTAAATTATCTACAAATATCTCAACAAGAGAGCTCCAGTAGCTCTTGAAAAATAAATTTTTCTCTACCTACACATATAAACATCTCATCGAACAAGTATGTAGTCCCAAGTGCTCCATAAACTACTTTATTATTTTCTCTTACCCAGGGACTAAAATACTACAAGTCTGGGAGTCTGCAAAGACGCTTTCCAATACGGTACACGCTTTGAAACAAGTTAGTTTGCGGAATCTTATACTCCTACACTTCTATATCAAGAAACTGGTATACTAGTCGGTTATCAAATAAAAATTAAGTTCAGAAGAAACAATTACAAGTACAGGGAAATAATAAAACATTACTCCCTTCAAAAACAAGTTGTTTAGCATGATAACAGACGTAATGAATGACATTATACTACTTTCTCATGCGAAGATAAATTCTGTGATAATGAGACGTGAGGTTTTGTGCACACACCTCCAAGGTTCAAAATATTACATGCGTATGATTTATATAAAGGCGAGACAACTCCATGTACTGTATGTGTTTGTACGAGTCATAAAAACAAGACAAAAAATTCGTTATTTACTGCGAAATGAAAACATTCTTATACCCAGGAAAACTTTTGCTGATGGCGTAAAAATTATGAGCCATAACTTTGTTTGTTTGTTTGTATGTTTGCGGATTTATGGACATTAAAATTACACCACCGAACTTTATGGGACAATTCAAATTTCACTTTTTTTATTGGCTAATATTGTCAATCTATACAATGTTAAATTCAAGCATAGGCGTGTGCACGATGGGTGCCTAATACAGGGTGTCTCACAACTCGCGTCCCAAACGAAACTGACACTTGCCGACGACAATAGGTTGCCAAATAATTTGCGACTGCTTGCATAACGGAGTTTCAAGACTTTTTAATCCACCAATCCTGGAAGGATATCTTGAGGTGTGATGATATTATTACAAAGTAAAACTGGTTGCTAGGTTTTAAAAATACTACTAGTGAGTTACAAAATTTGTTTGACTTACTGTAATTTTGACAATTTAGAGTTGACTTTTCACTGTCAACAAATTTGGGTTAGCGAAGGTGTCATCCGAGATCATCATTTATATCGTACAGTGCAACGTGTTGTAGCAGCTGTGTAAAATGTGTTCAACGAAAATATTATTGTCATTTGAATTCTTTGAGATTAAAACAACAAATGGTGGTTCTAAAAAGAACCGATGGCTCTCAATATCACTTTATGATCCACAAGATTTCTATCCGGAAAACGTTCCGAATAGACTCGTGCTGCCTCTCTGGCGTTACGTCCACATTCTCCGAAAATTATAATCATTTCTAAGTAATCAGCGGCTAGGTAAGAATTTGCCTTTTTTATTCACCTTGTCAAATTTGACACAACAATTTTTCGAAAACTACAGTCGCCCACACATTTTAAAGAAGATTTGATTTGTATAAAACCCTAGTAACGTAAAATTACGGCAAACACACGTTAAAGGTGTAGGTTTCTGATTGGTCAATTTGAAGACGTCTTTTCTCGAATATCTTTTAAGCTAGATTTTTTTTTCTTCGAAATTACACATCCGAGTGCGGTCTCGTGTTTCCTCATTCGCTCTGGGGCGCGAGTTGTGAGACAGCCTGTTCTCTTTCCACTGAGCTTATCTAGCAGGCTACGATATTTTGAAACAAATTTTGTTTGACATTTTAATCTAGTTGTTTACAAGGTTAATTATAGTGACGGTTGTCAAATATAATTGAATGTTGTTTAAATAATTTTTAAGTAATCCTTTCCCCCAAGAAATCATTGAATTGAGCAAAGAGCATTATTAAGCTGTGATTTTTTACAATTTCAAGTGTGGATAAGTCATCAAGAATATTTTAAGGAAATCCATCGAGTGTTTGGTGACAAGTCGTGTTCCTTAGGTACCGTAAAGCGGTAGTACAATGAATTTCATCGTGGCCGACTTTCCTTAAATGATAGTTTTTCGAGTTCCTAAGTCAAAAACGGCAGTTACCGAAAAGAATATTGGCCTTGTTCAGAACATGATTGTAGAGGACCGGCATGTTACTGTCAGGAATATTCAAGCACCTTTAAAGATTAGTATGAAACAATTGAAACCATTTTGTAAGCTTTGTTCTCATTGGATTCCCCACAATTTGACTCCAGTCAAAAAGACAACCGTTTGAGATGGTGCAGATCTACACTAGATCGCTTTGACAATGGATCGTATCATTTGGTGTACAACTGCATTAGAGGTGACGAAACATAGGTATACTGCAACGATCTCGAAAAAAAGCAACAGTCCGCAGTTTGGGTCTTTGAGATTGTGTCGGCTCCAACAAAAGTTATTCGCGAAAAAGCCGAAACAAAAATGTTGGTCCCCACATTTTTTCGAATTATTGGACATTTATTACCTTATTTATAATAATTATCATACATACAGTGAGTTCAATAAAAATCCTAACTCGGAGTAGGCTATGTACAAAGAAACGTATGTCAATTTGACATAAGATATTGTCAAAAATATTTTGTGAAGAAATCAAAGCTTTTCTTCCTGTATATTATTTTAGAAATGGAAACAAATTAGAATACGGCGAATGTCAATATACTGTATCCTTCTTTATTGTCTTTTCTCTTTAAAATTACATTTCGTGATCAATTTTGACAACTTGACTTTTGAATTGAATAATGACCAGACACACGTTTCTCTGTTCATAGCCTACTCCGAGTTAGGAATTTTTTTGAACACACTGTATTTATACATATTTATTTTGGCACCCACAAAAGTAAAGTACTGTGCACGCCTATGAATTCAAGCTTATTTTTGGAAAGTCTAACAATGAAAAAAATAAAAGTACTATATTATGCCCTTAAAGTTTTTTCCAGAAGTTGTGACAGTCCGCCTTATACATAGTTTAATACTTTTTAGAGTAATGGCAAAACTAAAACGTTTTTAATTTCTTAAACAGTTTAATCATTAAAGTCTCGATTATTGATGAATCTGACATTTACCCAATAATAGTCAGTCTTGGCCATTAAGTTCTGTAATTATCTTAAACATCTAGGAGTGGTCTGATATGTACCGTAATTAATATGAAAGTGTGTGTGTGGGTGCATGAATTGCGTAGGTGTAACGATTACATTTTTCTGAATATCAAATAGAGAAAATTGTTGTATACAGTATATTTGCAATATTGATCAATATGCTATCTTGTAGTTTGTGGTGATATTGCAAACATACATCACTGCCAAGTGACTCTTATTATGTCGCCCTCTTCATTACACAGAGGAATGTTGAACGAGGGGAATAAGTAATAGTTTGAGGAAACCAAATCTGAAGAATGGGAAGGATGTTTTTATTGTAGTTTTTAAATACATACATACATACATACATACATACATACATACATACATACATACATATATACATAAAATCACGCATTTCCCACTTAGTGGGTTAGCACAAACCCGAAAGAATAAAAAAAACATCAACCAAAAAATAATCACTCTCTCTTTCAACAACATTCTTACTAACCTGACATCATAGGTACAACATATATTCCTCACTCGTAACATATTAAAGTGACCGATTTTCGGTAGCGAAATACCGCAACCGGACCACAATAATAGTTACGAAACAATCATCCTTCGCCACACATTCCTGTCTAAGCACACTTCTTTCGCGTCGGCCACATTCATAATCGCATTCATACACGTTCTTCTTCTCTTCCCACTCAGAAACTTTCTCTCTTTCAGTACCTTATCAACCACATCCATCCACTTACACACTGGACGGCCACGCAATCGAACACCCTCAATTTCATCAAGATATATATGCTTAACAAGCCGTTCCCTCTTCATTCTCTCCACATGACCAAACCATCTCAACTGGCTCATTCCTACTCTCTAAACAATATTCTTCCTAACCATACATTCTTCATACACCAAATTATTCCTCACGTGATCCCGTCTTACATATCCACATACACCACGTAAATATCTCATTTCCACGGCAATCACTCTCTTTTTATGCTTTCTAGCACTCCATTATACACACTTAAACGACCTTCTCTAGATACGTTTACATTTCGAGCAAACGTACGCAGAGCACCCATTACTTTACACCCCGCACTCACTCTCTTTTCAATTTCTCTATCAATTCGAACATCCCTAGACATCATGCTACCCAAATATACAAACTCATTCACTTGCTCCAGTTTCACTCCATCCACCAACACATTGCACACAGTCACCAATTTACTCCTTTCAAATACTAACACCTTGGATTTTTCTTTAAATGGAGTCTGATATATAAAAATTCAAGAGAAATAACGTTTTCCGAAAATTTTTGAATGGACGATACTGTGGTTTAAGGAAAGTATATTCAATCTGCTTACTACTTTAATATAGAACTAGTGGTCCATTTTCTTCTATTCGACGAAGTTTAGTTCTGATATGCCCCATATATGACTGGCGGGTTTTAACAGTTTGCGTACTTTTTGAAAAATCCTGCTTCATAATTGTTTTCAATTGTTGTACATCTTTCTTCTAAGCAACTCCAAAACAGTTTCAATATAAAATTAAAAATAATGGCGTATGCTGCAATTTTGAAAGCATGTTCTGACAGTTTATTGGGCGTATTAGAGTTTTATATAGAAAACTATCAGAAAACAGTATTTGATTCACAGCTTCAAGCGGCTATGCCCGAACAACAACGTAATGCTTAAGGTGCATTCTCAAATGAAAATTAGGTTTAGATTTATAGTTTATACTTTAGCTTTAAAGACCTTGGCCGCATATTATGTAATGACTCCATTCACACTTCAGAATTTAGGGTCTCTAAATACAAACCATAAAGCTAAACATTGCAAGGTCCAAACTTTAGGTTTATGATTTAGTTTGACGTCACAAACTTCACCAATGAGAACGAGTCTGAAATGATATAGATATATACACCTATCTTTATTTAGTATCCACTTGGTGGATTCGGCTTTTTAAACAAATGCGAGAAGAACATAGAGACTGTCATAACTTAATTGCTGAGATATAACCAATAATGCCAAGCGAATGACAGGTTCACGGCGCACAGGTGTCTTGTTGAGTACTGCTCTACCGATATTTTAATCTTGTTGAACCATTTACATAGATGTCTGTACATATCAAAACTAATTTTCAGGTAATTTAAACTTAATTTATGAATGACTTACTTAAACCTAAACAAAAACCATAAACCTAATTTTCATTTGTGAATGCACCTTTAGAGCCTAAAAAACACCATTTACAACCCGCAAAATAAGATACAAGAAAGATGAACAGAAGCCTCAAAATGAAAGCAATTAAAACGCAAATATTCTACTATTTTATTAAACCCAGCATTGTATACAAGTTCACAGTAAGAGACGAAGATATACTTTAACAACATGTCACTTTTTCTTTTCATTTCTATATACATCCAGCTCAATTTCATATTTCCTTTCTGTCAGCATTCGATTGGACGCCATTAAAATGTGCATATTTGAACATTTCTCTGTCCACCAGCAGCGCGTTTCACATCACAGAATGAAAACGTATACAATTCTATCCGATACAGCAGAATATTCACAATTTTTATATCAGAAATCTTGTATTTTCTATCAGACATTGCAAAACTTGCGATCTGCAATTAGAAAGTATGTATTGTCATTCGTTAAGCCGTATTTTTTTAATATAAATAAAATAAATAAATATATCATCACGGCTTATTACCCATTGCTGGGTGTGCCAATCTGCTTTGTATACACAGTTATCGGTAATGGTAGATATATTCGCAGAGATGATTTTGTTTTCGAACAATTTGTTAATAATTGAAGTGACATACATAGGAGATTAACATGGCAAATCAATTTTTTGTAAATTCCTGCTCGCCTAATTATTTTAAGCAAAAACGCGTCAAATAAAAGTTTTAAGGCATAAAATTCTGCATCTAATTCAATAAACAGAATTACCTTTACATGTTTTATAACGACAGTTATTAAATATGAAAATGAAAATTACGTTGAAAATATCGACAGCCATGGAATTGAACAAAAAATAAATAAATGCTTGACGTTTTATCTGTCACAACGTAAGTTAACTTATTTGACATTTCTGACAATTTGATTTGAAAAATATCGTTAATTATGATAATAAGAAAAATATTATATTAAACTAATAAATAAAGTTAAAAATACAGTATTATTTAAATAATATAAATTTATTAAAAATTCAACTGTGTAACAAAATTATGTATGATGCTGTGATGTACTCCCAACTCATCTCCAATACATCTAGTACTACAGAAGGGGACTACAATTATTCCTAACACTTTTTCTTCTAGTAACGTACGTTTTTCTGCTCGTCCTATATTCTGATTACGCGGCTCACATGTATTTTTTGAAGACATTAGCAGTCTTCAAATTTTGTCACGAATTTAACAATTGTGAAATCACGCTCTTCATTAGTATAAATATTCAGTTTCTAATAATTTCAGACAATAAAACTAGAGACAAATTCAAATTGTCAGAAACACGGTCAGAAACGTCAAATAAGTTAGCTTATTTTGTGACATATAAAACGTCAAGCATTTATTTATTTTTAGTTCAATTCCATGGCTGTCGATATTTTCAACGTAATTTTTGACATTTTCATATTTAATTTCTGTCGTTACAAAGCATGTAAAGAGAATTCTGTTTATTGATTTAGATACAGAATTTTATGCCCTACAACTTTTATTTGGTGCGATTTTGCTTAAAATAATTAAGCGGGCAGGAAATTGCAAAAAACTGATTTCCCATGTTAATCTCCTATGTACACCTTTAAAATAGACACATGGTATATATGTATGTATATATATATATATATATATATATATATATATATATATATATATATATATATATATATATCATAGTCTTGTATTTCAGTCCAGTATTTAAATGAGTTCATGTAAAAATTTCATACCTGAATATTTCGTACAATTCTATTCTTCTCTAGGGTTTAAAAGAAACCACATTTATAAAATAATTCAAACGTCAACATTCATACCAGCTACTTTTAGTTATTTTCTTCGAATTTTTTCAATTATTTATTTTACTTTTGTATGTGACTGTCATGAGTGTCATGATACAACCATTTTAATACTGTATACTTTATGTTGTGTAAACTTGCCTTTATAGTTTTCGCACTATAATTTCTCTCCCATAACTCGGTAGTAACAATTTTCTCACGGTGTTAACTGTACTGTATAATTTGCACCCCAACGTAACTTACAGTGTTAATTAAATAGCTTAGCAAAACACCTTACATTACTAGAAATTCTACAGCAAAAAGTACTAGAAATTATCATACGTATACGATATCATGATAGAGAATAATTTATATAATGAATATATGCATGTCATACATATTTATGACTTGTTAATTTAGGGTTAATCTTTGATCTAGATATTCTAGATAGTATTGTAGGGTGTTCGAGTATAATTTGAATAGTATAGCAAGTTTTTTAGGGGTTAATTTCGCCCTCTCGCCCTGGGAAATCAGTAGATCTACCCCTAAATTCCAGAGGAGAATACGTACAATGCAATGCACTTTACGCAATGCAAGAGAAAGATGCATTCGCAATGTTGTTATGAGGAAATGCACTTATGTAATGAAACGAAAGAATTTATTTCTAAGTCCTCTCTAAGTACAATTATTTTATCCTGGATCGATAACTCGCCTGTTTATAATATCAATGTCTAATTTATGATCTTGTTTACCAAGTGTATGATTTAATTAGATGCAGTCAAAGGGTCTCATCTATCACACATTCATAAATCAAAACATTAGTAATGAATACAAATTACTACATATATATCTATATCAATTAAATTATAATACATTCCTTGCGCGTTGCTTCTCAAATTGTTTTAGAAAAAAGTCTGATGTGGCCAGCACATTACCTTCCGTCAGTTTTATGTACGTTGTATAAATTCCACACAGAAAGTTTCTTGTAAAAGATTCAATATTTCCAGTACATTACCTTAAGAAAGTTTCTATATTTACAGTAAAATTATACATACTATATCAAATGCACTTGACACTGACATCTGTCAATCAGAATTTTCTTAATATAGTAGATGTTTCCATGTTTATAGTAAAGCTGACTGTTTTATGAAATTTAATTTCTTTATAATTTTTACTTCCCGCTACCCTTGGTAAGGGAGGTATAGAGATCGTGCTAAAAATCGCATATCGAAATTTGGGTGAATGATCACGTTTTAAGGTCCCTAGAATCCAATTTTAACATTTTCACGATGATGTCTATGTGTATGTGTGTATGTGTGTGTGGATCCTCCACTCTAACTCAAATACTATCATTTAGAAAATTTTGAAACCTTGTATTTCGAACTTTTTCTGTAATGGAAAGAGCATATTAGATTTTGGTGTAAATCGAATAACCGGAAATAGCACCTTTAAACGTTATTTTTTCAACAATAATGTTATTATAAAAATTAAAGATTATTAAATTTTCTACAGATTTGCAATAATACTTTTTTCTATATATTTTATGGATAAATTTATAAAATTATCTATAATTTAAATCCCGGAGCCTACGCTTTACACAAACAAAACTCCTTGGTTGCGCAGTTATTCAAATGTATGTAACTGACAGATAAATGTCACTGTCAAAGAACTAATCATTTCAAATTAATAATAGTAACGTTTTAAAAAGAAAAAAGTAAATAGAACAATAGGAAAGGAAATTAATGCAGCATATGTAAATATGTAGGTATGGATTTAGGTTAATAAAAATTAATGATTCGCAAAAAAGTTCAAGCTAATTCTCATTTTTGGATGAGAGAATTCTATTTTATCCCGGTATTTAAAATTTAATCTTCATTTTATTATCAAAAAAGGTAGTTACTTGGATTAGATTAGACTAAATTTTAAGAAATAAACTGCCAAAATTAGCTTAATCTTTTTTGTCACTGGGGCGGTACATGGCGAGAGGTATTGTGTTGGCCACACCAGATTTTTTAACTCTATATCTATTGAATATTAAATATAAAATGTAATCAAATCGTATAGAGAATAAAATATTCTTTAATATTTATAATAACATTAAGGGCCGATATTTCCATCTTCGGATAAAGTGCTGGATAACTTATCTGTCGAATAAATGAACAATATCGCATCAAAAAATGACATTCAATGCAATTTACTTCATTTATGCTTTTATTTCGATGCGATATTTTATCATTTATCTGACGGATAGTTATCCTGTACTTTATCCGGAGATGGAAATACCGGCCCTAAATATGAAAAAATGATATTTAACAGCGTTTTTTCAAGAAAACCTGTCAAAATAGGGTACTTCCGGTCGACCAATTATAACCAAAATCTAATCAGCTCTTCATTTGGATGTAAAGAAGAGAAATACGAAAAAAATATAATTTTTGCTAAGGTGGTATTGGAGTTATGCGATCCGAAAGAATCGTCACACACATATATATATATATATATATATATATATATATATATATATATATATATATATATATATATATATATATATACATACATACATCCATCCATACATACATACATACATACAGACATCATAGTAAAAATAGTAAAATCATATTCTAGGGACCCTAAAGGTGACGGAAGGTAAAAATACTTTCGTCAGCTTTTGAATTTTAAATGCTTTTACTGTATGTGCAATTTTCTGACTACATCACTATGAATCAAAGCAACAGTCGAAACAGCGGAAGTCAATATATTTTACAAGACTATTATTTTATTTTTATGTTATCCTGCGACAGATATTATGAGTTATTCTTGGGTATGTCAAAGACAGTTACAAGTACAGTGTTATGACAGCAAACTCAGCAAAACTCGAGGCTCGTTATAAGTCTATAACTTTGGATGGCCGTGGACTATACTCTACTCTCAGGGCGTGTAATATCGCTTAATGGAATGCACATAATATTATCCCACGTTAGGGGATGTTCTTAATAACCTTATCAAATGGGGGTGCATACGTATCATTCACGCTTTCTTTTATACACTGTGACATTTCCAAATGTTACGCGAAAAGCACATCCCCTAGACATTCTCATACAGTATTAGTTCATGATATTTTGTAAATTTGAGAAAATAATGATTTGTAAAAGAATGTATATTGTATAATAACAATAACAAGATTAATCATCCCTCACAGTCACCGTACTTCGGGGAAACTTGAAAGAAGCAAGAATACATCTTTAAAAATCTGATGTGGCCAGCACATATCCTCTCGTTACATATTTTACCTGGTTGTACGCATAAAACGAAAAATATTTTTAGATACAAATACATATATTCATGTCTCACTACAAAATAATTCTCACATATATTTGCAAAATCTATGGGATATTTTAATATAAATTATGTACAATACATACATTTTCTTTATATTCAATATCCTGAAATTTTCTTTTTCTACTTTCCTTTTCTTTTTCTTTATATTCGTCATTTTTTTGCCTTTTGTATTCTTTTTTACGTATATTCTTTTCATAATCTTCATAATGATGTACAAATATTTTTGACAATGGCATACAAATATTTTTGACAGTGACATTTATGTGTCAATTACAAACATTTGAATTTCTTGTTTTGAAGTAGTTTGATCTGAGATTTTTTTACATCAAATTATTTTATATGTATTTCTTTATCTCTAACTCTATAGAAGATATAATAATGAATTTATATTTATCGAATAAAGAATTTAACGTTCTTTAATAAAAGTATTTACATAAATTTTCGATAAATAATATTTAGATTATTTTTTCTTGTAACTACTACTTCCGGTTGTCCAATTGTTACCAAAACTTAAACAACTCTTCCCATTATTGTTAGATTGAGGAATCCGAAGTTAAAAATGTCTTAAGTCTTATAGTATTTGAGAAATTGTGAATCCAACATCCACACACACATCCACACACTCATACGAACATCATCGTAAAAATGTTATAATCGGATTCTAGGGACCTTAAAACATGCTTATTCACTAAAATCTGGATATGCGATTTTTAGCATGAATACAATACCTCTCTTAGCGAGAGGTAAAAAGCAGTTTATTTTTTTAAACATGTGTCACTCTGTCAGATTCAGATTTTATAGGGTACATAAGATACTATGTAATTTTGTTGTAAAAATATATGTTATCAGAAACTTCCTTTTTTTTAAAGGCGAATAAAATAATAGCTATTTGTGTATTAAGAGCGCAAAATGGGACATTGTCGATTGAGAGGTTGTTGCCGAGCGACGCAGGAGCGAGGCATTCTCTCGAAACACACATAACATTTTTTCTACAGTCGCCACAATGGGGTCCTCCACCATAACAAAAAATTATTTTTTATTTATTTTTACTTATCGGTATTTTCCATTCTTCTTGAGCTATTGCTTCACTCTAATCTAAACATTTTATACTATCGTTTTTGTAAATGAATGCCCTATTTTATTTTCACAGCAGTGCGGCATTATGTTTGGTTATGTAAGTGGGTAATGTGTAACTACAGGGTCATTAATTCCTGAATAAACGTTTCCATTAAGAATGTAACCAAGTAACATTTCTCAACATTGTATATCTAGTTAGAAATTTGAGGAGCGAGCGTTTTTCTACTTTGTCGCTCTAGAGCGGCAAAGTGACATTTTGCGTTGACAAAAGAAAGCGCAAATGGCTACTTTGTATATAGACTGTAGAGAAAGGTATTTCTGAGCCCCAAATTAAAGATTATTAACGTAAAATTTCGCAGATACTAATGGCAGTAAACTTTTCAATTCACCTTGTCCATATTCTCTGTTATTATTTCTTATTTAAAATTTATGAATTCAATGGGAAAACTTTATAAAGAGCAGATGTTCGTAAAGTTTTGTAATAAGCAGTTTTATGTCGAATAAAAAATACATAGTAAGTATTAATAAAACTTAAATCTATTAATGCTCTTACAGTAGTTGAGTTCGTTTATCTAACGATAATTAATTAAACTTTACGAAAAGTTGGAAAACTTTAAATTTGTTTCCGTTAATTATTCAGCAATCGGACTTTTATTTCGGCAGTTACCTGCCAATTATACGAGATACTACATAATTGATTTGAATTTATTGGAAACTTCGTAAATTCGTTAAAAACTTCCAGCGGAACGAGCGAGATGACAATAAAGGAGAAAAACAACCCCTAACTCAATAAAAATTTATCTAAAAACTGTTTCCGGAAACATACACATTTCTTTACAACGGAAGCACAAAACTTTACTTTTTAATAAATTAAGAAAAAAGATTTTCTTTGACGTCATTATTTTGAATTGGAGAAAGAGATGCATATTTAAAAATGTAACCTGTAGATGGCGAGCGAGTGCGAGTTTTAATTTGATTTTGACATTAGTTAATTTTTGTGTCACTATCTCTCTTCTATATTATTTACAATTTGCGTATTTCGATTTGTTAAGCAGGATTTTGAAGGATTTTAACTTAGCTTATACTCGTAGAAGATTAAAATGACAAACGAAAATATTAACCTCCAAACTATTATTCAAACGTCAAACAGATGATCTGTCATGTTTAAATTACCCGCACATGCCGTTGCTATTGGACGTACCGATGTTATTGCTTTACGGCCATTCATTGGTTCGGCGTAATTCTACGTCATATATGGCGTTAATTTAAATATTAAAATTTCATTAATTTTCTTCTGGCCAATTAGTAAAAAATTTGCCAAAAGAAAAAATATGGGTAGCAAGTTTTTATCGTCTCTTCACAAATATTAAATAAAAAATCTGATGTGGCCAGCACATTACCTTCCGTCAGTTCTATGTATTTTGTATAAATGTCATACAGAAAGTTCCTTGAAAAAGATTATATTTCTTGTACATTACCTTAAGGCAGTTGTATGTATTTTATACAAATTCAAAACAGAAAGTTTCTAACAAAAGATCCTATATTTCCAGTAAAATTATAACATAAACATACTGTCAACTGCACTTGACACTGACACCTTTCAATCAGAATTTTCTGTTTTCTTAATGTAGCAGCTGTTTCCAGAGTTATAGCAAAGCTGACTAAATATACATGATATTTAATGTCTTTATAATTTTTTAATTCTATGTCCATTTAATATGAAGTATAAAATGCATTCAAATCGTATAGAGAATAAATAATTCTTTAATATTTATAATAACATTAAATGTGAAAAAATGATATTTAAAATCGTTTTTTCAAGAAAAACTGTTAAAATCTTCAAATGAGGGTACTTCCGGTTGACCAATTATAACCAAAATCTAATCAGCTCTTCACATGGCTGTAACGAAGAGGAATACGAAAGAATTATAATTTTTGGAATTGTAGTATGAGAGTTATCGCATTAGAAAATTTTGTCACACACAGACACACACACATACATACATACATACACACACACACACATACAGACATCATCGTAAAAATAGTAAAATCGTATTCTAGGGGCCCTAAAACGTGCTTATTCATCAAAAACTCACCACCGAATTTTTTGACCAAAGACAATACCTTCCTTACCTAAAGGTGACGGAAGGTAAAAATGGCACGCAAGTAGCCCATTGGTAATATTGCCGTGATGATATATTTATTTAAATTAATAAAAACTAAATGGCGGGAGGCATTGTGCAAGCTACAAGAGTTAAACAGTAACAGTGTAACAGTAGTTAATTAAAAAATACTGCTTAAGGTATCGTTATGTATAAGTAAGTCGTCTTAAGCTGTATTTATGTGTTGTAAGCAGAGAAAGATTTATTTTCTCTGTTATAATTGTCTGAAGTAATTACATCCTCTATAATTATCTACGGCAGTAGAATATACGCCTACTGCAGTAGAAAAACTAATTTAAAATGTGAGTCTACTACTCTCAATTTTAAAGTTTGTCTTTGTAAATACTTTAAGCTTATAATTAATAAACGATCTCATTACAAGTGAATTTAGAAGTTTGCCAAGTTTCTCACAAAAAATAATCTTTTTTCTGCTTGTTCCAAGACTAATTTATGAAGGCATCAGAGCTTAAATCATTTAGACAGCTCTTTCATATGTGGAGTTCATTAAGGCATTATTTTAGCCTAATTTACACGAGTAAATTCTATAATAAATCAAGATTTACGGATTAAAAACAAAAACTAACACCATAGTAAACGAATTCAGCAAAAAGTTACAACTAAACTAATCGTAATTTAATGGAAATATATTTCAGGAAATAATATAAAAACTGAAACATTTATTAGCTTATCTTGAAATTCTGGAAGATTAAGTTTTTAAAATAAAATAATTTAATTCACGGAACCGGTGCGGCATTTTTAAGAACTTATCTTTTTTTATATAAATAGAAAATGTACCTAATATTATGCTTCATCAAAAATATTTAATATTATTATACTTTTCATTCATGATTTTCTTTATAAACATTCTGAGTCTGATGTGACGTCATAATTTTGTACACACAACGCCATTTATATCTGTAAAACTAAAAAGTTATATGACATGAAAAATATATTTATGTAAGTAGTTTTAAGTGTACTTTTAGAAAAAATCTGGTGTAGCCAACACAATGCCTCCCGCCATTTACAGCCCGAGTCACAAAAATTATTAAGTGAATCCTTATTTTTGGATTAGCGAATTTTACTCTAATTTTGACAGCTTGGTAAGGGAGGCATAGGGATGGTGCTAAAAATCACATATTGGGATTTTGGTAAATGACCACGTTTTAAGGCCCCTAGAATCCAATTTTAACATTTTCACGATAATGTCTGTGTGTATGTGTGGATCCTCCACTCTAACTCAAATACTATCATTCAGAAAATTTTGAAATCTAGTATTTCGAACTTTTTCTGTAATGGAAAGAGTCCATTAAATTTTGGTGTAAAACGGATAACCGGAAATGGCACTTTACTAGAAGCTCAAAATAGTTTTTCTTCGAAAAATACCTTTAAATGTTATTTTTTCGAGATTAATGTTATTATAAAAATTAAGGATCTTTAAATTTTCTACAGATTTGCATTAATACTTTTTCTATATATTTTATGAATAAATTCAAAAAATTATCTATAAATTTAATCCCGGACCTCCGCTTTAAACAAGCAAATCTCCTTGGTTACACAGTTCATATCTTAAATGTATGTAACTCACAGATAAATGTCACTGTCAAAGAACTAATCATTTGAAATTAATAACAGAAACGTTTTAAAAAGAAAATAGTAAATAGAACCCTAGTTATATGGAATGGATCTTAATACAGTTTCCGCAATAACTAAATATGTATAGTATGTATATTTAAATTAATAAAAATTAAATAACGGGAGGTTTAGTGTTGGCCACATCAGATTTTTTGATAATAAAATGAAGATTAAATTTATATACCTGGATAGAATAGAATTCACTAATGCAAAAATGAGGATTACCTTAAACTTTTTTCGAATCGTTAATTTTTATTAATCTAAATTCTATCTATTTACTATATTGGAAACCCGCTACTCTTGGTAAAGGAGTTATAAGGATCGTGCTAAAAATCGCATATCGAGATTTTGGTAAATGACCACGTTTTTAGGTCCCTAGAATCCAATTTCAACATTTTCACGATGATGTGTGTGTGTATGTATGTGTGGATCCTCCACTCTAACTCAAATACTATCATTCAGAAATAAAAATAACGGCCGGTGAATTGTTTATCAATAAAAAACAAGATTATTCTTTAATAGGGTCATTAACAAATGACTATTGTTTGTTGACGATTGAAATAAATTACGCAAATTATTCTGTCAGTTTAAGAGTAGCTAATGTTATTGAATGCAAATTGTATATATTAATCTGTACACTCCTTTCGGTATGATTGTGCGAACTGAAACGTACACATCTTTGTTCAGATCCACCCACTATGTCCGTCTGTCTGTTGTAGTGAATTTGGTCGACATAATTTATATGATTTTTAATGAAATGAATCCCAAAACATCCAGGGTGGCCCATATTTATTGCTTATTGTCTTAGCTAATTCAGTCTTCCTTTTAAATTTGTTTTGACGGGCAATTTATTATTGCCCGCTAAATTATTTCTCTGGCGAGCGCTCAGTTCGCGAAATGAAATAAGAAATTCACAAATCTGAGAAGATTATATTCTTATGCCACATATACTTTCAAGTCTTCTGTTATATATATATATATATATATATATATATATATATATATATATATATATATATATATATATATATATATACAGGGTGTAAATGAAATAAGTGCATTAAATTTAACCAGTAATGTAACTCGATGAGAGGAACAATATTTCTTAATAACTTTTTTTTCTAAGTCTTTTAGATTTTGAGTTAAAATTCTTTAAAGATTTGCTGCATATTTCGTTACCCGCTCATGGAGAACAAATGACTGTTGCCGTGTTCAAGTGGGATACAATCAGCTCAAAAATTGTCGGTTATCGGTTACACTTACAGTCACAGTAATTAATAAACGAATCAAGGGAAATAACATTATTATTAATTAATAAGAGTACAATTTTTAAAATAAATAAATTTAAATTTTGGATAACAAAATTATAAAGTTGTGTTTTGAACCAGGGTTTTAATCACCTTTGAATAGTGTGAATAGAGGAAGACAAGGAGAGACGAGGAGCAAAAGCATAGTTGTTAGGTTATGAGATGATTATTTATCGTCGAGAAATCATAATAGTTTAAATACGTTATTCAAAAAATGTAAGTACAAACTTTTGTCCATTTAAAAGAGGTACATGAGTATCAATAATTAGTCGTCCATTTATTGTTCCCGCCCAAAACATTTTTTAATGAAAATTTTTACAGCATTTTCGTCTGTCAAGATCTGTATTGTGCATAATAAATACACCTTCCCAAGTAAATTCAGTCTCATGAATGAACATTATGAGCTATTCCCAAAATTGAAGTCTGTTATGTGCTGAAAACATTGAACTTTTTGCACATGGTATGGATATAACTGTTGCTTTTTTAAAAATTGTCATATGTGACACTCCGTATTGTGATGTGATAAAGATGTACAAGATTAACAAATGTGCGAATATTAAGAACATAATGATTTGGTGATGATTTGGAAACGCTCCATGTAAATGCGTTGGCAACTTCAAGACACTGTCTTTATGAGAACCGTGATGTCAAGTAACATGTAGTACAGATACGAGTAAAAAATAAATAAATAAACCATAGGTAAGTAATTACAATGTCTGTGTACTCGCATTTTGACAGAATTTTACCTTATAAACAAGTTTATTACTCATGTCAAAATTTAATTGCAACAATTGACAGGACTGTCAATTGCTAAAACAAAATTTTTCATAGCTATTGCTGCTGCATTCAATTATTACAAAAATATTTGGAACGACTCGTCAATTTACGGGGTGGTAAAAATGCTAAAAAAATATGCGATTTCGAGAAAAAGTTATTAAGAAATATTGTTGCTCTCGATGAGTTATACTACTGGTCAAATTTAATGCACTTATTTCATTTACACCCTATATATATATATATATATATATATATATATATATATATATATATATATATATATATATATATATATATAGGATTTTTGAATTTTTCTGTAACATATATTTTTATAAAACTAAGTAAACGACACTATTGAGTTTAGTATTCCGGTGGTGAAATGAAAACAATTTGCAATTACTGAAAGAACAGAAAATAAAATAAACTTCCCTGCCGATTCATTGGAATTCAGTTTCAGTAGGTACCTTAATTTTCTCGTCCAAACAAATACTTTATAAGCTAACAAATTAGTATTGCAAATTTAGTCCATTGTCTCACACTCATAAAGTTTATATTTAGAAAATTTCAAGCCCTTTGTTCAAATCCCATAGGCGTGCACGACGACTTTACTTACAATGTTTTATTTGGAAAATATACTGCACGACAATGGTTACAACAACAAGTTCGTGTTTTTAAGTCACGATCAAGTATGGCGCCTACAGAACACGAGAACAGAGATTTCAGATTGTATAACATCCATTATGGAATTTGGAGAGATATGGAAAACGGTTTTAATATCTGCATGATAAATAAAATAAAAAGCTGGAAAATTAAACATTGTTTTTAGCTTGAGGTAGAGTTTTAATTGCGCTTGGCGTTTGTTTTTCATATTACAGCCAAGTAAATATTTGATATTTCACGCTTCACTTGAAATTACATTTTTTCATGTTGTCACATACAAAGGATCGTCATAAAACCATAGGGTCCATATTTATATAAAAATTAGATCTAAACTGTCAAATTATTTAATTATTTTTAAAAAATATGATGTGGCCAGCACATTACCTTCCGTCAGTTCCATATATTTTGTACAAATTCCAGTCAGAAAGTTTCTTGCACAAAATTCCATATTTCAAGTATATTAGCTTCTATCATATATATTTTGTACAAATTTCATACAGAAAGCTTCATGTACCTAATAAGAGATTATATATTTACAGTAAAATTATGACACAAACAATTGCACTTGACACTGACATCTGTCAATCAACATTTTCTTAATA
Source organism: Harpalus rubripes (assembly GCA_963082715.1). Taxonomy (NCBI): domain Eukaryota; kingdom Metazoa; phylum Arthropoda; class Insecta; order Coleoptera; family Carabidae; genus Harpalus; species Harpalus rubripes. The sequence goes on from OY720455.1 coordinate 65,864,573, forward strand.
TAGTCGCGGTTTCCATGGTTATATAGCATAGCTAGCTGCTTTATGAATTTAATTTCTTTATAATTTTTTAACTCTATATCAATTGAATATGAAGTATAAAATGTAATCAAATCGAATAGAGAATAAAATATTCTTCAATATTTATAACAACATTCAATATGGAAAAATGATATTTAACAGTGTTTTTTCAACAAAAACTGTTAAAATCTTAAAATGCGGGTACTTCCGGTTGACCATTTATAACCAAAATCTAATCACCTCTTCATATGGATGTAAAGAAAAGGAATACTAAAGAATTAAAAAAATTTGAATTGTAGTATTTGAGTTATCGGATCCGAAAAAATCGTCACACGCACATAACACATACAGACATCATCGTAAAAATAGTAAAATATTATTTTAGGAACTCTAAAACGTGCTTATTCATCAAAAACTCACCACCGAATTTTTTGACCAAATGCAGTACTTTCCTTACCTAAAAGTGACGGAAGGTAAAAACTGTGGGCTAAATGACAGGTGATAATAGTTTGATCGGTATTTTACTTTTGGCACAATATAAAAGCAACTTCATAAAAATCCACTCCATGCAGTAAAATATACCTTACAAGACATATACAGAATGTGTCTTACAACTCGCGTCCCAGACGAAACTGACACTTGCCGGCGACAATAGGTTGCCAACAAATAGAAGAAAATAATTTGCGGCTGCTTGCATAACGGAGTTACAAGACTTTTTAATCCACCAATCCCGGAAGGATATGTTGAGGTGTGATGATATTATTACAAAATAAAACTGATTGCTAGGTTTTAAAAATACTACTAGTGAGTTACAAAATTTGTTTCACTTATTGTAATTTTGACACTTTAGAGTTAACTTTCCACAAGATTTCGATCCGGAAAACGTTCCGAATAGACTCGTGCTGCCTCTCTGGCGTTACGTCCACATTCTCCGAAAATTATAATCATTTCTAAGTAATCAGCGGCTGAATACGTGAAAAGAATTTGTCTTTTTTTATTCACCTTGTCAAATTTAATTTGACACTGACATTTTTCGAAAACTACAGCCGCCCACACATTTTAAAGAAGATTTGATTTATATAAAACCCTAGTAACGTAAAATTACGGCAAACACACGTTAAAGGTGTAGGTCTCTGATTGGTCAATTTTAAGTCGTCTTTTCTCGAATATCTTTTAAGCTAGATTTTTTTTCTTCGATATTACACATCCGAGTGCAGTCTCGTGTTTCTTCATTCGCTCTGGGGCGCGAGTTGTGAGACAACCTGTATAGGACAATACTCACAGGAAAATGTGCAGGGCTTACGGATACAATGCGTATTAAAATTAAAGCTGGTATTACTAATAAAGACGATGTAACCCATTATTAAATCGCGGAATACTTGAATAACATATTCAATTTTTGTAAGTTTAAAATTTATATTCTAAAATTGTCGAAAAAAATTCGTCACCATTTTATGAGTTTGGGCTTGGGCCCGTATTGTTGTTCGTCTCCAGCAGTAATTTGTCAGATCATTAGATTAATGACAGTTGCAATATCCATCTCATAATTAAATCAGAACAAATCTTATTAAACAATTAATTGAAACGAATTATTCTGCACAGAGTTTTACTCTTAATGTAAACAGGGTGTTCGGTGCACCCCTTAACTACAAGGGTGGAGCAGACACACAATGAATTCCTTCAATATTAAATGGCAAATATTTAAATCGTGACTCACACACAATGAGTTGCGAGTTACGAACACGGAACGTTCGAAACATTATTATTGTTAAGATGGTTCTATCATTATAAGCATTTACGACAGTTTTTAATGAAATTTAAGTACTTATGTTATTTTTCACGAGTTTTTACACATGTATGCAAATTTTTAAAAAGGTTTACCTGCCGTGAGCTGATATGTTTGAAACCAAAATAGAAAGAACATTGGTTAGGAATAGGGTCTCCCAAGGAATGTTTTTTCGTAGTACTTCATTATAATGTAACATAAAATTAGTTAAATAAATAGACAGACAGTGAGGTGAAAGGTGTGACTTCTGTCCGAGCAGTTGAATATACAGACGCTGTTGAGTCAGTTGAGTATATAGTTGAACCTGACATAAGTATATAGTGATATATATATATATATATATATATATATATATATATATATATATATATATATATATATATATATATATATAGTGATATATATCGCGTAAACAGTCTGCAACAGACCGGCAGTCTAAGATTGGAACGCGTAGTGAAATAAATAATTAGTAATATCGTGGAAATAAATAGTAGTGTTAATTGGTCAAATAAATAGTGTTAGTGGACGATTTAAAATTTAATGACTCATTATTATTGGACGAAATTTATCTTAGTTGTTAGGACCTCTGGCATGGTTGACATGTTGAGTAATCTTGACTGCTCTGTTTAACTTTCCCTTGTTGTACTACTGATGATGAGAACTTAGTTCTCGAAATACGTATTTAGTTTTTATTAAAATTAATTTTAAGATTAATAAGTAATTATAATAATTTTAGTTAAAAAAAAAATGCAAATCGAAATATTAACAGCAATAATCATTTAGTGGTGCAACTGGGCATTATAGACATCTTTCAAAAATTAAAGTGTACCAAGATGTATCGATTTTTGCATCTATTATTCCTATTCGTATTGTATGAATGTTTAACTCAACCCGAATTTCATTTATTTATGTGTGTGTCTTCCTGCTGAAAAATGATCTATACTGAAAATTCAGTACGTGCAGAGACTGTAAAAACTTCCGATACACAGAATACGAACTGATGAAGTGCTGTAAATTCAATTTACATTCAAAGTGTCTGAAAGTGTACCTTGCATTTCAAATAGTCATACATTTATCTATCTATTTCCACCCGACGCAAACATGGATATACGGGATGGGGCCTACAGTACAAACTTACTTTTTTTGAAGGCGAATAAAATGAGAAGTAATGCTGATAGACAAAATTTATTTTTGGATAATTAAAGAACATAATTATAAGTTTTAAATCTTGTAGTTTTAATCAAAACAACTTGAAAGTGGTGGCCTCCGTTCTCTATGTTCTTTCTGAAGTTCCTCTCGACACGTTTCAACATTCGGGCTATTTCCTGCCGAATAAGGTTCTTCAGCTGAAGCAGGCTGTGAGGATCCGACACAACTTGGACCCGAGAACCCGGATTTCATAGTATCCGGATCCTCGGACATCCGATGTTCGAATATTGAAACGGATATCCGAAAATTAATTCGAATTTGGATCCGATCCGGATTCGATGTTTTTTTACGGATCTGGATCCAAATTTTAATTCTGGATCCGATCAATTTGAAAAACAGTAGCCATAAGTTCGTTGCAGATAGCGAAATACCTATCATGCACGTGTTTCACATAAAAGGGATTGTTTTTGTTACCTACTTGTTCTGTGGAATCGAGGAATTTCCTTCTTAGCGGATGCTAAAAGTTGTCCAACAGAAATTTAAACAGCTGCCAGAAATATGCCGACTATTAATTTACTACATCAAACAAAAATGCACAGTGGATTATCATCAGATTTATTTGGTTTTGGTTAAGGTGCATTCACAAATGAAAATTAGGTTTATGGTTTTGTTTAGGTTTAAGTAAGTCATTCATATATGTAACTTTAAATTAACGGTAATTTAGTTTTGATATTTACAGACATCTATGTAAATGCTTCAAAAACAAGATTAAAATATCGGTAGAGCAGTATTCAACAAGACACCTGTGCGCCGTGAAACTGTCATTTGCTTGGCATTATTGATTATATTTCAGCAATTAAGTTATGACAGTCTCCATGTCCTTGCATTTGTTTAAAAAGCCGAATCCACCAAGTGGATACTAAATAAAGATGGGTGTATATATCTATATCATTTCAGAATCTTTCTTATTGGTGAAGTTTGTGACGTCAAACTAAATCATAAACCGAAAATTTGGACCTTGCAATGCTTAGCTTTATGATTTGGATTTAGAGACACTAAATTCAGAAGTGTGAATGGAGTCATTACATATTATGCGGCTAAATCTTTATATCTAAATCTAAACCTAATTTTCATTTGTGAATGTACCTTAAGACCCGATGATAATATTTAATTGTAAGGTTTAATACTGAGAATATTCGAATCCGAGGATCGATCTGGATATTGAAATTCCATATTTAAAATCCGATAATCATACTCATATTCGAATCTAAGATCCGATACTCAAATCCGTTTCCAAGATTCGATATTCGGATCCGGATTCAAGATCCGATACTCAGATCCGCATCCAAATTCCAATACTCAGGTTCGGATCCAAAATCTGATACTCAGATCCGGATCCGAAATCTGATGCTCAGGTTCGGATCCAAAATCTGATACTCAGATCCGGATCCGAAATCTGATGCTCAGATCCGAATCCAAAATCCGATACTAAGATTTGGATCCGAGATCCAGATAGTTCCACATTCAATTATCCGGATATCCGAATATTTTTGGATCCGTAACCGAAACTAACCGGATCCGGATCCAACCACTAGTTGTAGAGGGTGTTTGTCATCTCGAATCGAAATCAGCCGTCAGGGAAATATTGCCCTTATAACTCTAACGCCATGTGATTTTTTATGGGGATATCTCAAGAAAGAAGTTTAGAAAAACCGTCGTACAACCCTGCTTCAGCTGAAGAATCTTATTCGGCTGAAATAAACCGAATATGTACAGAGGAGATTCAAAAATCGGTTATATCAGTGCTTAGAGAACGATGGCCATCATACTGCATGATTTAAAACTTGAAATTATTATTCTTTAATTATCCAAAAACAAATTATGTCTATTAATATACAGACAACACGAATAATTGCATATACCAAGTGCCATGTGAATGCGGTGCCTCATACATAGGTGAAACAAAAAGACCTCTAGCCGTAAGACTTAAAGAACATAGGAAGAACACGCAATTGGGAGAAACTAAAAAGTCAGGTATTGCACATCACGCTTGGACAAAACAACACCACATCAAATGGAATGAAGCCCACATTATTATCAGAGAAGATCATTGGTATAAAAGAAAATTCAAAGAAGCAGCGTACATCACCAACAACTGTGGAGTATTCAGCCATCCCAGCACACATATTCGTACCGTGTGGCACCCCCTCATTGGTCAACTCCCTCATCTGAAACGGAATCGTCACAGCTCATCACATCCCTCCTAGTATAAAATGTCGTAGCTTTAAGATTATTGTTCAGTTTACACTTGATAACGATTGAAGATATTATCAATCAAACGTCGTGTAGTATATTTTTTGTAAAAATAAAGACAATGTCTGTTCGAGATACGTGTGTTATTAGTCGATAATACTTTATATTTTATACGCCTTCAAAAAAGGATGTTTTCCGCCCCACCCTGTATATTCTTTCTGTTGTACGAAAATAATTCGATCGAAAAGTATATCGTCTGTTGTGTGGTGTTATCCCGAGATCAAAAGCTTGTTGATTGCAGCAAAACAAGAGCAAAAATTAGGGTACTTAGCATGGGAGAAGTGTCGCACTTTGTACAATGTATCGAATTTACATATGCTACTTTGTATACATGCAAATCTGTGACAAGAAGTACGGCGCACTAAATTTAGAGGCAATATGATTAACGCGATCTTTGCTGTAGTGAAGGCATCCCTTCACGACGTAGTACAAAGTATAAAATTCACGAAAGGGGAGTGACTCATCCTATATATACCACTGGGAACGAATGTGCAACTATAGAGGGTTGTTAGGAGAGATATATGCATTTTAATTTCGATTCAAATTGGATTGGACACAGTAATTTTTACCTTCCGTCACCTTTAAGCCGGTATCCCATACTGTAATTATTTTTATAAAAATCTGATGTGGCCAGCACATAACCTCTCGCCAGATATTTTACCTGGTTGTACGCATAAAACGAAAAATATTTTTAAATATAAATACATATATTCATATCTCACTACAAAATAATTCTCACATATATTTGCAAAATCTATGGGATATTTTAATATAAATAATGTACAATACATACATTTTCTTTATATTCAATATCCTGAAATTTTCTTTTTCTACTTTCCTTCTCTTTTTCTTTATATTCGTCATTTTTTCGCAAATTCCTTTTATATTCTTTTTTACGTATATTAATTTGCGTTGTTGACTTTTTATTATTTTCATAATCTTCGTAATAATGTACAAATATTTTTGACAGAGGCATACAAATATTTTTGACAGTGACATATATGTGTCAATTACAAACATTTGAATTTCTTGCCTTGCAGTAGTTTGATCTGAGATTTTTTACATCAAATTATTTTATATGCCTCTCTTTATCTCTAAATCTATAGAAGATATAGTAATGAATTTATATTTATCGAATAAAGAATTTAACGTTCTTTAATATAAGTATTTACATAAATTTTTGATAAATAATATTTAGATGATTTTTTTCTTGTAACTACTACTTCCGGTTATCCAATTGTTACCAAAACTGACTGGACTCTTCCCATTATTGTTAGATTGAGGAATCCGTAGTTAAAAATGTCTCAAGTCTTATAGTATTTGAGATATAGTGAATCCAACATCCACACACACATCCCCACACACACACACACACACACATACGGACATCATCGTAAAAATGTTATAATCGGATTCTAGGGACCTTAAAACGTGCTTATTCATTAAAATCTGGATATGCGATTTTTAGCATGAATACAATACCTCTCTTAGCGAGAGGTAAAAATGGACGTAAATATTTTTATAAAAACCGTTTTGACAGAATTTTTATGAAAACTGTATTTACATGACGTCACGTAAAATTTTTGATGTCTTGATTTATAATTTATAGAAAGTGTATTTTGAATTACCTATACAAATTTGTACAAATAAAATATGAAGTAAATGAGAAGCCCATACAAATCCGCCTCGTTCAAGCATTTTAAGATGGACTTTATTCACCTATATACTCGCGTCGTACTCTTTAAGTAGTGACGATAAAAGGATTAATTTTTCAAAATTAATGTGTACACTAGATAGAACAATGCCTATTTTTCATGTGCCGAAATACACTGCCTTAATTGAGTGTCACGTTTCTTACTTTACTTTCGAACCATGTCCATGATTTTTAAGAAATGGTCTTTCATTCGAAGAAAATTTCTGTAATTTATTTCATCTTCTATTCGTAATTTGTTGTGTGCGATAATTAAACACTGCGATTTGTATTTCTTTTCTCCAATCATAGACTACTCCACCAGCGATGTTCTGATTTTTTAATTTTTTGTATAACTGTGTAACCCATTACTCCAACAATTATTGCGGCCAACATTTTTTTATTTCAATGGACGTTATTCATAATAAAATTACAAAACGCAACTACCTCTGCAGAACAACGGCTTCAAAATGAGGTTTAGTAGTATCTTTGGCGCCAATTCTCTTTCATGAGTTATGCAACACACATAATAACGCGTAAAAAATTTTACAAGTGGGATACCGGCTTTAAATAAGGAAGGTATTGTCTTTGGTCAAAAAATTCGATGAAGAGTTTTTAATGAATAAGCACGTTTTAGGGTCCCTAAAATACGATTTTACCATTTTTACGACGATGTTTGTATGTGTATGTATGTATGTGTGTGACGATTCTTTCGGATCGCATAACTCCAATACCACCTTTCCAAAAATTATAATTTTTGTATATTCATTTTCTTTACATCCGTATAAACAGTGATTAGAGTTTGGTTATAAAAAATTTTCTTGAATGTAATTCCATTTTTAATAGAAGTAAATAATAATAATCTAAGTGTTAATATTAAACTACAAATTGTTCTGTAAACCAGCAAAGTTTTTGTCGGTACGTCTCATGAATATTAAATTCAAATTCTGTAGCATAGTAGTATATAGTGCTATCCTTACAAATTTATATGCTGTAACTACAAACATCTATCTCTGTCATACTAACGCTTTATCTATGCTCTATCCTTGTCTAAAGTATGTGGTTACTAGTAATTAATAGACAAACCACAATTACCAGATGTCTATAAGATTTTATACCCTGGTTAAAGATATAGTGTACTGACTTAACTTCATAATCTGCGGTTTTTACCTCCCTAGCAACAAGTTGTAATTTTATTTACCGGTTTCAGGATATTATTCCATTGTTTTCATATACAGAATTAGGCTGGTAACTAAGTAATAACTGTATCTGTATGGTAATATTATTACCATACTAATTTGTCAACAACGGTCTACAGAATGAAAATAAAATAAAATGAAAATAAAATGCTCTTCATTAATACATACAGATAACGTTAGCATATCGTTCCAAATATTGTCTGCTTTATTCTAAAATAATAAACATGAGGAATAAAGTCATACCATATATATGGTATATGTGCCCGTTTGTATCACCTTACAAAACATCTAGACACGGGTCAAATATCGACTGTATATAAATGATAACTTTTATAAAATTTGATTACGCTGTGTTGTGAGACAATCAAATTCTAGACAATTGTCTGGTTAGGACATTAAAAACTTAAAAGCTTTTTAAAATAAGTTTAAAAGTTTCTTAGTCACCAAATTCTTCGAGTAACAAGGTCCAAACACTTACCCGGAACAAAGGAAGAAACGTTTGAATAACAACTAAAATATATGTTAAAACCTATAGAATATTTAAGATATAAAATCATACAACATCCATACTATTATAATAAAGGATACATGCTTTTCAATAAGGTATACTTTCAGACATTTTTAAAAGCGTACATCTGTCAAATTAATTATGGATTTTTTATGGATACAGACCGTATAAAATGTTCAATTTCGGTGTAAAATTACAGTCATTTACATAAACGTTTTATGGTGACAGGTGCCTTTTTAAAATCATTTTTTCATCAATATTAATATTATCAAGTTCCAAAATATTCCCCATTCACTTTGCGGTATATATATATATATATATATATATATATATATATATATATATATATATATATATATATATATATATATATATATATATATATATACTGTGTGTCTGTCTTACAGGTGTACATAGGACATGAACATGGGAAATCAGTTTTTTGCAATTTCCGGCTCGCCTAATTATTTTCAGCAAAAATGCGTCAAATAAATGTTTTAGGGCATAAAATTCTGCATCTAAAGCAATAAACAAAATTACCTTTACATGCTTTATAACGACAGAAATGGACCTTTCCAATTTAAAGAGATAGAAGATATGCGCAATGGGGATCTGCGCATAGTAAGAACAACTGAGATCTATGACGTTTGATTCTAAAACATTTAGACGTAAAATGTGAGAATATCTCGGATAACTTTAAAAAATCTTATCGAAATAAGTTATAAAAGCTTTTATTGAAGGTAAAATGTCTAACGATGCAAATTTTCACTGAGAATACAAGTATTTTAATGACTGCAATATTTTTGACGTTTCGTTTGACAGCCCAACTGGCAGTTGTTCGCGCCATTTTCTTACTATTTGCAGCGATAGAAAAAGATAGTCCTTAAATTGGAAAGGTCCATTAATTATAAAAATGTCGAAAATTACGTTAAAAATATCGACAGCCATGGAATTGAACAAAAAATAAATTAATGGTTGACGTTTTATCTGTCACAACATAAGTTAACTTATTTGTCATTTCTGACAATTTGATAAAACATCAAGCATTTATTTATTTTTTGTTCAATTCTATGGCTGTCGATATTTTAAACGTAATTTTCGACATTTTCATAATTAATTTCTGTCGCTACAAAGCATGTAAAGGTAATTCTGTTTATTGACTTAGATGCAGAATTTTATGCCCTAAAACTTTTATTTGACGCGTTTTTGCTTAAAACAATTAGGCGAGCAGGAAATTGCAAAAAACTGATTTCCCATGTTAATCTCCTATGTACACCTTTAAGACAGACACACGGTGTATATATATGCACCACTTCACTGCATTTTATATCATTTTTAATACAACAATAATATAGATTCTTTCTTCCGTCATAGTAAAAATAAAATACACATTCTTGTTTAACAATTCTAAGTCTATAATCAAATTTGTAAAACCTATAGTAGAGTTTTTCATGAGCAAAGTTTCAGTTTCAGGACAATATTTCATGTCTGCCCGCCAGTCCCTGAAGAATTCCTAACTGTAACTTTCTGCAAATAAATTATAATATACGATGTATATTGGAAGTAACACAAACAGTTTTTATTTTATATAATATGTATCAAAGTTTTACATCGTTATTTTTTAACTTAACTTCAGGGACGGTAGATAAAAAAGAACATGACGTCTAAACAAAAGAAACAAAACAATTACATGTGGTTTTGTGATGGTGTAGTGTTTCACCCTTCTATTGTCATTATCCCCAGCCTACTGATAACAATCTGAACATATACTGAACTTTGTGTCTTCACGAATACTGTTGTTATAACTCAGATTTAATTTAAAAATATTTAGTTTTTATTATATAACAGTGATACAAAAACTGGTTTCTTTTTATATATATATATATAGACATACTGACAACTATACATGCAGAAGACTTGATATTAACATGCCATCGACTGTTTTTAAATGTTAGAAAATGTTTGACAGCTGTCATGTGTTACAAAACAAAAAAATACACTATAGAAACATGTGACTACAAATTAATGGGTAAATTTCTTACCTATACAGGGTGTTTCACAACTTCAGGCAGAAACTTTAAGGGCATACTGGCCAAAATGAGTAAAAAAGCTTACTCAACATGCATCCGATCTTCAACAGTTTCCAAGATAAAGCAGTAAAAAATTATTTTAAAGAGATTTTTTGTTTACGTGTGAGAGGTCTTACGTAATGTGCTTTTGTTAAAAAAATCAAATAATGGGCTACTTGCGTGCCATTTTTTTATTTAATATTTTTGAAGAGACGATAAAAACTCGCTACGCTTATATTTTCTTTTGGCAAAATTTTCATTAATTGGCCAGAAAAAAAATAATGAAATATTAATATTTAAATTACCGCCATGTATGACGTAGAATTACGCCGAACCAATGAATGGCCGTAAAGCAATAACATCGGTACGTCCAATAGCAACGGCATGTGCGGGTAATTTAAACATGACAGATCATATGTTTGACGTTTGAATAATAGTTTGGAGGTTAATATTTTCGTTTGTCATTTTAATCTTGTACGAAAGCTAAGTTAAAATCCTTCTTAACAAATCGAAATACGTAATAAAAGTAACAGAAACTACGCAAATTGTAAATAATAAAGAAGAGAGACAGTGACAGACAAATAAACTAATGTCAAAATCAAATTAAAACTCGCACTCGCTCGCCATCTACAGGTTACATTCTTAAATATGTATCCCTTTCTCCAGTTCAAAATAATGACGTCAAAGAAATCTTCTTTCTTAATTTATTAAAAAACATATAATTTTTTTTAAATAAAATTTATATTTTTACATACGTTTTCAACTTTTCTTTAGGTATTTAGTGATAGTGATAGATATCAGATTTTCAGTACCACGCAAGTAGCCTATTGTACTAAATTAAAGGTTGTGGCGACCTTGACCAATATTTAATTTCAAATAACTTCTTAACTATTAGAAATTGAGAAAAACGTTTCATATTAAATTTTATTGTGGTTTTTTCGATTAGCATATTTGTCAGTTATTTTTCGATGCTATACAAAATGGCCTCTTTCTCGGAAACAGTTGAAGATCATTCATGTTGATGCAGCTTTTTTACTCATTTTGGTCAGTACTATATGCCCTTAATGTTTGCACCTGAAGTTGTGAAACACCTTGTATACCATCTTCAGGATAAGTAAAATTTTAGAGGCGCTGTAAAAACAGCTTTCAATTTGATTATTTATTGTTTGCATTTGAAGTTGTTTGATGCCTGTTTAATTTAATAACAATATAATACCGACTTTATTATTTTGTTACAAAACTACAAAGTAAGTCTATAAGTCTACAGCTCAATAAATATGTATTTATTTATTTATAAAGTGGCCGTACAACAGGACAAGGTCCCAATAACAGTACAGCACAAATAAATACAATGAAATACATAACTTCTGTTACAGACAATGAAATAAGGTGAAGATTAACAACATAAGTAAAGGAGATACAAATTTACAATAATGTAGTAGTATAAGTATGAGTGAGACTATTTTTTACAGACTGCTTAAATGAACGCAAAGTGCAACTAAATATATCAGGAACATTAGAAAGAGAAAATAAATTATTATAAAGACACAACAGGCGATTTAAAGGGGAAAACATAGCAGAATTAGTCCTATACATTTTTACAGAAAAAGTATCAGATAAACGAGTTGAGTAAGAGGGTACACGCATCGATATTTTACTCAAGAGAGTTGGACTATCAATATAACCATTAATAATTTTGTAAAGAAAAATTAAGTCCAACATCTCTCTACGTTTTTGTAAAGTGGTGAAATAAATTGAATTATTTGGAAATTTAGAGTTTAATGCAGAAATAAATTTACGCTGGATACCCTCCACTCTATTCACATATATCTGATAATGTGGCGACCAACATACAACGGCAAATTCCAGTTGAGATCTAACAAACGTATAATATAAATGAACAAGAGTGGTTGGATTTTTAAAGTTTGAACCAACTCGCAATATAAATCCAAGCATTTTATATGCCTTTTTAACTACGCGGTCAATGTGTATGTCATAAATTAATTTCTTATCTAAAACGATCCCAAGATCTTTGACTTGAGATACACGACTGATATCATTTCCATCAATATTGTAGTTCAATTCAAATAAATTTCTACTACGTGAAAAAGAGATAATAGAACATTTACTATAATTGATGCATAAGTCATTCTCCTTAAGATAAATATTTAGTCTATTAAGATCTTCTTGAAGACTAAGACAGTCAGCCGAGGAAACAATTTTTTTATATACCTTAAGATCATCAGCATACATTATAAATTTTGAATTTTGAAAACATAAATTGATATCATTAATAAATATTATTCTAAAAGTTTTAGAACTACGGCCTATAAAATTGCTCTGTTTTCTAAATGAAGTTTTCCACTTTCGAGATGTTGATAAAGTATATATCTTTGTTAAATTCGGTGTTGGTATAAAAATGTCTGGAATTTTCCGAGAAAAGTAATAAATCTTAAGGTGATACGTCGTGAAAATATTTGATTACATGTTAGGAAATCTTCTGTAACGCTGGCTTTCATATAATGATCAATATCTTTTCGTAATTTGATCTGTTTGGGATCAGCTTACTTAAAACACAAAAGGCTGGAGTACAAAAAAGTATGTACTCGTTAAAATCGTTAGGTATATAATTCACAAAATATCAGTAGATGCCAGTATCACATTCAGAACACAAAATATTGAAAATGAAACCATTTTTGGTTATTTGCTTGGAAATGACTCCTTCCAGTTTTTGATATCCGTTTTACCTCCCGCTACCCTTGGTAAGGGAGGTATAGGGATCGTGCTAAAAATCGCATATCGAGATTTTGGTAAATAACCACGTTTTAAGGTCCCTAGAACCCGATTTTAACATTTTCACGATGATGTCTGTGTGTATGTGCGTGTGTGGTTCCTATTTACGCTCTAACTCAAATACTATCATTCAGAAAATTTTGAAACTTCGTATCTCTACCTTATTCTAATGTGGAAAGAAGCCATTAGATTCTGCTGTAAATCAGATAAAAGAAAATTGCTTTTTAGTTGAAACTCAAAATATAGTTTTTCTTCGAAAAATACCTTTAAATGTTATTTTTTCGAGAATAATGTTATTATAAAAATTAAAGATTATTAAATTTCCTATAGATTTGCATTAACACTTTTTCTATAAATTTTATGGAAAAATTTATAAAATTATCTATAATTTAAATCCCAGATCCTACGCTTTAAACAAACAAAACGCAGTTATTCAAATGTAAGTAACTGACAGATAAATGTCACTATCAAAGAGCAAATCATTTCAAAATAATATTAGTAATGTTTTAAAAAGAAAAAAGTAAATTGAACAATAGAAAAGGAATTCAATACAGTTTCCACCATAAGTAAATATATAGGTATGTATTTAGATTAATAAAAATTAAGGATTCACAAAAATGTTTAAGCTAATGCTCATTTTTGGATTAGTGAATTCTATTCTATCCCGGTATTTAAAATTTAATTCATCATTTTATTATAGTTCCGGTGGTTTAATGGTTAGAGCAACGCCTCATGTCATGAGTGTCCTCGGGGCTCTGGGTTCGAATCCAACTAAGGCATGGATGTGTGTGAATGTGAACCCACTCTGTAATTGGGATTTAATCCGTTGAGGAGTTTAAAAAAAGGTAGTTACTTCGATTAGATTAGACTATATTTTAAGAAATAAACTGTCAAAATTAGAGTAAAATTCGCTAATCCAAAAATAAGAACTTAATCTTTTTTATGACTCGGGCTGTAAATGGCGGGAGGTATTGTGATGGCCACACCAGATTTTTATAACCTCGAACTCCCTCATGTTCCGGTATCCACCACAAAGTAACGTGTTTGTGTTTGGTCCGCTTGTAGTAGGGTTAGCCTATTTTAATGTGATATTTTCTTTGGCTACCAGTTTGTCATTATATATAAACAGATATTAAAAACTTCCTAACATATAATAATATTTCGTTAAAAATATAATTTAATTTTCTGGTTAATTTAAATTTTTCTTCATAAATTCAATTCGCCGTGACTAATTTAAAATGTGTACATATTTTCCTAGTAAAAGTCATTACCTGGTGTCACTGTACACATGTTAAAATCTAAATTTATATTGGCTGTCTGCAGCGTATGTCTTTGTAAATCTATGTGCGCGCGTGTGTGAGTGAGTTTGCGGTGTAAATGTTTTTGTCTGAAGATTGCGGAAATATTAATTGGTGTGCTGACTTCATTACCCATGATAAATGGTAGTTTAAGTGGAGTTTCGGTTATTATTAGGTCAAGATAGGATGCGTTTTAATTTTAATGAACTTGCAATCGGCTATGCCAGATGCAAGAGGATGAAATATATTTTTAAACCACTAAACTTTTAATTGCGACCGTAAAATTCTACTCCAATATGCGAGTCTACTTTTGAACTAAACAAATAAATCACATCTGCATTTGACAACTTAATTCAAATTCGTATGACAATATAAATTCTACTTACTATCATTTTTGTATGTCAATATTTTTACAATAAAACTTTAAAATACATAAATACAGGCGCGGCTTTTTTACTGAAACCAATGTGTGGTAAGGCTACTAATATATTTTATATCTCACTAAAATATTATGCTATTGCTAGGACATGGTGTATATAAACATATCTGTAACAACCGGGGCATTATATGGGGGCATAATAGTTCATTATGCCCTCATTATAATCCGATCATCCTTTATGGACTTAGAAATAATATGAACGGTATATATAATGAAAATTATTTTCTTTTTAATTATTATTTAGTACAATAATAATAAGGATTGATTACAACAATTAATATGGGGTCTCGTGGCCGCGTGCCTGAGTGTCAGGTCGAGAATCTGGGGAACCGGGTTCGATCCCGACCGACGCCAAATATTTCCAATTTTAAATGGCACAAAATTGACCCCTGTAGTGCACTCTCCACGTCAGCAATGAGTGCCCGTGAGGTGACGCCTGGTAAGCGCCCGCATATATCATCTTTACCGATATCTGTTACAAAGCAGATTGGCACACCCAGCAATGGGTAATAAGCCGTGATGATATATTTTATTTTTATTTTACAACAATTAATACATTAATTGATTACAACAATTAATATTAAACGAAAACAGCTTTAAAAACACAACACAGAAATCATTTTTAATTTAATTATAACACTTAAAATTGATTATAAAAAGGGCCTTAAGAAGCAATTTACTTTCACCACCATATAAATAGTAAGTACATCGAATTGAAGACTGCAATGTTTCGCATTGATTTTGGACGGATGACGGATCACTAAATTCTTTGGGGACGATATTTATCCACATTTGAATACATTTTTGATATTATTTACCGTAACATGTGACACATCCGAACCATTACAAACTCTCTAAAATGTAATAATATTAAGAAATAAATGCATAAGAAATAAAGAACCCCAGTTCTTTGTCATGTGAAAACGAACCTCAAAATATAATACATATTCTACAGACGTGAATGGAATAATTAGGGGAACATTTATGCATTTGTCTTCTTCAAACTATGCAGAAGCATTCAAAATAATTTCTTTACACCGTTTCGATAAAATATCTACGAAACATCAAATTCACCCATTCCATCATCTCCAACGATATACAACGTTAATGTTATAAAAATAAATAAATGTTGATAATAAACAAAACAATTAAACAACATCCTTAGCAACGCCAAAGCTTAAGCATAATTGTAATCAAAATTATTATAAATAAAAACTTATTTCACATATAGTGAGACATAAAATCTTGTACGCACCACGAGCGTTACTAGATGATAATGCCCATCGGACGACATCTATCCCTCGGGCTGAAGGCTAGATCCCCGTCGCCCTCTTCGCATTATCATCATCGTAACGCCCTTGGTACATAAAATACTATTTTGTAGATTTATAGTCGAAAGCGGTTCAATCCAATATTATGATAGTAAATTGCTCTAAATTCGATTAAATTGTGCCAGGATTCTTGTGAATTTTAAATTGACTGTGAATTATATGTAAATATGTACATTTGATAACATGAGTACATATTTGCTACTGTAAATAAATCCACATTCCATTCGACAGAGAAATACATATGTACGTATACAGGGTGCTCCTTTTTCAGAACTACGACGTTCTAAATCTTCAGGAAAAAACTAGCATAACACAATCCTATCTGAAGAATTTAATGGTATAGCTCGTGCCAAATATCATGAGCTGTGGCGCAGAAAGCAAAACTCTATCTTGCTCTTTTTCTCTCTCCTATTGCCTAACCTTTCTCTAGCTGTCTCTCTTCTTGATCTGCGCATTTCATAGCTCATGACATTTGGCACTAATTCTACGTAGTACTCTTGATTTCCGGAATTTACCGCAAGTAGGAGTAACTACATTCAAGTTCATCATCGTTGGATGTGTATTCTAAACCAAACAACTTTTGTTGGAACATGATACTTTTAATCACTGTCTCACACTCGCATGTAGTTTTTGAATGTGTGGCATATTTTTGTAATATTAACATACATTGGTGACTGTGTGCAATGTGTTGGTGGATGGAGTGAAACTGGAACAAGTGAATGAGTTTGTATATTTGGGTAGAATGATGTCAAGGGATGGTCGAATTGATAGAGAAATTGAAAGGAGAGTGAGTGCAGGGAGTAAGGTAATGGGTACTCTGGGTACGTTTGCTCGAAACGTAAACGTATCTAGAGAAGCTCGTTTAAGTATGTATAATGGAGTGTTAGTGCCTGCTTTGATGTATGGAAGCGAATGAAAGCATAAAAAGAGAGTGACTGCCGTGGAAATGAGGTATTTACGTGATGTATGTGCATGGATATGTACGGCGGGATCGCGTGAGGAATAATTTGGTGTATGAAGAATGTATGGTTAGGAAGAATGTTGTTAAGAGAGTAGGAATGAGCCAGTTGGGATGGTTTGGTCATGTGGAGAGAATGAAGAGTGAACGGCTTGTAAAGCGTATATATATATATATATATATATATATATATATATATATATATATATATATATTGGTGAAATTGAGGGGGGTTCGATTGCGTGGCCGTCTAGTATGTAAGTGGATGGATGTTATTGACAAGGTGTTAAAAGAGAAAAAAGTTACCGAGTGGGAAGAGAAGAAGAGCGTGTATGAATGTGGCCGAAGCGAAAGAAATATGCTTAAACAGGAATGTGTGGCGAAGAATGATTGTTTCGTAACTATTATTGTGGTCCGGTTGCGGTATTTCGCTACCGAAAATCGATCACATTAATATGTTCAGAGTGAGAAATATTTGTTGTATGATGTCAGGTTAGTAAGAATGTTGTTGAAAGAGAGAGTGATTATTTTTGAGGTTGATGTTATTATTATTATTGTTTCGGGTTTGTGCTAACCCACTAAAGCCCAGTTGCATAAAGCAATGTTAACTTTAATCACGTTGTTAACTTTAACAAGGCTTCTTTTCCAATGTATTTTTGATACGTATCCATGGTTTCGATGTGTAGTTAACCACACGATCAGCTAACAACGTTTTATGCAACTGGCCCTAAGTGAGAAATGCGTGATTTTATGTATGTATGTATGTATGTATGTATGTATGTATGTGTGACGGCTGGAGCCGTTACAATTGTAAAAATATTAATTGACTTAAACTGTATAAATTATAAAATATAATAAAAGATAACAATTTTTATTTTACGTGAACGTTACCAAAATAATGACAAAATATCAATGAATGTTTATTTACTTTTCGTCACCCAGTTTCCAAAACAATCCCCCAAACCTCACTTGATTTCCTTGATTCCCCCCATGTGACTGGATGCACATTATATATGTATGTAACATAAAATGGAAATGGCGAGAGGTACTGTGCTGGCCACAAGGGATAACATAAAACACCCAACAAGATGGAAGACAATATTATTATTTTTTTCGTAAATAATACCTAATATAAAAAAATGTTTCCAACAAAAGTTGTTTATTTTTAGAATGTACATCCAAAGATACTACACATGAGATAGGTTCCTATTTGAAATTTTGAACCTGAGTGTAGTTCGCCTACTTCAGGTAAATTCTGGAAATCGAGACTACTACCATTCTTCAGATAGGATTATGTTATGCTAGTTTTTTTCTTGAACCTCTAGGACGTCGTAGTTCTAAAAAAAGCATAGGACGGTTGGTGTGAAACACCCTGTAGTATTCTTCATGAAAAATTCCATTGCGCAATAATATCTCGCCTAATCATACACTTATTGCGCAATGCCATTCTTACATGAAGAATACTATATTTTTATCTTACTAAATTTATAACGTTGAGTGTACATTTCTTTTGAGGCATGGAAAATTGAAACTGACGTTTGTATGGGCATTCCAGATTATGAAACACTCTCTGGATATGATAATTAAGACGTATGGCATCGCCCTAAACAATATTTTACAAGAAAATGATACTAGTTATTATCCGTTGGGTGTTGGGAAACTACTATTTATTAAAGAGTAAACACAGGCAATGATTAGCACTTTGAATATTGACAGGTATCTTTGTTTGTTCATAGATAATATACGCGCATCATCGACCATGTTTAATTATTAAATATTAGCAATGAAACTGTCAAAGCATACCAGTAAAAGTTTGTAATATTCTCACCCAGGAAACTTGTATTCAAATAATTTCTTCAAACAGAAATTTGTTATTTAATTTAACAAAATCTCTCCGTTCATAAGTCAGTATAAGGTTTTTAATGGGCTAGATACCAGTACCATTTATTGGTTATTTACTAGGTAATATTGCATCAGCCGGATATGATAATTAAAAATTAGTATATATATATATATATATATATATATATATATATATATATATATATATATATATATATATATATATAAAGTCTGTAGAATCAAATCAAATACCGTACATTAGCTACAGGCCGCCAAAGTAAAAAAAAAACTTGTCAGTATAGTATGACTAGCGAATGAAAGTTGACGTTTAGATAATTTAATAGATGTGGTTTCTTTTAAAACATTTCCCTATACTTGATTTGAAAGGAAACAGACTCGTATGTATCCGTTACAGAAAATTAGAATTGTACTCAATACCAAGAGGCATTTAAAATGACAGAGCAACAGGATTCAGGGATGTATTTAAATTTTTTTACCGGTTTCAGGATATTATTCCATTGTTTACATGTACAAAAGTAGGCTGGTAACTAAGTAATAACTGTATCTGTACTGTGATATTATTACCTTACTGACTTGTGAACAACAGTCTACAAAATGAATATAAAATAAATTGAAAATAATGTTCTTCATTAATACATACAGATAACGTCAGTGTATCGTTTTAAATACAGTTTACTTTATTCTAAAAAAAAAAAAAAAAACATGAAGAATAAAGCACAATTTGAATATTTGTCATATTGACATATGCCAAAAAAATTGTTCTGTTAACTATAGTATTCTGAAAGTAGCACTAACGAGAGATTTTAAAAAAATAATATTTATTAATATTACCTTCATTTTCTGAAACCGATAAACTATTGAGCAAACCATGGATGTTATGCTTCATAACAAGCCTTAGATGTCTTAAAATTCTCGCTCTACGAGCTCGGATTTCAAACTTACATCTGCGGCAGTTATGATGTGCAAAACATACCTAGGTATGTTAATAGCTATACTGCAAATTCCAGTTCGTGTAAGCAACCCTAGAGTCGGAATTACTGTTAGAGGAAATTAAAAATAATCCTATTTCATAGAATTGCCAAACTAAATAGTTTAAAGATTAAAATATTTTGTTAAAATCAACATAAACGAAAAATGTTTAAAATATTTTAAACGCACCCCTGTTTTGATATTCAGTTACTCTAGTCGGGCATGTATTTTCAGCCAGACATAGTAATGTATATCTGTGCTTTCCTAGTCCAGTATTTAAATGGGTTAATGCAAATATTTCATACCTGAATATTTCGTACAATTCTATTCTTCTCTAGGGTTTCAAAAGAAACCACTTCTATAAAATAATTTAAACGTCAACTTTCATTCGCTAGTCATACCATAACTCATAATAGCTTTGTTCTAGCTGGTAATTTTGGTTCACAACATGTATTTGGAACGCTGAATGAGACAACAACAAATAACGTGTCTTCGTAAATATAATATTAAATAACATGAAATATGTTTTATGGTTATCTAATAATCTAATTCTAATAAATATAGATTTCATCTTCCCTTAACAGATGGAAAATATAAAAACTAATCCTGAATTTGCAATAATTACGCAGGCCCTGACCCTTAGTCAGCAGAAAAAGTTTTGACTATTTCGACTGTCAGAAACTAGTTTGTGCATGTATCTGACAGTCACAAACTTCAGCAATGACAGGCTGGAACAAAGCTATTTACAATAATTATTATTGTAGTTAGGACAAAATAATGGAAACAATAGTTGCTTTTGTT
This sequence comes from Harpalus rubripes, assembly GCA_963082715.1. Taxonomy (NCBI): domain Eukaryota; kingdom Metazoa; phylum Arthropoda; class Insecta; order Coleoptera; family Carabidae; genus Harpalus; species Harpalus rubripes. Next base: position 65,885,757 of record OY720455.1, read on the forward strand.
TGTTGGGCAGAGCCAAAGGGCCATTCCGCATAGCTGTTAAATTCTATCCTCTACCCAGACATCGTAGAAAATGTTTGGAATCTGAGTTTTGTGCCTAAGGGAACCTGTCAGTTGTATTCAGATATCAGAGCACTAACAAGCCACAGACCACTCATCCCTTATTACCCATCTCTCTCACACATTATAGCTCTATCTCTCTTACTCTTAAAGTGACCACAACCTCAAACACATACGCGTGTCTTCTACTTCTATTTAAATAATCGAAGCTCGTGTTTGTTTGTTTTTACGATCCTCCACGTACGGTTGTTTCCAAAACATTTGAATTGTAATCATTCCAAACGACACAGTTTAGGAGTTAGATAGTCTATTAGGAATTTAATTAATAGTTAAAGAAATTGAGAAATGTTTGACATTTAAGCTGCACAGGAAAATTGTGAACTAATGATGGTAGTTTGGCGTTTTTTAGACTGTAGGGCGGAATATAAAATTGGTGGTTTTTTTTCTTCTACAAAGAGATGCTCGTCTAGCTTCATATAAATGCAAAGCGTTGCGTTAATGCCATTTGCAGCAACTTTCAAAGCTCGCACCTATTGTTTAACATGGCTAGAACAAAATAGCTGCATTTTACGTCCCCTAATACTAAACAACCAATGTCAAAATACAAATTTTCATTTTGACGTAAAATAAGATAAGTAAGATTTTGTTACGTAAACTTATCTGTTTTTACTTTTGAATTTAGAATGCTTTTACTATAATATATTATTAGTCACTTTATTTTCAAGAAGATCAACTCCGAGTAGCATATATCTACCCCAAACCGTTCTTTTTAAAAAATGATCTTGTACTACCCATTTTATTCGACCCCGCCCCCACGAAGACAACCTTTGAAACATAATCAAATATGAACTGATCCCGAATGTTAATGTCATGTCAAAGTCTTGTTTGTAAGCATTTCATATTAAAATGACAGAAATAGATGAAATTATATTGTATCCGTTTAAACTATAGAGTGGCGTAAAAATATTAGCAGTTTGATTTTGTTATTTGATTGGATAAATCGGGGTATTATCCAATCAGAAAATAAGGTCAAACTGCGCCTATCTTCGCATAGTTAAAACGGATAGTTAGTAATGTGTCAAGCAAATTCAGCAGATTATTATGTTATAAATATGATTTATTTTTTACTTCTTATTTTAAAATACATGCTGTTCTTTTTACCTCCCGCTACCCTTGATAAGGGAGGTATAGGGATTGTGCTAAAAATCAAGGTCCCTAGAATTCAATTTTAACATTTTCACGATGATGACTGTGTGTATGTATGTATGGATCATCCTCTGTAACCAAATACTATTATTCGGAAAATTTTGAAACCTTCTATTTTAATTTTTTCTATTATATAAACAGCCCATTAGATTTTGGTGTAAATACCTTTAAATGTCATTTATTTGAGAATTATGTTATTATAAAAATTAAAGATTATTAAATTTTCTACAGGTTTACATTAGGTGTCGCTACAGCTACTAGATAATACATAGCTGACTCGTCCGCCATATTGGTGCCAATATCAATGCAGTAAATTATGAAATAAAAGTGAATTTCTTATAAGTTTATGTAATAACTATTTTTCTAAATTAAATATAACTTCCCTTTGCCATATTGTTTATTTAAAATTTAAAAAGAAGAAAAATTAGTTTCGTTAAGATTTTTGAGGTTAGAGAAAAATATATGCATTGCATAAGTACCTGTAAAAATTATAACCATTTCTCAAATGATTTTCACAATTTGGAGCAGAACAGTTCATCATTATGGATGATTTCTATGATTAATAATAGTGTAACACTGATATTGAATGATTTAAGTGGCTCCAAAATGGTGGACAAGTCAGCTGTAATTTATCGAGTAGCTATAGGCGTCGCCGTGACGTCATGTTGACATTTAAAATCAAATGCAGTTAAACTAAAAACAATTAAGGCTTTTTAATACTACGAATTGCTTCGAAATTAAAAGAACTTTCATTTAAAATAATAAAAAGATCAGAATGCAGGACCCAATTCCTTTGTTACACAGTTCATATCTTCATTGTATGTAACTGATAGATAAATGTCACTGTCAAAAAAACTAATTTCAAATTAATAATAGTAACGTTTTAATAAAAAAATATTAAATAGAACCATATAGTTATATAGAATGGAACTTAATTCAGTTTCCATCATAGAAATGGGCTTTAGGATGTAGGAGAAATTTATTTAAACGAAGAAAGAATTGTGAAAAATTCCTGGACCTCGCTGGGATTCGAACCCAGAGCCTTCCAATCGCTAGTCGTGAAAGATTCAACGGGAACTCGTGGCTCAATTGGTAGAGCGCCCGACTAGCGATTGGGAGGCTCTGGGTTCGAATCCCAGCGAGGTTCATGAATTTTTCACAATTCTTTCTTCGTTTAAATGAATTTCTCCTGGATCCTAAAGCCCATTTCTATGATGTAAACATTTAGGTTGGATCTAAAATAATTATTTTAATTCAGTTTCCAACATATGTAAGTAAGTATGTATATTTAAATTAATAAAAATTAAATGGCGGGAGGTATTGTGTTGACCACATCAGATTTTTAGTAGTACAGTTCAGTACAAGGTAAGATCAGTTCATTTTCCCCAAAAAAGAAAGCGCCTATTTTTATAATAATAAAATAACAGTAGTATCTTATGTATTACTATAAGTAAGCGACACTAGTACTGAATTTGACAGACTCATACAATTCGAAAATAACGATCAAGTTATCAGGTATCTTTACAAAATAAAGTGTACATGTGAAAATTTGTATATAGCAACAGGTATAAGGAATAAAATTGAAATATAGCTCCATGTTTAGAAGCAATTCGCATAGAGAGCCATACAATGTAATGAAAAAGCCCCTACTGTTTTATGGATGCAGTATAATTTATGTTATGGAGATGTGTATAGTTTTTTCCCCAGGTAAAAAATTGATATTTGAGGAGCCATCCATCATTTATTGTGCGTTCAGGTGCACAGCGACGCGTGTTTGTTTATTTTCCTCGGTTGGCAGATGTTTTTTCTTCGCTCCAAATTAAATTAGGCAACATATAAATGCTCCTTTGTGAACAGTTTTGTCAAGCTGTGGCATTGATTTTATATTGGGTTTTAGTGAAGTTTCTTCAAAGTGTAGTTGTCCGTGCTACGATGTTTATTCCGGGCATTAGGCCTTGAATAGAGGAATTATAGCTGTAAGCTCTCTGCGTGCTTTAGTACAGATTGTAGTTCTTAGCGCAGTTGATCTTGTATTTTATAAAAATCGTTATTTAAAACACGGCTTCCGACGGAAAAGATCACTGTTGGTTATTTATTTTTTTAATGGAAGTTGGATTCATTTATTATGAAGTTTTTTTATACCTCTCGCCATAAAAGTAATAAATAATTATATCCTTTAAGATCACTAGAATAAAATTCTAATATAGAAAGAACCCATTAAATTTTGAAACTTTACTTGAAGCTAAAATAATTTTGAACCCGAGACACCTATCTTACCGGGATAGTGTTCTACCAAGTAAGCTATTGGGTGATCTCCTCTCGATAGCTGAACAATCTTTCTCTTTTAAAGACGTAATCTGCTGAGGATATTATTAATCGTCACATGATTAGATGTGGGGTTGCCAAGCTACCACTGCGTTTAAACATCTAGTGAACGAGTCTCGGGTTCGAATCCCGATGGTTGACAATTTTTCACAATTTATTTCAAATACACAAACTGATAACTCATTGTTAATATTAAATAATTTTTCTTAGAAAAATACACAAACGTCGTTTTTCGCAATTTTGTTTTTAAAAATTATTTTTACCTTCCGTCACCTTTAGGTAAGGAAGGTAGGTATTGTCCTTGGTCAAAAATTTCGATGATGAGTTTTTAATGAATAAGCACTGTTTAGGGTCCCTAGAATACGATTTTACTATTTTTACGATGATGTCTGTATGTATGGATGGATGTATGTATGTATGTATGTATGTGTCGGTGTGTGACGATTGTTTCGGATCGCATAACTCCAATACCACCTTTCCAAAAATTATTATTTTTGCGTATTCCTTTTCTTTAGATCCATATGAAGAGCTGATTTTGGTTATAATTGGTCGACCGGAAGTACCCTAATTTGAAGATTTTAACAGTTTTTCTTGAAAAAATGCTTTTAAATGTCACTTTTTCACATTTAATGTTATTATAAATATTTAATAATATTTTATTTTCTATACGATTTGATTACATTTTATACTTCATATTCAATGGATATAGTTAAAAAATTATAAAGAAATTAAATTTCACAATGCAGCCAGCTGTGCTATAAACATGGAAACATCTACTACATTAAGAAAATTGTGATTGACAAATGTCAGTGTCAAAGTGCAATTTACATAATATGATTGAGTTATAATTTTGCTGGAAATATATAGAATCTTACAAAAAACTTTCTGTTTGGATTTTGTACAAAATACATAGAACTGACTGAAGGTAATGTACTGGAAATATGGAATCATTTGCAAAAAAAAACTTTTTGTGTGGAATTTGTACAAAATACATAGAACTAACGGAAGGTAATGCGCTGGCCACATCAAATTTTTTTATATAATCCATTTTATAAATCCTAGCCATAGCTCTCTTTAATTAATTAATACATTTGCCATAGCATTTAGTTAATACGAATATAGGTATGTATTTAAATTAATAAAATTTGATTGTGCTGACTATAACAGATTTTTTTAATGTTCCCAAAAAGGACATACGTTGCTCTAATGTTTGACAATACAACAACTTTTAAATGGCGGGCATTCATTGGTGAAAAAACGTGACACAGCATTCATTTATCTTTTATCGCTAAAGAAAAACATGAAACTGCTTCATGCATCATATTAAAAATAACGGAAAACAAACAGACATGTAGTATTATATGAATATTTTAAGTTGTAATATCAAAACCCTTTAAAATTTTAAAACCACTTTCGATCGAAAATGTTCTTACAATAGGCTACTTGCGCGTCATTTTTTTGTTTAATATTTTTGAAGAGACGATAAAAACTTGCTACCCATATTTTTTCTTTTGGCAAAATTTTCATTAATTGGCCAGAAAAAAATTAATGAAATTTTATTATTTAAATTACCGCCATGTATGACGTAGAATTACGCCGAACCAATGAATGGCCGTAAAGCAATAAGATCGGTACGTCTAATAACAACGGCATGTGCGGGTAATTTAAACATGACAGATCATCTGTTTGACGTTTGAATAATAGTTTGGAGGTTAATATTTTCGTTTGTCATTTTAATCTTGCACGAGTATAAGCTAAGTTAAAATCCTGCTTAACAAATCGAAATACTGTAATAAAAGTAACAGCAACCACACAAATTGTAAAGAATAAAGAAGAGAGACAGTGACAGAAAAATGAACTAATGTCAAAATCGAATTAAAACTCGTACTCGCTCGCCATCTACAGGTTACATCCTTAAATATGCATCCCTTTCTCCAGTTCATAATAATGACGTCAAAGAAAATCTTCTTTCTTAATTTATTAAAAAACATAATTTTTTTAAACAAATTTATATTTTTACATTCGTTTTCAACTTTACTTTAGGTATTTAGTGATAGATCAAATTTTCAGTACCACGCAAGTAGCCTATTCTATTTGAGACTTGTGGTGAATAATATATAGGTAGTAGTTTCGTTTCTAATTAACAAGCACCTAATTTAAAAAACCACAAAAAACATGAAATATAACTCGCAATTAGCTAGGAGAGTAAATCACAGTTAATTGCAACTTCTTTGCGTCCGATATTTCATAGCGAATCAATAAAATATGCAGAGGTTTTATGATTTCCTTAATTTGCGTGTAAGATATTGGGTTACAGTGAAACCATATCACTTACGGCCTTATTTCCCTAGAAATTCGAAGGATTGGGTAACCTGCTCTACAAGGAATCACAGTCGAGACTTGATGAGTAACTTGATACCAAACGGTTTCTGCAATTCCCAATGATTTATGGTCGAAAATAACTAAACATGCACAATACTTCAGAAGTCAATAGGACTGTTGCACGAATTTTTATATGCCTTCTAAGTATTAAATTTAAAAAGATATCATTATTTAAATAGCCTCAAATTTGAAAATATCACCAAATATCCATTAGATATTTTACGATTAATTTTTGAAATTTGGATAATAGTTTGAAAAAGTCACGTGATCTGAAACAGAATGTGACGTCACAACACATACATCTTCATCGGCTCCAATTGGTCCCTCATAGTGTCAATTATTTGTGTTTTGTTACAAGTGTTGTGATAAACATATTGTCAAAGTTGTCAAACAAGTGTCAAATTTTTGAGTTTAAAATTAAATATAAAATGAGTAAGTTACAGTATCGTATTGTGCCTTCTTGCAAAAATGCGCTAGGAATAAACCTACTATTGAATTTATAAATATGCCAAAAGATGCGAAGAAAATTATGGCTGCAAGCAGTAGGTTGAAGAACTGATGGTTGGGTTTTTACATTTCATTTTACCTAACTCTTTAACACACCTTATTTCGGCAATAGTAAAACAGTCGTTTTCTGGTATAAATTCAGCCATCATCCAGCTTTCGATTTTCGGTAAACTGTTCGACTTAGCTTGAATGTATTCTGTATTAGCCATTATTACTCATTTATAATGGAAAATGTCAGCATCAAATGTCAAATTAGAAGTTTGTTATTAACATGTGACAAACTATCGCCTATGTTTATTTATCTAAATGACAAAAATAAATGTAAGTGATGGAAAAACTGTTTTCCATTGGTTGTGAATGACGTAAATGTATGTGCTTCTACGACACAGGAGTGGGGGGTTGTTTTTCATGGCTATTTCTGGCGCCAATTTTCGTATTTAATTATTTACGAACATAAGAAAATATAAAAAATAATAATTATTAAGAAAAATATTGCATAAACTTTCATTTAAAATACTTTTTGAAAAATATGAAACAGAAGAAATATTCGTTTTCCGGGAATGGACTGTATCATATTTTGAGTCAGAGATCAACGTTTCGCCCGCAGTCGTAGGGGGCATCTTCAGGAGCAAGGAGGATAGTACTGTCTTAAACAAGGTTACCCGACGTGACAACCACGCTAGAGGCCGAGTTTAAGCAACAAGAGGGGGAGACTCAGTTTACACGTTTGTGTTCTGACAATCAAGTGTGAACACTCCTTCCTGTTTCACCTATGTATACTGTGCCGCAAGAACAAGGAATACTATAAACACCGGGTGACGACAAGGGTTCTCGTTTATCTTTAGTTTGAGGAAGTATTTCTGAGATTTTTTGTGGAGGTTTAAAAAAGACGTTAATATTGTTTTTATTAAGAATTCTACCTATTTTATTCGAAAATCCTTTAATGTAAGGGATAGATGCAAATGTTTCGAACGAGGTACTTTAGCTCCTGTCCCTGAGTTTTACAGACGTAAATACAGGGTAACTTTAGAAATATGGAAACATCCTAATAACATCAATCGGGATGATGGCTATTTCTTGAGCCACATGTGGAAACGGGTGATTCTCGGAACACGACACGCCCAATCTACCATTACGAACTCGATTCCCATTGGTCCTCATTAGCTTTGCTCATCTACCGTATCTTTAGATTAGTATATAACTGTCTTCTCGGCCTTCCTTTCGTTATTTGGTTTATTTGGCCTCTAGGTGGTTTACACGTCGGGTAACCTTGTAAACTGAGTCTCCCCCCCCCTTGTTGCTTAAACTCGGCCTCTAGCGTGGTTGACACGTCGGGTAACCTTGTTTAAGACAGTACTATCTCCCTTGCTCCTGAAGATGCCCCATACGATTGCGGGCGAAACGTTGAGCTGACTCAAAATATGACACAGTCCATTCCCGGAAAACGAATATTTCTCATGACAGACTGTGGAAGCCTACGCAAATATGAAACAGGCTCATTGCAGGGCAATAATACCCACAGAAAAATTTGCAGGACTTAGGGATACAACAGTGGAATACTTGCACAACATATTCAGTTTTTGTAAGTTTAAAAATCTTTATTTTATACTAGTCGAAACATATTTGTAGAAATTTTGGGCTCGCATAACCATACCAAAGTCATTTATGTTACAAATTACTCAAATTATCAAATATTACGCCTTAAACTTTTCGTCCAACTTTAGTACAGGTAGTATCATCAGAAAGTCGTATACTATACGTTGCTGACAGGTTAACTGTTCATAAAAACATAGGCAAAACAAAGCCACAAAACACGAGGAATAAACAACGTGCAGGTAGATGTGTTAACGTATAGGATCTCCCTGTCTGCGGGTATAAGTGAAACCGCAAAAACTGACATTATTTTCAATTTGCAGACCCCTGAACTAGGGACGGTAACGCCGCTGCGATAAACGAGAATAAATTCTTGTTTCCTCCTTAACTACGTTCTTTCCCTTGAGATGCAACAAGGTGCAACGGGAAAATGCAACCGCCGTATTTATAATCATCTCGCACTAGGGAAAAATTTCACCTCTGGATATATTTTTGACGACGGATACGGACGACTTTTTATTGTACTTTATGTTGAATGGATGCCAAAACGTAATTAAAACTGTAAAAATACATGGAAACAAATTTTACTGATATTAAGAATCATAGGATTATTTTTTTTATTATTATTATTAATTACTTGAGGGCTTTAGGCGCTAATTAATTTTGACACTGCGATATGTAAGATCTATTGTAACATAGCCCTATCTTAGTTTTCTAAATGCAGTTCCGAGTTTATTCCGAAGTTTCTTCGTCCTTTTCGCAGAGTCGACAAATATTATATATTATATAATATGTGGTTAGTTCCAGCAAAAGCATAGACGAAGTAACAAAATTTTGTTACTTTGTCTATGAGCAAAAGTTCAGAACCGTTCAGAACTTTACTGAGTTTGCGCAAAGCCATTTTACCGTTCCAACAAGTCGAATTTAAAATTCAAAAACTTATAATGCAGTGTTTCAAGAACGAGTGAATTGTGTTCCGAACCGATTCTGAACCGTTCTTAAAGATCCAGTATTTTACAAGAATTTGTAATTCTGAATCAGTTGTACCGTTTAACGTGCTATCTAACCTGACTTATTTTGTTTTTGTTATTTTTAAATTAAATAGGGAATTCCACCATTTTTTTTTAATATAATTTCTTCAGAAAGTATAAGTAAAACTAAGACTATTGGTGAAAATCCGGTTAAAAATTTCCTATTAATAAGCGAATTATGGTCCACCGAAGTTTGAAAATATAGATGTCACGTCACGAATATAAGTTTTATATAAAATGTTCTTGAAATGTATGCTATTTTTAAATTATATTTATAAAAAACAAATTAATATTATAACACTGTACAAGTCTACATGCTTTATAATTGCAAGTGTATCAAAATTATTAAGTTTAATGCAAGAAATTTATGTTCAAATAAAAACTGTTTGAGAATTGCAGTACTGGGGTAGGATTCTGTAACTCGTCCGTTATCAAACGGTACCGTTATCACTATGGTTACATAGAAAATGACTTTTTATTTGACAACTGTGACGTAAATATGCCAATCATCTTATAAAAAATACGTTACTATAGTGATAACGGTACCGTTTGATAACGGACGAGTTACAGAATCCTACCCCTGGACTGGTAGCCACGTGTCCGCTATTTTAATTTGTTTACTTCCATTGGTAGTAGACTCCACCCCCTTACTCGGTATTCGTTATATGTTTATAGGTGGTCTTTGAGTCGCCAATCAAAATAATATTGTATATGGAATTCATATGAGTGACGAGCTGCTAAAACAAAACCTCCCTTATTTCCAAAGTATTTCAATTATATCATATTATTTCTTTATTAATATTCATTATTAAGCATCTACTTTCACTATTTTTTTAATCATTTCTCTTAAATCGATTGAGCTGTAATCCCCTATTAGTAATGGAAGAAGACAGCGAATTTTTCGGTGTTGTTGGGATTTTGAAGCGGAAATGATGATGATGGAGAATTCTTGAACGGTATCGTTTAAATAAGACAAAACAATGAAAATTACTTACAGTTTGAATATATTATAATAAAAGGCGCAATTTTTTCTAACAGATATTTTTTGTGATGTGTTGGCCACATCAGATTTTTTTATCTAATATGATTCCAAGATCTGTTATTATTACTACTTTGAGAGAAAGAAATGCTTGAAAACTTTTGAGCATTTCTTAGCAGAAAAGTATACAATATTGGCTGAGAATACCAAAACGAATAACGTTCCGGGAAGTAGATTCAACGTGTCCACAGATAAATGAGGCAAGGTATTAAAAAACAGGAACAACCCATTATGTCCAGGTTGCAATAATTTTTTAAATTCTATTCGATGAAGAAGTCTACGTTATACTTATATCTATAACGTCGCTAACTTGAAATATAAATCACAAATATAATTAAATTTTTTAGTAAGATCTTAACAGCATTTAATTAACGAAGATTATGAAGATATTCTCGGTAAAAATTTCATTAAATTTTGCGGAGATTATGAATTCCAAATGAGTGAACATGCATCTTTTATCTGTAGATAATTAAAGAAAAGAAACGTGGAACGTAGCTGTTTAAATGGTGCGCATTTGAGAAAGATGTATTCTTGCAAACGACATATTGATCGCAATTACAAATTGCTCGGCTCTGAGACGGAAGTGCGGCTGCAATTTCCTGTGTCGGCACAATACGAACGACGAACGGCGACCACTGAGCCGCACACACACACATTCAAACCACCCCCGAAGAAAGGGTAGCACTAGCAGGCAGATTACAGTCAAATGCTTTTAAATACAAACACAAGCTCAGAATACCGCTGAAATCCCATCCATTACACATATCTTATATTGATTATTTTTATTATAATCAATATCACAACAATTATACAGGGTGGGGCAGAAAAACCTATCCGATTTCAAATCCCTTTTTCCCAGAAGAGGGAGCAGGTAGAGTAGTGGGGTAAAAACCGTTAGAAAGCCGGTTTTATGCCATTTGTCAGTAGTCAACATGCCTTGGTCTGGTGAACATCGTGCTTTTGTTATTGAGCGGTTTATCGAATGCGGCGGTTCGATAATTGCTACACAACGTGCTTTTCGAATTCATTTCGGACTCGGGCGTCATGATCCTGTTCCACATCACGCTACGATTAAAGTGTGGGTGTCAAATTTTAGACAGACGAGTTCAGCATTGAAAAAGAAGTCGCCTGGACGTCCCAGGACAGCAACAGGACCTGAAAACGTGGCCAATGTGAGAGCCGCGATTGAACGTTCCCCGCGTCGTTCGGCGCGAAAACATTCGCTCGCTTTGGCGATTTCCAACCGCAGTATTCGGCGCATTTTGCACCGGGACCTCAAAATGCATCCCTACAAAATGGTTGTTGCACAGGAATTAAGTGAAAGGGATTTTGAAACCCGTACGAACCTGTGTCGCGATCTCCGAGAACTCCCAAACGACGATGTTGTGCTCTTCACGGACGAAGCCCATTTTCACCTTTGTGGTGCCGTTAACAGGCAGAATTTTCGATATTGGAGTGACGAAAATCCTCGAGAAATCCATCAGGAACCCCTCCATAGCCCAAAAGTGACTGTGTGGTGTGCTCTTTCCCGCCTAGGCGTCTGGGGGCCTTACTTTTTTGAAGAAAATGGGCAAACCGTAACGGTCAACAGCGAGCGCTATTGTTTCATGCTGGAAAATTTTCTTAGACCCAAAATGGAAGAAAATGGCGTGGAAAATGTGTGGTTTCAACAGGATGGTGCAACCGCCCACACATCGCGACGATCAATGGACATTCTCAGGGAACTGTTTCCCGGTCGCCTCATTTCCCTGAGAGGTGATCTTGGCTGGCCGCCGCGCTCACCGGATCTCACTCCATGTGACTTCTTCCTTTGGGGTTACCTCAAATCGAAGGTTTACCAGCATCGACCAAGGACCCTTCTTGCTTTACGAAGGGAAATTGCTCGGGCAATTGAAGAAATTCCTGTGGAAATGACGGTGAAAATCATGGAAAGCTACCGCGAGCGCCTAAATCAGTGTATCCGCTCCCAAGGACGACATTTGAGTGATGTGCTTTTCAAAACTTAAATTTAAAAATGGCATAAAATTTGCGATATGTTAATAAAAAATTTTTTTGACAAGTTGAGTGGTTTTAATTTTATAACGTTTTGAAATCGGATAGGTTTTTCTGCCCCACCCTGTACTAACATATAATTAGTAATATTTCCTTATAAACGGATGAATATTAAATAAGAAAATTCTATGTTACATTTATGATTTAAACTATTATTCACGAAAGTTGACTATTCAAGGTCATTATAAATTCTGTAAGTAAAAATAAGACTGAGGCTTGTAATAAAATTATTCATAACAACAAAATTATTTCTGATCCAAAAATTATTACTAACGTGTTTAATAAACATTTTAAAGATGCACCATTGATTATTCAAAACCGCATTCCAACTGTAAATATGAATCCACTGAGAAATATTCCGAATGTATCCAATGGCCTCTTTCTAAATCCTTTAGATGAGATAGAGTTATTTAGGATTATTATAAATAAACTAAAACATAAAAATTCATGCGGACCTGATAATGTTCCAAACTCGGTTATCCGCAGCGCCGCTGAATTTATAGTTTTACCATTGACATTTATAATTAATCTCTCTTTTCAAAATGGGCAATTTCCTCAAAGTTTGAAAGTAAATAAAATTGTACCTATCCATAAAAAGGGTAATAAGACCTCATTGGATAATTACAGACCAGTTGCGCTAACTTCGGGGTTTTCAAAAATCTTTGAATACTGTTTTCTTGACAGGCTATTAAGTTTTTTAGAACAAAATCGTATTATTAATATTGAACAATTTGGTTTCAGAAAAAATAGCTCTACGGTAGATGCTTTAAACTGCTTCTACAAAAATGTAATTGTAAATCTTGAAAAAGGTGAATTTCCAGTCGCCATTCTTTATGATTTCTGTAAAGCATTCGATTGTGTTAACATTCCCCTATTACTAAATAAATTGGATCGTATGGGTATTAGAGGTGTTCCTTTGGATTGGGTTTCTAGCTTTTTATCAGATAGAAGTCAATTTGTGACAATCAATTTTAGCGATAAGTCAAAAATACAAACTTCTAGATCTGATTCAGTACTTACAAATATCGGTGTACCTCAGGGTACAGTACTTGCTCCCGTCCTTTTCATTATTTTTTTAAATGATGTAATTACTGCTTTACCTGATGATTGCTTTCCCACACTATATGCAGATGACACTTCCGTAGTCATTTCAAATCCAAATAAAAGCACATTAATTAACAAATGCAATCAAAACGTAGAAGCAATGGAACAATGGTGTCAAGACAATAAATTGCTCCTAAATCATAGCAAGACAAAAATAGTTAAATTTCAAATGGCAAGCAATAAAAACTCTCAATTTAATATTTGTCTACAAAATAATTTACAGGATACTAATGACCCTGTACGCCTTTTGGGTTTACTGTTCACTAGTAATTTGAACTGGGGCCCCCAGTGCAAAGAGCTTGTGACCAAATTAAATATCATATGCTACCAAATCCGTCACCTTAAAGAACATTTAAACAGAAAACAATTAGTCATGTTCTATTCGACGAGCGTTGAGTCTAGATTACGGTACGGTATTTATTTCTGGGGTGCCTCAAATCCAGCTAACAAAGTTTTTGTAGCGCAAAAAAGAATTGTACGTTGCATTACAAATATAACCTCGAGAACTTCTTGTAAAGATAGTTTTAAGGAATTAAATATCATGACTTTAACTTCAATTTACATCTACGTACTTTGTCTGTTCATTTATAAGAATAAAACATCATTTACCATGAGTTCAAGTCTACACGATTATGATACTCGTCATAAGAGCAATTTTTATATCCCAAAAATCTAGATTAAATATTACTAAAAACTCTCCAAACAGATTGGGTTTAGAAATTTTTAATAACTTGCCTGAAAACTTAAAAAACGAAAATAATTTCAAACTTTTTAAAAAATCATTGAAGACTTTTCTAATTGGACACAGCTTCTATGATTTGAATGAATTTTTTAACATGTAATTTGTATTATATTTATCTGACTTGTTCTATACACTGTATTATTGTGTCTACAGAATCTAATAAAATTATTATTATTATTATTATTATTTGTGAGCCATCTGATATAATATTATTTGCAGATAACTTCATTGCATTTCGTATGCATCGGTGTGCAACATGAAATATTTATGGACACATTTTAATTGAAAAAATAAGCGTACTTCATTTGAAAATTATGTTTCTTTCTAAATAATGCCTTTCTGAAAGATTTATGTTCTTTACTTATATATTTGCAAAATACTAAAACAGAGACTTAACTTATAAACCAAGGAATAATAATTTGATTTAAACGTCAACGCCACTGGGTTAATATTAGCACAGAGGGCAGTGTAGTAGATGATTAGGTATCTGCAATTCTACGACATATGTCATTATTATTTATAGTGTGTTAGAAAGTAATGTCACTATTTACGTATATCTGTCACACCACATAAATTAAATAGACATAGGTCAAATAATCTTTCTCTTTCTAATACAAAATGTTGGTAAGTCACTACTAAAGTAATGTGTATTCTTTCTTCGAACAAATGACCTTGAATAGTCATCTTTCGTGAATAATAGTATATCAGTTTTATATGTGAAAAAAAAATTAGATTGCTGAAGATAAAGGCCAGAAATGTAAAGAAATAATATAAAACATTAAAATCTTCCAAAAAAGGCCAAAAGAAGTTTATATCCTAAATCAATTTTTAAAGAGAAGCAAAACTCTACACATCAAATTAATTTCTAATAGTAACGAAGTTTCTTTGACAATCAAATAAACTAAAGATTATTAAATTTACTATAGATTTGCATAAATACTTTTTCTATATATTTTATGGACTATTTCACTCATAAATATATAAACCAATCCAAATTCAGGATTCTACCTAGTTACCAAATTTCATTTCGACAAAACAGCGTCAAAAAAGTTTTATCGCACCCTTTAAGCCAATAAGATGTCGTATTTTTACAAGTAAGTGAGTTTTGATAAGCGAAATTTTTTTGACGTTTTAGAAACATATTGTTTACATACCTGTCAAAGTCTGTATATTTTCAGTGTTATCAGTTTTTATTAAAAACGAGTCGATTTGGACATGAATCTATTTAAAACGTTGAAATAGCAAACTGAAACCTAATACCTCTAAACACAATAAATATTTACAAGATTTTTGTCAAGAAAAAAATTATATAAATAATTACCTGATTTTTATTTTGGAAATAGTCATCCGAATACCATTCGTGGTTAAATTTTAACCTGGAAAAATTTTCCGATTGCTTTACTCGAGCCTGTTGCCAATTTATTTCGTGACATTGATCAAAAATTACTCGTTTGACAACTCTAAATTGCTAGGCAACCGGCTCTCGTAACAATCTGAAAATTTTTCCGGCAAAAAATTACCACTTATGATGTTATATATGATAAATTTATATTATTATCCATAATTTAAATCCCAGAGCCTACGTTTTAAACAAACAAAACGCAATTATTCAAATGTATGTAACTGACAGATAATTGTCACTATCAAAGAACTAATTATTTCAAAATAATATTAGTAACGTTTTAAAAAGAAAAAAATAATTAGAACAATAGAAAAGGAATTCAATACAGTTTCCAGCATAAGTAAATATGTAGGTATGTATTTAGATTCATAAAAATTAACGATTCACAAAAATGTTTAAGCTATCCTCATTTTTGGATTAGTGAATTCTATTCTATCCCGGTATTTAAAATTTAATCTTCATTTTATTATAACTCCGGTGGCTCAATGGTTAGAGCAACGCCTCATGTCATGAGTGCCCTCGGGGCTCTGGGTTCGAATCCCACTAAGGCATGGATGTGTGTGAATGTGAACCCACTGTGTAATTGGGATTTAATTCTGTTGAGGGGTTTAAAAAAAGGTAGTTACTTGGATTAGATTAGACTATATTTTAAGACATAAACTTTCAAAATTAGAGTAAAATTAGCTAATCCAAAAATAAGGATTAACTAAATCTTTTTTGTGACTCGGGCTGTAACTCATTTTGGTCAGTACTATATGCCCTTTAATTTTTCCCTGAAGTATGATTATACTCTGTAGAAGTTCACGTTCATGCATGATATTTATACAATCCTTGTTGCAGTCTTACCGATTGCTAATAAATTATTATATTCTATTGTTCATGTTACAAAAATAAAACGCCTACATCTTACGTGAATGTACTCAGATATCCCTGTCTAATGCTTCGTATAAAATTCGAATTTGCAATTCAAAATCTGCGTGTGCTTGCGGAAAGCTACAATATGTCGCTAACAAAAAGAAAAATCTTTTGAATCAATCAAGTGTCCGAACCACTACGCAGAGAGTGGCTATACATGTTACAATATGTGACTTTTCTACAAAGATAGATGGCGATGGAAATTAACAAGGTTTTCTTTCCACGCTATCCTGGAAGCTGTATCCTTCTGGATAAAGACAATTTGTTGCTCTCGCGTGAAGCCCAAAGTGTTCATTATTATCTTGGTTTTTCTCTAAGTCCAACTGATGTTGGGATCAGCATGATAGCTAGAGAAATTGAATTAGAATTGAAACCATTTTTCAACTTAAGGTATATAACAAAAGTTTTGAGAAAAAGTTGAAGCTTTTCATCCTATTATTTTTACCTTCCGTCACCTTTAGGTAAGGAAGGTATTGTCTATGGTCAAAAAATTCGGTGGTGAGTTTTTAATGAATAAGCACGATTTAAGGTCCCTAGGATACGATTTTACTATTTTTACGATGATGTCTGTATGTGTGTATGTGTGTGTGTTTGTGTGTGAGTGTATATATATATATATATATATATATATATATATATATATATATATATATATATATATACCGGGTGTCTTAGGCCGACCGACACATGGGCGATTAACATGTAAAATTAGTTAATTGTGAATAGTATCTCCCCAGTGCAAGATATTAAGATGAAATTTTGCATGCTTATCCGGGGATACTATTTCTATGGATTTCAATTCAAATCAGTCAATTTACAAGTGTAATATTAGAATAAATTAAGAAAAATTGTAGAAGTACCATGAATGTTATTCATATCTTGAAAATAATAGTATCTAAGCAACAGCTCTGATAGAGTAGGGGTAACGTGCGCGCTCCACAATTTAGAGAGTCGGGTTCGAAACCAACCGACAGCAATATTTAATTTTTAATTTTTTCTTTTCAAAATATTGTTTATTATTAATATGTTTTTAATCTTTTATTAAATTAAATATTAATAAAAGATTAAAAACATAATAATAAACAATATTTTGAAAAGAAAAAATTAAAAATTAAATATTGCTGTCGGTTGGTTTCGAACCCGAC
Organism: Harpalus rubripes; assembly: GCA_963082715.1. Classification (NCBI taxonomy): domain Eukaryota; kingdom Metazoa; phylum Arthropoda; class Insecta; order Coleoptera; family Carabidae; genus Harpalus; species Harpalus rubripes. The sequence continues at coordinate 65,903,257 of OY720455.1, forward strand.
TCTCTAAATTGTGGAGCGCGCACGTTACCCCTACTCTATCAGAGCTGTTGCTTAGATACTATTATTTTCAAGATATGAATAACATTCATGGTACTTCTACAATTTTTCTTAATTTATTCTAATATTACACTTGTAAATTGACTGATTTGAATTGAAATCCATAGAAATAGTATCCCCGGATAAGCATGCAAAATTTCATCTTAATATCTTGCACTGGGGAGATACTATTCACAATTAACTAATTTTACATGTTAATCGCCCATGTGTCGGTCGGCCTAAGACACCCGGTATATATATATATATATATATATATATATATATATATATATATATATATATATATATATATATATATATATATATATATATATATATATATATATATGTATGTGTGTGTGTGTGTGTGTGTGTGCGTGTGTGTATGTGTGCGTGTGTATGTATGCGTGCGCGTGTGTGTATGTATATGTATGCGTGTGTGTATGTATATGTATGCATGTGTGTGTGTGTATGCGTGTGTGTGGGTGTGAATGCGTGTGTGTGGGTGTGTATGCGTGTGTGTGTGTGCGCGTGTGTGTGTGTGTGCGCGTGTGTGTATGCGTGTGTGTGTGTGCGTGTGTGTGTATGCGTGCATGTATGCGTGTGTGTGTGTGTATGCGTATTTATGTGTGTGTGTAACAAAATTTTCGTCTACGATAACTCTAAAACTACAATTCCAAAAATTATATTTCTTTCGTATTCCTCTTCGTTACATCCATTTGAAAAACGCTGATTAGATTTTGGTTATAATTAGTCAACCGGAAGTACCCTCATTTGAGAATTTTAACAGTTTTTCTTGAAAAAAGGATGGTAAATATATTTTTTTCATATTTAATGTTATTATAAATATTAAAGAACATTGTATTCTCTATATGATTTTACTGCATTTTATACTTCATATTAAATGGATATAGAGTTATAAAATTATAAAGAAATTAAATTTCATAAATTAGCTACTATATTAAGAAAATTCTGATTGAAAGATGTCAGTGTCAATTGACATATTCGTAGTATATTTGTGTTATAATTTTACTCGAAATATAGGATCTTTTCGCTGAAAACTTTCTGTATGGAATTTGTATAAAATACAACTGTCGAAAGGTAATGTACATACAAGAAATTTAGAACCTTTTGAAAGGAACTTTCTGTATGGATTTAATAGAAAATACATACGCATTTACGAAAATTCTACCGGTAGATACCGCATCTACCGACTGTGTACAATATCTACCAGATTCATCTACCGGAAGAATCTAATCTCAAAAAAAGGTAGTGATGCAAAGAGAAGCGCGCGCGTTAAAAGTGGAAATGAGTTCAAAGTAGGTCTTTAGTCAGTTTGTTAACTACATTAAATTTCTAACCTGTTTCAAATTTTCAATTTTTTTTTATAAGTTATGGATCTACCCCTGTTTACCACTTGCGTTCTTAAAATATCGATTCCGGTAACTATAACCTGATAAAAAGCTGTTTACCGGTAACAGTTCACCGGTAGAATTTTCGTAAATGCCTCTATAACTGACGGAAGGTAATGTACTGGCCACATCAGATTTTTTATTGAAGCATTGTTCTTGTAAATTAACTAGCTTTCTATTTATTTATTTGGAACCACTTTTGGGGGCGGCCCGGATAAAATTTGACTTGACCCCTTTTAAGATCCAACCTAATAATTATACCCGCCTACATATTGGAGGTATAGCTGATCTATATTAAACAAACTAATAAATATCTGGTTAATTGTCTGAAGCCAGATACAGACAAGAGTTTGGGCTAGTGCCGGGTGATATGAAATGAAAACATGAAGAAGCTTTTAGCTTAAGGCTACGACAAATAGCCACCAACTCACAAATATACGCGGACGCAGCGAAAAAATCCTTGATTCAGGACTTCTTTACTGGCAGATAAAAAGGACATGGACCTCTTCACAACCACAGATGCTTGAAATATATCATACATATCAATAACAATGATTTTTATATGAATCGTCTTATTTTGGTTTGTACTATATGCCCTTAAATTTTTTTACAGTATTTTTGAAACACTCTGTATAAGATAACTTCAATGTTCGGAAGTTTATTTGACTGATAGAAAATTACAGATTTGTCAATATATCCTATAAAAATAAATATTCCTTTCATTTTGATAAATTTTCAATTCAAATTAAATTTAATATGCACCTCGGCATTAAAGTTTCTTTTCATCACTCATATGTTTATTTCCATCAGCCCTACGGCCTCGGCAACTAAATTCTACATTCCTAATAAAAAGCAGAACTTCAATACTTTAACAGTCGTATACATAGTAACTGAAATAAACCCGGTTTAAACTAGATCTAAGTAGACTAGGTTTAAATTAGGTCTAACTGAACCTGTTAGTGAGAAGCACAGTAGTATCGTAGTGAGCGTATGCAGTTAATATCGAGTAGGTACTCGGGAAGTTACTGGTATATTGGGATAGCTGTGGATGTAAATAGTCGGTAGTGTTGACGAGTATTGGGAAGCTATAGTGTGCAAGAACAGTAACGGCGAGTCGGAAAGTTACTGGTATACCGGGATAGCTGTTAAAGAGAACACTCGGTAGTGTTGAAGAGTATTGGGAAGCTAGGTATGTGGGGACAGTAACGGCGAATGGAAGTGAATACTCGGCAGTGGTGTTGAAGAATTGTGGCATACAGATAGTTGGTGATACTGAGGCTGTGGAAGCAGAAAGTTAGTTACGTAAATAGACAGACAGTGAGGTGAAACGCGTGACTTCTGTCCGAGCAGTTGAATGTTGAGTCAGTTGAGTATATAGACGCTGTGGCGGTCGGTAGGCGGACAGTTAAACGTCATATAAGTATATAGTGATATAAATATAGTGATATAAATATCGCGTAAACAGTCTACAAGAGTCTGCAACAGACCGGCAGTCTAAGATTGGAACGCGTAGTGAAATAAATAATTTGTGATATTGTGGAAATAAATAGTAGTGTTAATTGGATAAATAAATAGTGTTAGTGTTATCTAGTTAATTATAGTTTTAGTCTTAATTAGTTTTTAATAATTGTCTAATATTTACACTTCACCCAGATAAATAAAAACGTTACAATATAAACGAAGATATTAAGTTTTGGTCTCATCTCTAAAGCAATGCTAGGAAGCAAAATTAACTTTTGTAACCTACGAAATAATCCTCCTAACGTATTTAGATCCATTGAAACTTTTTTGAAGTTACAATAAACATGTACAACAATATATAAGAGCCTATGTTATGTAGTAATAGCACCCAGTCATTTTGTAATAGTAGGAGCACCGAATATAATCTCGATGCACTAATTAAACTTGTGCACAAGTGGTTGAGCTTTTTTCTGGACAAAAGACACAAAGGAGCTCATATGAGGAAGCGACACTTGTGCGTTATTGGGCAGTAAAAGAACAGTTTGGCCTTTATACGCCGGTGAACATTTGTAATTAAACTTTATTAACAAATTTTATATTGGAAGTTCGGGCGGAGAAGTCTGCTGGCTACAGTGATGGATGATAGATAGACACTATCCATAGCATAGGATAATATATTCGCGGGAAATTGACTTGAGAAGGGTCAGAGCGATAAATGCGCAATTTACATTATGTCAACAAAATGAGGATTATGTCATTCATATAGAACAGAAGTTTCGTTAGTTATCTGGGATGTTTTCTATGTTTATATGTAGGAGATTAGCTCTGGCTGTTTGAACATTAATTTCCTTGGTATCATATTCATTCCCATCTGGGGATATTGAGCCCTCGTGCACGGCGAAGGCGCCTGCCTTGATTACTGGCGTGTTCAATAATTTCTCAGCGAAAGTTAAATTAGTTGGCGGTGGTGAGAGACGCTCATTTGTTCCCAGAATCTAACATCAACCAGTCACATGTCAAGACGGGCTTACGAACATACCTCTTCGATTTATACGCAAGACTTATTCATGTCTTATACAAGATATTATCTTGTAATAAAATACTTCAAACTTTGTTACAGTTTCAGAACAGTAAAAGGATCTGTACCTATTATCAGAAATGGGGTACTATACCATAGTCAATTTTAACTATCTTAGATAAAAATGCTGAAATATACGTAAATTAATGAGTATTAATGAAAGAATTTTGTTTAAATATTAATTAATTCGCAAACGATTGAAATCGATTTTTAATTAGGATCACGTTTCATATCCTAGCAATTTGAAATAATGATGACTAAACTTCAATAATACTATCAAATAGTTGTACTATCGAAAACTATCGATACATCAACGGTTTCTTTAAAATTAATATTAAAAACAAAATATCTGATGTGGCCAACACATGACCTCCCGTCAATTCCATGTTTGAAATAGCAATGAACTTTAAGTAAAGTATCACTTTCGGTTGATCATTCGTAAAGAAAATCTAATTTGTTGTTGCAATAAATAGAAAAGTCTGTAACACCAAATTTTGGATTATATTTTATTAAATCTGTTAAGAACTCCAAATTAAGTACCACTTTCAGTTTATCATATAGGTATAGTCAAAATCTAATGTTTCAAATTATACACGTGTTTTAAATACCAAATTTGAGAAATATTGTATCATGTTTTTATATATATACAGGGTGATTCATCGGTCTGTCCTCTTTATAACTCTTTTATTTTAAGTCAGATAGAAAAACTCTTCAAATATAATTTATATGATATATTATTGTCTATCTACGTACCATATGCATTTGCATATAGGGTGCTCCGTTTAAGTGCAACAATAGGTAACTTTATATTTCTTAATGGAACAGCCTATATTTATTTATTTATTTTGATAGTAAATTATATTCCCTTTAAAAAAGTATTAAATAATAAGGGGTCTAAAATTATAAATTAAGTAGTTATTTACCTTTATTCGTTGAATGCTGTTTCTATCATGTTATTATTAACAAAGTAAGCCATGGATAATTATATATATATATATATATATATATATATATATATATATATATATATATATATATATATATATATATATATATATATATATATATATATATTTTCAAGAAAATCTGTTTATAGCTTCAAATAAAGTATCACAATAGTACTTCCGGTTTATCAATTTTAGAAAACATCTAGTATGTCGTTCTCATTAATATAAAAGTCTTAAATACCAAATTTGAAAAGTTTTGGATTGTATCAATTTATTTTTCACGAAAATCTGTTCAAAGCTTCAAATAAAGTATCACTTCCGATTTATCAATTGTATCCAAAATCTAATATGTTGTTTCTTTTCATATAAAAGTCGTAAATACTAAATTTAACAAGTTTTGGAGTATATCATAATATATTTTTCACGAGAATCTGTTCAGAGCTTCAAGTAAAGTATCAATACTGCATGGTTGATTAATTTTAGCCAAAATCTAATATGTTATTTCCCATGATATAAAAGTCTTAAATACTAAAATTGATAAGTTTTGGATTTACTGAAAACTCACCTTCGAATTTTTCGCACGATTACATTACCTCCCTTACCTACGATATGACGGGAGGTAAAAAATTGTTACTAAAATCGTTTAATAAAATAAAATCATGCAGTAATATGGGTCATTAATGAATGATTTTACATTAACATAATCTATTAAAAACGGTCAACGGAAAACTAAATTTACATTGTATATGAAATTATTTTTAAAAACCTGTTATCAAATATTAATATTATTTATTATTACACGCTTTTTGTACATTCTATGTATAGGTATAAGCGGTGATTTAATGGCGACGAGACAATTTTCTTACATATTTTTCATATATTTGCATTTTGTATTCGATGGGAATGAAGATGAAATTGGGAAAGACGCATACCCCAACCATACCTTACCCGGGATTCGAACCCGGAACCCTTGGGTCGTGAGTCAGCTATGTTGCTCACTACATCACCGGTAGTTCAAATATTAATATTAAAAACTATCGTTACTATTTGATTTTAACTATCGATTTTAAAACTATCACTAACGTGAAACCAAATACTATTGTAACAACAATTTTTAGAATATTGTTAAAACAATAGTGAAACTATTTATGCGCGTATAATTTTATGTATATATATATATATATATATATATATATATATATATATATATATATATATATATATATATATATATATAAATATTGTGATCATTTTCTTGAAACTGTTATTTGAAAAAAGCCTGGAAGAAGACTAAAACCATGCAGACTCAGTACCTTCTGTATTACCAAATTTTGCAAAAGGCATATATTTAATAAGCAAATATTATTATTAAATTCATAGACTTATTTTATTGTGAATTTGCTATATATGTAATAAATGTATAATTTTTAAAATATAATATGCAATAAATTTAAAAAAATCTACGAACACAACATAAAAGTTAGCAATCCAGTGCATATATTAAAATCTTTGGGTGGATGATGACAATATTTTGATAAAACCTTGTACAAGCATCAATAAATGTATGTCACAGATTCTCGTTTTCCCTGTATAGTATTTTAAATTTATTTAATTAATTTACAATACAATTACAATTTTAAATATAATCCAAATATCATGTAATCCATTGTAATTGTCGCATTTGGAAAAATATTATTAATTGTGTATTAATAACATTGATAATTCAATGATAATTTATGATGTATGGTTAAACAATTTAATGTGAGTGTCGCTAATTGAATCGAGGTGACACATTGAGGCTTAGTGGACACATACGCTCAATACTGATGAAGACAAATGTGCTACAACGCTAAACTGGACTACTGGATACTATCCATCAACCCAGCGGACTTATCAGTTACAAAAAGAGCCTTGCTGGTCGCTATATTACAGTCAGTAAAATTGACTCTGTCCCGTCCGGCAATAAAAATATAAATATCGTAATTATTATCAAGAGATGCTTTACATTGAACGCTAACGCGCTCTGTTGAAATGGAGACATTTTTGCAGTTTTGATTCCCATAAAATAGCATAATAAAATTATTTTACTATAGATAATGGGCAGGGAATCCATTCAATGCATATCTTCATTTCAACACAGCGGCACATACATTACGACAATATCTGTAGAGTGTAAAGTTGTTCAGAATGAAAAGTTGCGTACAAAACTTTTTTGCACTTACAGCTACTTTACACCCCACAGATATTGCCGTAATGTATGTGCCGCTGTGTTGAAATGAAGATATATATGTACGTATATGATTTGATCCACGCGGAACGTTGGTTAAAAATTTCAGCTGTTTTAATAAATATTATGAAACTAAAACATAGTATAGGTTGTATTTAAACTTACAAAGTTGATGTCACTTCCGGTTATACCGGAAGTTCCATAATTACAATTTTCACACAATTCAATAATCAATATATGTATCTGCAATAATAACAGAGAGAAAGAGTATATTCACTTTTTTGTAAAAAATATCGAATATCTCGAAAAAGAAAAGAGATATTGACCTGTGGTTTTAAAATCTTAAATCTACACCCTTCAAACTACTTGAAAACTAATTTTCAGAATTTTTAATTTTTTAAAAATTTCGACCCTTTTTTAAACCATACAACCCTCATACCCAAAAATGGGTGTGCAGAACACCTTCAACGACCTCGCCAGTAAATTCCTCGTACTAAAAAACATAAGTATACCAATTTTCATCAAAATATTTCAACGGATACATTAATTATTAAACATTCTTTAAAATCGTCAAAAAAAGAAAAAATCGCAAGGGGTACACTTTAGATTTTTTGCGATTTTTGGCTATTTTCAGACTTTTCCTTCTGGAGATTGTAATAGTTATTCAAAAATTATGAAAATTGGTATGCTTATGTAATTTTGCTCGTAGAATCTAATGGTGATATCGCCAGCGGTGTATAATTGACCATTTTTGGGATATGACCCAAAAATGGGCATTTTTGAGCAAACTTTTGAGGACGAATATCTCGGACACGAAAAGAGATATCGACCTGTGGTTTTAAAATCTTATATTTACACCCTTCAAACTACTTAAATACAAATTTTCAGAATTTTTAATTTTTTTAAAATTTTGACCCTTTTTTAAACCACACCACTCTCATACCCAAAAATGGGTGTGCGGTACACCTTCAACGACCTCACCATTAAATTCCTAGTATCAAAAAACATAAGTATACCAATTTTCATCAAAATATTCCAACGGATACATTAATTATTAAACATTCTTTAAAATCGTCAAAAACTGAAAATATCGCAAGGGGTACACCTTAGATTTTTTGCGATTTTTGGCCATTTTCAGACTTTTCCTTCTGGAGATTGTAATAGTTATTCAAAAATTATGAAAATTGGTATGCTTATGTAATTTTGCTCGTAGAATCTAATGGTGATATCGCCAGCGGTGTATAATTGACCATTTTTGGGATATGACCCAAAAATGGGCATTTTTGAGCAAACTTTTGAGGACGAATATCTCGGACACGAAAAGAGATATCGACCTGTGGTTTTAAAATCTTATATTTACACCCTTCAAACTACTTAAATACAAATTTTCAGAATTTTTAATTTTTTAAAAATTTCGACCCTTTTTTAAACCATACAACCCTCATACCCAAAAATGGGTGTGCAGAACACCTTCAACGACCTCGCCAGTAAATTCCTCGTACTAAAAAACATAAGTATACCAATTTTCATCAAAATATTTCAACGGATACATTAATTATTAAACATTCTTTAAAATCGTCAAAAAAAGAAAAAATCGCAAGGGGTACACTTTAGATTTTTTGCGATTTTTGGCCATTTTCAGACTTTTCCTTCTGGAGATTGTAATAGTTATTCAAAAATTATGAAAATTGGTATGCTTATGTAATTTTGCTCGTAGAATCTAATGGTGATATCGCCAGCGGTGTATAATTGACCATTTTTGGGATATGACCCAAAAATGGGCATTTTTGAGCAAACTTTTGAGCACGAATATCTCGGACACGAAAAGAGATATCGACCTGTGGTTTTAAAATCTTATATTTACACCCTTCAAACTACTTAAATACAAATTTTCAGAATTTTTAATTTTTTTAAAATTTTGACCCTTTTTTAAACCACACCACTCTCATACCCAAAAATGGGTGTGCGGTACACCTTCAACGACCTCACCATTAAATTCCTAGTATCAAAAAACATAAGTGTACCAATTTTCATCAAAATATTCCAACGGATACATTAATTATTAAACATTCTTTAAAATCGTCAAAAACTGAAAAAATCGCAAGGGGTACACCTTAGATTTTTTGCGATTTTTGGCCATTTTCAGACTTTTCCTTCTGGAGATTGTAATAGTTATTCAAAAATTATGAAAATTGGTATGCTTATGTAATTTTGCTCGTAGAATCTAATGGTAATATCGCCAGCGGTGTATAATTGACCGTTTTTGGGATATAACCCAAAAATGGGCATGTTTGAGCAAACTTTTGAGGACGAATATCTCGGACACGAAAAGAGATATCAACCTGCGGTTTTAAAATCTTAAATCTACACCCTTCAAGCTACTTAAATACAAATTTTTAGAATTTTTAATTTTTTTAAAAATTCGACCCTTTTTTAAACCACACCACCCGCATACCCAAAAATGGGTGTGCGGTACACCTTCAACGACCTCACCAGTAAATTCCTCGTACCAAAAAACATAAGTATACCAATTTTTATCAAAATATTCCAACGGATCCATTAATTATTAAACATTCCTTAAAATTGCCAAAAACTGAAAAAATCGCAAGGGGTACACCTTAGATTTTTTGCGATTTTTGGCCATTTTCAGACTTTTCCTTCTGGAGATTGTAATAGTTATTCAAAAATTATGAAAATTGGTATGCTTATGTAATTTTGCTCGTAGAATCTAATGGTGATATCGCCAGCGGTGTATAATTGACCATTTTTGGGATATGACCCAAAAATGGGCATTTTTGAGCAAACTTTTGAGGACGTATATCTCGGACACGAAAAGAGATATCGACCTGCGGTTTTAAAATCTTAAATCTACACCCTATAAACTATTTAAATACAAATTTTCAGAATTTTTAATTTTTTTAAATTTTCGACCCTTTTTTACTCCACACCACCCTCATACCCAAAAATCTAATGTGGCCAACACCAAACCTCCCGCTATTTAATTTTTATTAATTTAAATATACATACTTACATATGTAGCTATTGCGGAAACTGTATTAAGATCCATTCCATATAACTAAGGTTCTATTTACTATTTTCTTTTTAAAACGTTACTGTTATTAATTTGAAATGATTAGTTCTTTGACAGTGACAATTATCTGTCAGTTACATACATTTAAGATATGAACTGTGTAACCAAGGAGTTTCGCTTGTTTAAAGCGTAGGCTCCGGGATTAAATTTATAGATAATTTTATAAATTTATCCATAAATATATAGAAAAAGTATTAATGCAAATTTGTAGAAAATTTAATAATCTTTAATTTTTATAATAATCTTAATCTCGAAAAAATAACATTTAAAGGTATTTTTCGAAGAAAAACTATTTTGAGCTTCTAGTAAAGTGCCATTTCTGGTTATCCGATTTACACCAAAATCTAATGGGCTCTTTCCACTACAGAAAAAGTTCGAAATACACGGTTACAAAATTTTCTGAATGACAGTATTTGAGTTAGAGTAAAGACACACACATACACACATATATACACACAGACATCATCGTGAAAATGTTAAAATTGGATTCTAGGGACTTTAACCGTGGCCATTTAGTAAAATCTCGATATGCGATTTTTAGCACGATCCCTATACCTCCCTTACCAAGGGTAGCGGGAGGTAAAAAGCAAGCGTTGTCAAAATTATGATATTTATAATTTTATTGCTGAACCCGACAGCGCCAATTTTTCTAATCTCCAAACATTCACGGCAATCAACTGAGTGATTTACAATTACAATTAGATTTTCGGTTTCGCAATCATTGTATTTTTACCCCCGGGTATTTTAAATTGACGTATAAATGTGTGCAGTTATTACAGGTGAACAAAAAAAGCACAAATCCATTAACGAATGCAAATTATATTTAGTATATTGGGCAGTTATTTATGATGATAAACATGGACTTCCAGGGTGGCCTATTTCCATAAAAAAGGGTGGAATACATAACTTAAATCAGACTAATTATGAATATCATAACAGCTGCCATGACTTGTAAAATATATCATTATATATTTAAAGTAGATTATAAACACAATTTTTTATGACTTACTATATTAAACGTTTATATATATTCGTATGTATCTCACAGATGCTCACAGCTGTAGTGGAGAAATCACCACAAAAATTATTTTAATTTTTTTTAAACACAAAATTGTATATTGTTATTATATTTAAATATGAACTACGAGCCTAGTAGTATATTTTTTGGTTGCATGAGGGCAGCACCAACCTGTTTCAATTTGCAATTTTTATAAATATATTTCAAAATATATAAAATCGAAAATTTATGCTTTTCAGCGAGCGTTAACATTTGGGTGTAGCAGACTTGTACAAACCAAAGTTTTATATTTACATTGTTGCTTGTTAAATTGTTGTTTGAAATTGAAATTTATAGATTAGTTTTAGCGTAGAATAGCTATTTGTGTATTAAGAGCGCAAAATGGGACATTGTCGATTGAGAGGTTGTTGCCGCGCGACGCAGGAGCGAGGCATCCTCTCGAAATCGACAATGTCTATTTGCGCTCGAAACACACACAAGATTTTTTCTACAGTCGCCACAATAAGGTCCTCCAACATAACAAAAATTTATTTTTTATTTATTTTTACTTATCGGTATTTTCCATTCTTCTTGAGCTATAGCTTCAATCTAATCTAAGCATTTTATACTTTCGTTTTTGTAAATGAATGCCCTATTTTATTTTCACAGCAGTGCGGCATTTTGTTTGGCTATGTAAGTGGGTAATGTGTAACTACAGTATCATTAATTCCTGACTAAACGTTTCGATTAAGAATGTAGCCAAGTAACATTTCTCACGATTGTATAGTTATAGGAGCGAGCGTTTTTTCTACTTTGTCGCTCTAGAGCGGCAAAGTAACATTTTGCGTTGACAAAAGAGAGCGCAAATGGCTACTTTGTATATAGACTGTAGAAAAAATATATTTAATTAATATGTACGAGTTTTTCTAATAATTTTTATATATAAATTAAATGTAAACTTCAGAAATTAACACTAGATGGTACTAGAAGTTTCATTTTTATTTTAAATAGATATTAATTGAATTATTAATACCAAAAATTACTAAATTGCGACATTGGTTATTCTAACATTAAACCATATTAAATTAAAATTATTTGTTGTAATAACGTTCATTTCTTTTCATTTGAAACATATAAAAATGAATTTATTGATATTGTATTTTATAAAATAAAAAAATCATCAGTAGGATTAAATATGAAATTGTAATTATATTGCAGATTTATTAAACAATAATAAATTTAAAATGGTATACAAGGTAAACATAAAAAACCCTAACATTGGTACTGTCTAAATTTATTTTGAAAGGAAACTGACTCGTATGTATTCCGTTACAGACCGCTATAAATAAAATTTTACATGATCATCTAAAAGGCAGGAAAGTTTAGATATGGTTTCTTTTGAAAACGTTTCCCTATATTTGATTTGAAAGGAAACTGACCCTTATGAATTTCGTTACAGAAGACTAGAATTGTACTCAATACCAGGAGGCATTTAAAATGACCGTAGCAACAAGATTCAGGGATGTATTTAAAAAATTAATACCGCAAATTCTAGTTCGTTCATCTCAGGTGTAAACAACCCTCGAGTCGGAATTACTGTTAGAGGAAATTAAAAATAATCCTATTTCATAGAATTGCCAAACTATGTAGTTTAAAGATCAAAATATTTTGTTATAATCAACATAAACGAAGAATGTTTAAAATATTTTAAACGCACCCCTGTTTTGATATTAAGTTAACCTAGTCGGCCATCTATTTTCAGCCAGACATAGTAATGTATTTCTGTGCTTTCCTAGACCAGTATTTAAATGGGTTCATGCAGAAATTTGATACCTGAATATTTCGTACAATCCTATTTTTCTCTAGGGTTTCAAAAGAAACCACATCTATAAAATAATTTAAACGTCAACTTTCATTCGCTAGTCATACCATACTATATTATATGACCAAGTTCCATTGAAATTTTAGATAGAATTTGTGTTCCAAGAATTACATACAAACTTACATTTCAGACCGTGCAACATTTAAACCTAATGTTAAAATTGTTATTCATAATGTCTCCAAATCTCTTCAGAAGACGTTTTCTAGGCGAAATATATATTTTTACAGCGTTTTGCTCGTTGCAGTAAGTTATCTATATTCCATAACTATTTTTTGGGTGTGTACAAAAAATATCATTATCTTTACAACTTCCTGAGTCGGAGGAAACATTTCTTGATTCAAATAGGAATTGACAGTGCTGCTATGTTCGTTCAACTGACGGTCAAATAATGAACTAGCAAAAAAAAGTATAATTTATATGGTAATTTCTTCAGTGTTCTACTAGATTTCAGAGAAAAGTTAGGTGTACGTTCATTTTATAAATTATTGAAGTTTCTTCGTTATGGTTCATATTTGTTCAAAGCTCCTAACCAATCTTATTTTGGAATATTTTCAAATTTATTTCTAGGGTAATTAAATAAGTAAATAATCTATCGAATGAACATAAAAAATACAGTATCTCATTTAAAAAAATCTGGTATGGCCAACACAATACCTCCCGCCATTTACAGTCCGAGAACAAAAAAGCTTAAGCTAATCTTTATTTTTGGATTAGAGAATTTTATTCTACTTTTAGATCTAATCCAAGTAACTACCTTTTCTGATAATAAAATAAAGATTAAATTTTAAATACCGGGATAGAATAGAATTCACTAATCCAAAAATGAGAATTAGCTTAAATTTTTTTGTGAATCGTTAATTTTTATTAATCTAAATACATACCTACATATTTACTTATGATAGAAATTGTATTGAATTGCTTTCCTATTGTTCTATTTCCTTTTTTCTTTTTAAAACGTTACTATTATCAATTGAAATTCTTTGACAGTGCCATTTATCTGTCAGTTACATACATTTGAATAACTGCGCATCCAAGTTTTGTTTGTTTAAAGCGTAGGTTCCAGGATTTAAATTATAGATAATTTTATAAATTATCCATAAAATATATAGAAAAAGTATTAATGCAAATCTGTAGAAAATTTAATAATCTTTAATTTTTATAATAACGTTAATGTCGAAAAAATAACATTTAGAGGTATTTTTCGAAGAAAAACTATTTTAAGCCTCTTGTAAAGTGCCATTTCCGGTTATCCGATTTACACCAAAATCTAATGGCCTCTTTCCATTACAGAAAAAGTTTTAAATACAAGGTTTCAAAATTTTCTGAATGATAGTATTTGACCTAGAGTGGAGGATGCACACATACATACATCATCGTGAAAATGTTAAAATTGGATTCTAGGGACCTTAAAACGTGATCATTTACATAAAATCTCAATAGGACTCCGTTCCATATACTTTAGGGGCTGTCCTTAAATTACGTAACGCAAAATTAGGAAATTTTTATACCCCCACCCCCCTTTGTAACGCACCCGTAACGCAAACATGAACCCCCCCCATATATTACGTAACGCAGTACTTGACCCCCCCAATTTTTTTACTGGATATAAAAGTATATGGCCTCCTTAATATTCAGTTAAAATTTGAAACAGAAACTATTTAAACTAATGTACATAAAGATGAAAAATAACAGAACAGAACAGAAACTCTTTAAATTTAATGTACATAAAGATAAAAAATAATGTACTACTCTTGCCCTACGGCTTATCACCCCAATTTCTTTACTGGATATAAAAGTATATGGCCTCCTTAATATTCAGTTAAAATTTGAAACAGAAACTAATTAAATTAATGTACATAAAGATGAAAAACAAACTATTGAAAAGTTTTTCTTTAACACTACTTGAATTCATGTTTTAATATGAATTGCATTGCACGAATGAAAGACCACTGGCCCGAATTTGAACTGTGCCCCACATATTATGTTGACTGTTATTGAAAACAAACGACTGTCTGCATATACGAATTAGCACCGCGAAATTTGAATGTTTCAAAACAAAAAGCAAGTTTAGCAATATTTTTTATATTTTATCGTTACGTAACGCACACAATAACCCTCCCCCACCCCCTCGTAACGCTGCGTAACGCTACTCTTGACCCCCCCCCCTTGAAGCGTTACGTAATTTAAGGACAGCCCCGTAGCAACTTAATTTCAATTAACAAATAATTTTAATAACTGAAAAAAATCTTATCAAAATGTCTGTCTGTCTGTCCCTATTAAAAGTTAATTCCTATTTCCGGTTTGCGGACAATAGAATCTTCTGTACATCTGGTTAACACTTTAACTAATCCTAGAAAAACATAGTCGACGTCTGTCTGAATATTGTAATGCAAATCTACACACCTTAACTGGTACACTCCCAACTCTCCGCTTATAGTAGAAATGTTGATGTACACTCTGTGTTATAAGCACAGAAGTTGCGGTTATTAAAATTTAATTAAATCATTTTTCGTTGTGGTTTTTTGTTTAAATATTGTTTCAATAGAGGTCAGCTTTATAAAAATTGTCCATGATATTTATAGTAACACAATATTTAAATACAAAACAAAAAATTAATTAAAACAAACATGTAAAACAATTATGCATCGGAGGATATACATAGGTATCACGTTTCAAATTCAATTTACAATTTTACAGAATGGATATTTTTTTAACTACGAACCCAAAATCATAATAGTTTGATCGGCATTTTAAGGGACTTAGTTTCTACCGACAGCCTTTACTTTTGACACAATGAAAAACAACGTCAGTCACTGAAAAATTTGCGGGACTTGATACAATGCCCAATAGAATTAAGCTGGTATTAAGAATCATTCACAACAAAAAGAATTAAGGTAGCGGTAGAATTAGCAATGCCGTAACTAGGGCGTGGCAAAGGTGCCACACGCCACGGCCGCACAATTCTTAGGGGCGCAAATTTTTAATCTTTTATGTGGTTTTAGATCAAATATTTCTAAAATCTATTTTCTAAATTATCTACAGATAGGCCAGTCGGCAAGTTGAAATTGACAAGCTGGCGTGAATTTTATTCTCTTTATTGGGAATATTTTTTTTAATTGGCCGCCATCTTGAGTCGAAGCTGCAAAAAATGAGTTTTTGGCCATTTTCCTGAAAACAGTGACCCGTATCAAAATTTTTCAAGAATACAAAATTAAAGCTCGTAATTTCCTATACATGAAAGCATTCTTACATTTTTTGCCTAGGATGAATTCTCAAAGAGTTACGTTAAAATATAGTTAACCAGAATAACAATTTATGATAGAAGCATGGGCGTAGCCAAGGTGGGACAGGGAGGGGCAGTTGCCCCACCCTAGAAATGGACTAAAAAAATTATTGTTATGAAACCAATAACCATAGTCAACTAAAGTAAATAATATTTATTTTTGTACCTAGGACAAAAAATTGCATATTATATTAGAACTTGAGTTTGCAAACAAGCGAGGCTATAATATGCATTTGTTGCCGAGGCGCATATTACATTTTTCTACCTTATTAATAATAGATCTAGAAAAAATGGTACACACAATTACAATAATATTAAATCGCAGTAGGCTTAGCGGACGAAAAAGGTTTTGTGGATGAAAAATGATGGCTTAGCGTACAAAAAAGGTTTTGCGGACGAAAAGTGATAACCTTCTGAAAAGTGTCATTTTGCGTCCGAAAATAAGTACGTAAAATTTCATTTTTCATTCAGGTAGACAGAAAGTTTTTTTCCTCAAAAAAATATATCATATAATCATAAAAATTATATTTTCGTAGTGGGTATTTGCCACATAGTAGTTTAGCATGAGCCTGCAATGTAACAAATGTCTATTATTTTTAATTATTTAACGCACGCCCAATGAATTTTAAATGCCTTCATAATTTATGTCTCGCACTACTAGAGCTGCAAAAAAACATCGATGTGAAAGATTTGTTCAGAAGATCGATTCATCGATCAGAATGATCACAGACCCCCTACCATCCGTATTTAGACTACATTGCCCCACCCTAACTTTAATCCTAACTACGCCCCTGGATAGAAGTTTAAATTACTGAAAAAATAAACAATATTAGATATTTAATACTTGGTATATATCTTTTTCCATTTAAGCCATTCAGTATTGTAGAGAATAGGAAAAAGTTTTGACCTCTCTGACTGACTGAAATTGGAGACAAGAAACAAGTTTACCCAATGTAATTTCGACTACTTAAAACTGACACTGTTGCGAGCGCTTTTTGCTGAATGGCTTAATGGAACAGAGTATTTTTGCCGACGAGCGGTTCGCGAGTTACTAACAACTTAAACATATAAAATTCCTCTAAAATTTTAAATATCTGCAAATTTTTATTTAAAACTTCGTTAAATAATTATGCGTCTGATGCTGCCCTCTGTGTATTGGACCACAAATTATATAATCCACACTCCACAACTGTTTTTTTGGCTTATAAATATAATAAAAAATAAATCTCTTAAGAAGTGTTTAAGTTGTTTTCCGAACATTTATTAATATTGAAGTACATAATTGTTTTCTGTACTTGACTCTTTACCATCAACCATCATCTCTCTCTATCTTCCTCTCTCTCTGTCTCTCTTGTGAGAGAACGATACTTGAGAAAATTACAGGTTTTAAAAGAGAACAATATCGTTAGCAACACGTTACATTCAAGATTTTTGTTCCAATAAAAAATCCACAGTATCTCACGGTATAAGATGTAAAGATTCCGTCGCTGACTGGATGTTTGAGAATATGTAAATGTAAACGTCAATCAAATGTAACTAGAGTATCTCGTTACCAAGTTACAGAACACATCTGTCTTCTTCAATTATTTCTGTCACACAAATCTGATTGGTTCGCGCCATTAGCTAACGGAGGTACAGACTATTCCAAAGTAATAACAATAATACAAGCATAGAATGGTATATTTTTCGGGTAAATGTTTAATAATACAAATAATTATAAAACCTACGCATTTCTAAAAATTTCTTTCGACTATACTCTATCCGTTTTAACTATAGAGCGTTGGGTGAGATAGGGCTTAAGATTCTAGCTCTCTGATTGGTTCAAACGTGAACCGAGTTTACACTGTAAAATAATTGACGTGCAATTTAAATTTGCTTGACAACTGTATCAATTATTTTGCCGTCTGACAAAATATATAAATGTCAACAAAGTTAATAGTACACGATTTATTACATATTATCAATTTCTGTTCATTTCTGTTTGTTTGTTTTTTCGTTTATATAATTTTCATAGTGTTTTATCGTTATATTTCATATTACATAGTTTTCATTGTGCGCGTTTTCTTAGTTTTTAGTTAGTAGTTCGTTAGTTTTGTTATTTTTCTCTTCGATAATATTATGGATAAAAATCCTGAACCTGGCTCTGCCAATGTTTTAAAATATCCAAAAGGAAAGGCCCTCCGAAGCGGGAAAAAAAGGTGGCGTATAATTTATACTGCACATATCGTGCCACGAATGCATATTCCAAATTAGAAAGTGTCCAAATTGTGGCATCTTAACTGGGCATAGGACGATGTAATGTTTCGAAAGCTATAAAAGATCATGAGGAAAAAGGGTCATTCGGATCACCCCAGGAACAAAGAAATTTGTTTAGAACATTATTTTGTTCATATTTAACGGTGTATATAGTTTATACATATAATGTATATATTTTAGAGTGTAAATATTTATATTTCAAAGGTGAATTCTATTTTTATTTTACGTTGTTTTCTTTAAAATTTATTTGAATAATGTGATTTTCATTTATGCATGCTCCTTTCGCCGAAATGTAGAGAAAGGTATGGAGATTATAAGTGCATGCATGAAAACACAGATTAGCACATATACGTACACGACAAAATTACTGAAAAAATGTCAATTAGAAAGATTTTTTAAATCCAGGAATGGCGCCAAAATTTGAATTTTTTATTTAATACGTATAAAAACGGCCACGCTCGAAACGCCATCTAGTCTATAGTTAAAACGGATAGAGTATAGTTTAAAATAACTGAATATGTCATTCAAGTATTCCACTATTTAATGTGCTTCTCACTAACACTGCTTCTCACACAACTAATGTTGTGTGATCAGGGACTCAATTAAACTAACTCCTGAGCATAGCTACGTCCCTTTTATACAGTTGCTATTATCTTCTAGAAAAGCCCTAGAATGTTCGACCGCATAATAACAATGAACACAAAAGGTTCAGGCGACAGGAAGTCATTAAACACGTCGCGACCTGTTTGCTTACGTCACCCGGCTACTAGCACGATTACGTCCCCGCTATAAATAGACACTCGCTTACAGGGGGGTGAGGGCGGGCGTCCCACGTTACAACTTTACTTTAGGTATTAAAGGTCTGAAATATGTTTAGAACAGAGTGAATGCTTGGACCGTCATCCTTTTTAGCTTCTGTATCTTAGGACTGTCACTGTTTTTGCTTTTTTCAAGTATACAATTTGAAAGCCCAACCTTGAATTTATTAGTTGGACCAATAATCTCATTTTGGTAGAAAATGGACATTCATTATTTCCTTCAAATAGGTATGATGGTTTAAACATTAATATATTTAAATATAGTCAAAGTTCTCTAGTATGGTGCCAAATTATTCAAACCACCCTATCTGTAAAGAGCTACAAATACATTAATATAAATTTTTGGTCTCTAACTAAGCATGAAATTCATGCAGTCAGTTCGGCATTACAAATGACATCATCTATAATACATGACCGCACCTCACGGTTAAAAATATCTTGTTAAAACGGCGTGCAAGCAAAGAAAATCTCTTGTAATTAATTTACGCTGTAAGCCAGCTAATCCACAGCCTTCTGTACACACACAAAATTAATTTGACGCAAAATTTAAAATGTTATTTTAACTGCGTCGGCAATTAAATTACATTGAGGCTGGAACATTCTTGTTGGTAATTTTTCTTCCTAATCAAATTATTTTTGTGGGCAAACAAACCCTACATACAAGCCGAAACTCAAAATTATTCGACCGCTACGTTTTCAACAAATTGTAAAATCTACACAAATGGTTTAGAAATTTCTACAAAATTCTTTTGGCTATTTTAAATATGGACAAAACTTTAAAAACCTGTAGGCCAAAGGACATGGTAATTTTTTCATGAATTTCTGAAAATGTTTGAATTAAATCTGGTGTGGCCAACACAGTACCTCTCGCCATTTTTCAGCCCGAGTCACAAAAATTATTAAGTTAATCCTTATTTTTGGATTAGCGAATTTTATTCTAATTTTGACAGTTTATTTCTTAAAATATAGTCTAATCTAATCCAAGTAACTACCTTTTTTAAACCCCTCAACAGGATTAAATCCCAATTACAGAGTGGGTTCACATTCACACACATCCATGCCTTAGTGGGATTCGAACCCAGAGTCCCGAGGGCACTGATGACATGAGGCGTTGCTCTAACCATTGAGCCACCGGAGCTATAATAAAATGAAGATTAAATTTTAAATACCGGGATAGAATAGAATTTACTAATCCAAAAATGAAAATTAGCTTAATAATTTTTGTGACTTTGGAAACTGTATTTTTTAAAACGTTACTAATATTATTTTGAAATGATTAGTTCTTTGATAGTAACATTTATCTGTCAGTTACATAGATTTGAATAACTACGTTTTTTGTTTAAAGCGTAGGCTCTGGGATTTAAATTATAGATAATTTTATAAATTTATCCATAAAATATATAGAAAAAGTATTAATGCAAATCTATAGAAAATTTAATAATCTTTAATTTTTATAATAACATTAATCTCGAAAATATAATATTTAAAGGTATTTTTCGAAGAAAAACTATTTTAGTTTATTTCGAAGATTGAAAAGGGATTTACTAAATTCAAGCGGCTTCAAACCTCGAGATAAACGTAGTCATTGTGCCTTAGTTGGATTCGAACCCAGAGCCCCAAGGGCACTCATGACATAAGGCGTTGCTCTAACCATTGAGCCACCGAAGCTATAATAAAATGAAGATTACATTTTAAATAACGGGATAGAATAGAATTCACTAATTCAAAAATGAGGATTAGCTTAAACATTTTATTATTATTATTACATATCTACGAGTGCATATTTACTTATGCTGGAAACTGTATTGAATTCCTTTTCTATTGGTCTAGTTACTTTTTTCTTTTTAAAACATTACTAATATTATTTTGAAATGATTAGTTCTTTGATAGTGACATTTATCTGTCAGTTACATACATTTGAATAACTGGGATTTAAAATATAGATAATTTTATAAATTTACCCATAAAAATTATTAATGCAAATATATAGAGAATTTAATAATCTTTAATTTTTATAGTAACATTAGTCTCGAAAAAATAACATTTAAAGGTATTGTTCGAATAAAAACTATTTTGTGCTTATAGTAAAGTGCCATTTCCGGTTATCCGATTTTCACCAAAATCTAATGGGCTCTTTCCATTACAGAAAAAGTTCAAAATACAAGGTTTCAATATTTTCTAAATGATAGTATTTGAGTTAGAGTGGAGAATCCACACACACACACATACACACATCATCGTGAAAATGTTAAAATTGGATTCTAGGGACCTTAAAACGTGGTCATTTACCAAAATTTCGATATGCGATTTTTAGCACGATCCCTATACCTAACTTACCAAGGGTAGCGGGAGGTAAAAACTGTGCAAAATGTGACATCTCGTTGCAAATTGCTTCCAGACGTATGTATAATTCATTTGCTGATTGTTTGAGTTTACACAGCAGTTAGCGGCCAGACAGACAGACATGACAGACAAACGTATTGACAGATGAGGGAACATTTGTGTCAGTTATTTTTACACGAAACACGAGATATTAATAGCCAAGTTAAATACAAGAAATTAATCTGTATTTATCATATTTTAGCAAATATTCAGTAAACATAAAAAAAAATCTGATGTGGCCAGCACATTACCTTCCGTCAGTTCTCTATATTTTGTATAAATGTCATACAGAAAAAAAATTGCAAAAGATTATATTTCTTGTACATTACCTTAAGGCAGTTATATGTATTTTATACAAATTCTATACAAAAAGCAAAAGATCCTATATTTCCAGTAAAATTATAACACATACATACTGTCAACTGCACTTGACACTGACACCTTTCAATCAGAATTTTCTTAAAACATCAGCTGTTTCCAAAGTTATAGCATAGCTAGCTAATATATGATATTTAATTTCTTTATAATTTTTACATTCCGTCACCTTTAGGTAAGGAAGGTATTGTCTTTGGTCAAAAAATTCGATGATGAGTTTTTAATCAATAAGCACGTTTTAGGGTCCCTAGAATACGAATTTACTATTTTTACGATGATGTCTGTATGTGTGTGTGTGTGTGTGTGTGTGTGTGTGTGTGTGTGTGTGTGTGTGTGTGTGTGTGTGTGTGTGTGTGTGGATGTGTGTGTGTGTGGATGTGTGTGTGTGTGGATGTGTGTGTGTGTGTAACAAAATTTTCGTCTGCGATAACTCTAATACTACAGTTACAAAAATTATAATTTTTTCACATTTGATGTTATTATAAATATTAAAGAATATTTTATTCTCTATACGATTTGACTGCATTTTATACTTAATATTAAATGGATATAGAGTTAAAAAATTATAAAGAAATTAAATTTCATAAAGTAGCCATAGCTTTGGAAACAGCTACTATATTAAGAAAATTCTGATTGAAAGATGTCAGTGTCAAGTGAAATTGAGATAGTGTGTTTGTCTTATAATTTTACGAGCAATATAGGATCTTTTGCTTTCTGTATGGAATTTGTATAAAATACATACAACTGCTTTAAGGTAATGTATAAGAAATAATAATAATAATAATAAATCTTTTATTTCTGCAGATACATTACACTGTATATAGAAAACGTCACAAAATAATAATTTTCTGTATGAAATTTGCATAAAATACATGCAACTGCCGGAAGGTAATGTACAAGAAATAGAATATTTAATTTAGCAAGGAACTTTCTGTATGAAATTTGTACAAAATACATAGAACTGACGGAAGGTAATGTGCTGGCCACATCAGATTTTTTAACTCTATATCCATTTAATATGAAATATAAAATGCATTCAAATCGCATAGAGAATAAAATATTCTTTAATATTTATAATAACATCAAATGTGAAAAAATGATATTTAACATCGTTTTTTCAAGAAAAACTGTTAAAATCTTCAAATGAGGGTACTTCCGGTTGACCAATTCTAACCAAAATCTAATCAGTTCTTCACATGGATGTAACGAAGAGGAATACGAAAGAATTATAATTTTTTGAATTGTAGTATGGAAGTTATCGTAGACGAAAATTTTGTTACACACACACACACAGACACACATACACACACACACACACACACACATACAGACATCATCGTAAAAATAGTAAAATCGTGTTCTAGGGACCCTAAAACGTGCTTATTCATCAAAAACTCACCACCGAATTTTTTGACCAAAGACAATACCTTCCTTACCTAAAGGTGACGGAAGGTAAAAATTGGCATGGCATAATGGATACTGAATCTTGTAGATTCTTTTACAGGTAGACTTTGGTTGTTCTTGTTTCTTTTTTTATACCGTTTATAAACTAGACATTTTTATTGCTTGCCTGAGGTTGTATGCTTTATTCAAATTATATATCTCAATTTAGTCAGACATAAATCTTATTTAGCAACGTATTTGAGCCAGAAATTCAAACATATTTAAATCTTTATACAAGAGGAAATGTGATATATGTCTACGTCATAATTCTAAGTTTCTTTTTACTTTTTTCTTTGCATAAATGAACGTAAATAAGGCAACAAGGGAATAGCAAACCAAGAAAAATGATGCGAAAAACTTTAATAATAATAAGTTGTATGAAAACGGTACAAAAATGATGGTTTAGGTAATTAAAATGTTGTAAATTAATTAATAATTGAAAAAAGAACAAGACGGATGACTCTTTGAAGTTGAAAATGAACCAATTTGTTTAAGAGTTTACAGAAATTAATTAATTGGTGTAATAAAGATAATTTTAACGCAATAAATTCCAATAATTAATTTAGCCTTTAATGTCTACAGTTACAAATTTGGACTAAATAAATTCCTAACAGTTCAAGAATTAGTTCCACATTCTCTCATCTTAGCGAATACAGCATAAGTACACAATATGTGAATTTGTTTTAAGAATAAAATTCAAATTTAGTAAAATGTAAACTAGGGCCTGTTTCTCAAAAAATACGGGACTAGTATTACTAGTCAGGGGCGTCACTAGGTACTTTTAACAGGGAGGGCGCAACAGGGCGCACCTTTAGGACGAAATAATTTTTGACAGTATTTTTTCATGTTTAAAACATAAAAATATTTCTTTTGGAAGATTTTATTAATTTCCGGAGTTATTTTGCGTATTATACATTTTGTACTACTCTCTATAACATGATTTTGTGACGTAGTGGACAATAATGCGCATTTTGAGGAACATTGTAATTCTGGAGAAAAGGATCAAATTTTTTAGTAACTAGAGTCTTTAAAATTTGCCTTATTTGTTGAATTTTTTGTTTCATTATGTCCTTGCAATGGGATAGCGTTAAATAATTTCGTCTCTTTTATAGCCTGAATGGTGCATCATTTTGATTAGTACCTTTCTTAAGAGGAAAGATTACCCCTGTACTAAAACATGAAGCGAAAATTCAATTAATTGTTTCGAACTATTGATATTTTAAAAAACTCAACACACGACACGCAAACTTCCGAAAGGGGGCGCAAAATAAAACAGGGAGGGCGCGAGCCCCCTCAGAAATGGTCTATCGACGCCACTGTTACTAGTCCCTACACTAATAATACTAATGAAATTTACTAGTTTTTGTTTCTAAAATATACAAGTGTAAAATACTAGTTACTATTTACTTGTGTATTTGACAAAAAATACTAGTATTTTGTTTCTCAAAATATTTGAGTTGTCTGTCACACTAGTAATTTACTAGAGAAAAGCTACAAGTGTCAGAAGTCTTGTAAATTTTGAATATAAATTTTACTAGTATTATTTTACAGTTCGTGTGTGTTTTTCTATTTCGTATGTAATTCAACGGTTTTTTGTTAATGTTAATTCAGATTCATGTAGTGTCTGTCGTTGTTTAGTGTTAATATATTTTTTAAATAATATAGTAATGTGGTCTAGTGACTCTGAGTCTAGGGATGAAGAAGTAGTGCCACGTCAAAAACTAATTAAAGCAAGAATAAATCCATGTCCATGCAGAAATCCCATATGAATGAGCGGTTACTCATGGCAAATAAGTTAGAAACATTATTTAATTTATTGAGACCTATTCTTCAGCTAGATATGAACAGAAACCATGCATTATCCGTAAAAATACATGTTTTTTAAGTTTGGTCAAAATATGTCCCTGATATATTTTTAGTCTTTGTCTTGTTTGCTCAACCCGAAGCGTGACAAGTTTGACAGAGTTTTGTCCATCTATTAAATTTAACTGCTTTAGACAATTTATGCTCCAAATAGAACACCTTTAGCATCTCTAATCATCCCCAAAATAGTTAATTTCGCAACCAGTGTAGTTATTTTTATTGACTATTTCACTCATAAATACATAAACCAATCCAAATCCAGGATTCTACCTAGTTACCAAGTTTCATTTCGACAAAACATCATCACAAAAAAAATTTCGCACCCTTTAAGCCAATAAGATGTCGTATTTTTACAAGTAAGTGAGTTTTGATAAGCGAAATTTTTTTGACGTTTTAGAAACATATTGTTTGCATACCTGTCAAAGTCTGTACATTTTCATTGTTATCAGTTTTTATTAAAAACGGGTCGATTCGGACATGAATCTATTCAAAACGTTGAAAAAGCAAACTGAAAAATAATACCTCTAAACACAATAAATATTACAAGATTTTTGTCAAGAATTATGTAAATGATTACCTGATTTTTATTTTGGAAATAGTCATCCGAATACCATTCGTGGTTAAATTTTATCCTGGAAAAATTTTCCGACTGCTTTACTCGAGCCTGTTGCCAATTTATTTCGTGACATTGATCAAAAATCACTCGTTTGACAACTCGTGATTTTTTTGTGAATGTCACTCAATAAATTGCTAGGCAACCGGCTCTCGAACAATCTGAAAAATTTTCCGGCAAAAATTTACCACTTATGATATTATATATGAAAAATAATTTAATTTCAAATTAAAACACTTGAAATTGTCAACGTCAGTCAGAAAATTAAATCACTTGATTTAAAGAATATTGGATGAAATACTAGTATTTATTAAAAAAAAAAAAAATTACTAGACTATTGAAAATGTTCCAGAAACACTATTTTACTTGACTTATAAAATTTCACTTGTAACTAATAACTTGTGAACTAGTAACTTGTAAACTACGAGTAGTAAAATACTTTTCAGAAACACAATTTACTAGTACTATTAGAAATTTCACTTGTAACTAATATCTTGTAACTTGTAAACTAATATTTTTTGAGAAACAGGCCCCTGGACGAATTTTTATAAGTTTAGGCTCGTATCAGTCCTCGTGTATGTTCTTATGAATTATACTCTCTGTGATAGAAATTGAACAAACAATTCAGCCCGTAAATTGTCCTTTGAAGGCATGAACTTCAAACAAAGATAAGAAGAGAGAACTCAACCAAATCAAACAAAACTTCCATCTACTTCTCCAACAACTTTAAAGGAATTCTATTTTAAAACACAAGTTCTGTGTTTGAATTGTAAATTCAAACTATAAACGGTGAAAATATATACCTAGAGAAAAAATCGCTATGAACAATTGCTTTGATAATTATCTAGGCAAAATTAATGAGAGATATTTTCATCAATTAATTATCTGTCAAAGTTTGTCTTTCAACTGTGATATTAATGATATATGAACCGCAGATTCGCGGTATAAGATAGTATAAATGATTAATAATTATGTACGTGTATTGTACTTTGATAATATTTAAATACATGTTACAAATGGAGTGTCAGGGGGGAAAAGGATGAATGTCCATTTTCTAGTAAAGTGAGATGATTGGTCGTACTGTAACGTTTTTATTTATTTAGGTGAAGTGTAAATATTAGACAATTATTATTAATTAAAATTAAGCGTTTATTAAACCACAATGAAAGTTACTATTACTAATACTATATACTATTATTAAAAACTAATTAAGACTAAAACTATAATTAACTAGATAACACTAACACTATTTATTTATTTAACCAATTACCACTACTATTTATTTCCACGATATTACTAAATTATTTATTTCACTACGCGTTCCAATCTTAGACTGCCGGTCTGTTGCAGACTCTTATAGACTGTTTACCCGATATTTATCACTATATTTATATCACTATACACTTGTATCACGTTCAACTGTCCGACTACCGACCTCCACAGCGTCTATATACTCAACTGACTCAACAGCGTCTGTATATTCAACTGCTCAGACAGAAGCCGCACCTCTCACCTCACTGTCTGTCTATTTATATAACTAACTTTTCCCTTCCACAGCCTCAGTATCACCAACTATCCGTATGCCACAATTCTTCACCACTAATGCCGAGTATCCACTCCAACTTGCTGGTACAGTCCTTGTATACCTAGCTTCACAATACTCGTCAACACTACCGAGTATTCACTTTCACAGCTATCCCAATATACCAGTAACTTCCAAACTTCCCGTTACTGTCCTCGTACACTATAGCTTCCCAATACTCGTCAACTCCCAGTAACTTCCAGAGTACCTACTCGACACTTTCTGCATACGCTCACTACGATACTGCTGTGCTTCTCAAACTCACTAACACTCTATGTGAACATCTCTATGTCTCTGAATGTAACTAACATACTCCCGAGCACAGCCACGTCCCTTTTATACAGCTGCCGTTATCTTCTAGAAAAGCCCTAGAATGTTCGACCGCATAATAACATTGAACACAAAAGGTTTTGCTTAGTAGATTCGACAGTCAGTCCATTAGGTCCCACTTAAGTTGAAACTCGACCCGTCTATGGGTATAATAATGTCCGATTTAATTTTGCACTAAGATTGAATAAGTACCGCATTCTGTTTCAAAAATAAGGTTTCAAACTTTCAAATTAAGGTATGGTATGACTAGTGAATGAAAGTTGACGTTTAAATTATTTTATAGATGTGGTTTCTTTTGAAACCCTAGAGAATAATAGAATTGAACGAAATATTCAGGCACGAAATTTTTGCATGAACCCATTTAAATACTGGACAAGAAAAACACAGAAATACATTACTATGTCTGGCTGAAAATAAATGGCCGACTAGGGTAACTGAATATCAAAACAAGGGTGCGTTTAAAATATTTTAAATTCTACTGGTCTGGACCAGTAGAATTCGTATATAGTGGAGAAAACCCAATTCAGACAATATTTACAGTTACAGTTACAAAATCGAGGCCCTAATATGAATTTGGGGCCGTAGATATCGATTAATAGTTTAAGATCACATCATGAAACTTTATGTGTTGATAATAGAGTGTATCAATGTATATCTTATAATTTTTAAAGTTTTATCAGCGAAGCATTCCAAAACATAAATATGAATTTATTGCTGTGTTATATTATGGCTACCACATATAGAAAATGTTTATTTATGTTTATTTTCCAAGTATCAAGATTATAAACTACAGTTCAGTAATTGATTATTCCGAAAAGTATAAACATATACAATGAAAAATTTTGATTTGAAAGGAAACTGACCCTTATGTATTCCGTTCCAGAAGATTAGAATTGTACTCAATACTAGGAGGTATTTAAAATGACCTTAGCAACAAGATTCAGAGATGTATTTAATAAATTTAATACAGCAAATTCTAGTGTGTTCGTCTCAGGTGTAAGCAACCCTCGAGTCGGAAGTACTGTTACAGGAAATTAAAAATAATCCTATTTCATAGAATTGCCAAACTAAATAGTTTAAAGATCAAAATATTTTGTTATAATCAACATAAACGAAAAATGTTTAATAGTATTTTATGTACCAAGGGCGTTATTATGATGATAATGCCAGGAGGGCGACGAGGATCTAGCCCGAGGGCCTTTGGCCCGAGGGATAGATGTCGCCCGATGGGCATTATCATCTAGTAACGCTCGTGGTGCATATAAGATTTTATGTCTCACTAGATTATGTGAAATAAGTCTTCATTTATAATAATTTTGATTACAATAATGCTTAAGCTTTGACGTTGCTAAGGATGTTGTTTAATTGTTTTGTTTATTATCAACATTTATTTATTTTTAAAACAGCAACGTTTTAAATCGTTGGAGATGGTGGAATGGGTGAATTTGATGTTTCGGAAGATATTTTGTCGAAACGGTGTAAAGAATTTATTTTGAATGTTTCTGTATACTTTGAGGAAGACAAATTAAATAATTATTCCATTCTCGTCTGTAGAAGATGTAAGTATTATATTTAGAGGTTCGTTATCACATGACAGATCTCAGTTCTTTATTTCTTATGCACTTATTTGTGAATATTATTACATTTTAGAGAGCTTGTACGGTTTTGGATGCGTCACATGTGACGGTAAATAATATCAAAAATGAATTCAAACGTGGATAAATATCGTCCCCAAAAAAATTAGTGATCCGTCATCTGACATTACAGTTTGCAATTCGACGGACTTACTATTTTCATGTGTGGTGAAAGTAAATGTCTTTTTAAGGTTTTTTGATAATCAATTTTAAGTATTATAATTAAATTAAAATTGATTTCTGTGTTGTGCTTTCAAAGCTGTTTTCTTATATTAATTGTTGTAATCAATTAATGTATTAATTGTTGTAAAGAATTATAATTAAAAAGAATATAAATTCATTATATATCGTTCATATTATTTTTAATTTAAAGTCCATAAACGATGATAGGATTATAATGAGGACATAATAATATTATGCCCTCATTATGCCCCGGTTGTTATAGATATGTTTATATACACCGTATCCTAGAAATAAACAGTTCATAATACTTTAGTGAGACATAAAATAATTATAATACTGGTAGTTCACTCTCTGCGTCAGTAAAAGTGCCCGTAAAACATCCAAAACTCTGAGAAACCTCTCTTATATTTGTGTGGAGGAATCCCATCTATAACGATATAATAATGACCCGTAGTCGTGGAGGGGAGTACAAGTTCCCTCTCCACAGTGTGTGAGGAGTGGTTTTTGTTGTCTTGTTGCATGAAGGTCGCGGGTTCAACTCCCGTCGGCCATTGAAGCAGAGAGCGGAGTCGTACACGATACACGACTCAACATCAGCCGAAGAGTTTAGAACCAGTACTAAGATCACCTGTATAGAGTATAGTGTTCGACTGGTCATTGAAATACGTTTCTTAGACGGAGTCGGTCGGTGGAATGAAAATTTAAACGGATATCTATGCTAAAGGAATCATTTTTTAAATTATTGTTAGTGTCGTGTTATTTTCCGAAAAATATGTGACATTATATACGAATTTTTGTACGATGTTTTGAATGTTTAAACGATTGTATTTATGTTTAAGAATCTGTAATATTTTGCTCTGATGAAGGTATAAATGCAATGCCGGGCCAAGACTTTTGAGCGCCCCTGGCGAAAATTGTAAATTACGCCCCTCATTTATTACAATTTTGTTTAGATTGTATAGGTACAAAAATTAAAAAAGAGGCGATTTGTGTCCATAACTCGCGAACAATCACAGAACATTAATCTGAATGAGATTTTTTTGAAAATATTTTGGATAGTTAAAATACAGAGATTTTTTTCTTTTGGGTTCTATAGAGTCGCTTTATTTTCGTTTAATACCATATATAGGATTAGTCACGGGAGAGTTACGTTTGTGTGCAACCCGAAATACAATTTACAACAGCGTCTAGCTTCCTCCCTTAAAAATAGAATATTTAATTCAAGATTGCTTTGCCTGTCTAGTGATGGTTCTGTCATTTTAACATTCAACAATTAAATATGGTTTGTTGTCATTAGTATTTTGGGTTGCAAACAAACGGACTTTCAAAATAACTCTTCCGTGACTAACCCTGTATATAGAGAAAGAAAAAATATTTCTCAGTGTAGGTATAGGTAAGTCTCGGTATAAATACTTTTCGTTATTTTGCAATTTGGAAAATCTAATTTAACTCTTTAACGGTTCATCCTAGGTAAAAAATATAAGAATCTTGTTTTGTATAAATTTCGATAGGGATCACCGTTTTCAAGAAAAATGTCAAAAACCAAAATATGTCGCCTTTTTCCAAATTGGCGAGGGGCTGTTGCATCAGTGTATTTTTCTGTACAGGATTCCGTATAAAAGCTTTTGCTGCATTTTTTTATGTTAGGGGTATTACTCAGTAGATTTTCTGAACAACAATTACTTCTTCAGTATTTGATATGACAATGTTTTTAACTGATATAATCGCCAACGAATTTAATCTTTCTTCTTTCTTAGTATAACGTAAAAAAATATAAATATGATTTAATTAATATAAGTTTGCTGCAACTGGAATTGTCAGCATTATGATTAAAGCTACACACTGGACGAGTCAATAAACTTATAATTTGATTTTTAATTTATTTTGCAAAAAAATAGTCTCCAAAAATGTCGCCCTAAAACCAATTTCGCCCATGTAGCTTGGACCGGCCCTGATGAAGAATGTTGTTAAGAGAGTTGGAATGGGTCAGTTGAGATGGTTTGGTCATGTAGAGAGAATGAAGAGTGAACAGCTTGTAAAGCGTATATATATATATATATATATATATATATATATATATATATATATATATATATATATATATATATATATATTGGTGAAATTAAGGGTGTTCGATTGCGTTGCCGTCCAGTGTGTAAGTGGATGGATGTGATTGATAAGGTGCTAAAAGAGAGAAAGTTTCCGAGTGGGAAGAGAAGAAGATCGTGTATGAATGCGATTATGAATGTGGCCGAGGCGAAAGAAGTGTGCTTAGATAGGAATGCGAAGGATGATTGTTTCGTAACTATTATTGTGGTCCGGATGCGGTATTTCGCTACCGAAAATCGGTTACTATAATATGTGTGAGGAACATATGTATATGTCTGATACTTCGCTAAATATCTAATATCCACAAGAATGCATAATAAAATATTATAAAAAGCAAAGTAACATATTTGCAGTTTTTCTATGAACGTTGGCACGTCAAGAATTTCTATTAAGAGCGTAAAATAATTTCATTATTTTATTTATATTGAGAATATTACATTACTCTTTGAAATTACGAAATAATTCAAGTTTAAGAGGTACTGTATACCTTATAAAAGACAGGCCAAGGACCGTACTATGAATAATTGAGAAATGTACTCGAACAATACACTATATTAAATTCTGGCCGCTACTTCAACGTGCATCAAATATTTACAAAGGTACACACCGTATTTCTCATAGAGTAAACCCATTTTTTGGGAAAAAAACCCTGTCAATTTCTTGAAAAATACAAGGGTGACTTACAAAACTTAATATCAAATACTATAATTCAGAAAATTTTTAGATTTTATATTTACAATCTATTTTAAAATAAAACAATGCATTCGATTTTGAAATAAATCTAATAACCGGAAATGACCCTAAATATATATATATATATATATATATATATATATATATATATATATATATATATATAATAAATTTATTTTTATTAATATTAAAATACACATAGAAATTACGGAAATCCTATAAGATTATAAAAACTACCTTATATTCATTAATTATATGTTTTCTATAGGAAGTGTATTTCATTATAATAATTATTTTAAGCTAGTTGTAGTTTCTGATAATTAAATAATGTTTCTTTCATATACAGGGTGTCTTATAAATAGTTTAACAAACTCATGTACCTATTTACAAACACTGGCAAATGTATAAAGTTATACAGGGTGTCTCACAACTCGCACCCCAGACTAAACTAACACTTGCCGACGACAATAGGTTGCCAACAAATAGAAGAAAATAATTTGCGGCTGCTTGCATAACGGAGTTACAAGACTTTTTAATCCACCAATCCCAGAAGGATATCTTGAGGTGTGATGATATTATTACAAAATAAAATTGGTTGCTAGGTTTTTAAAATACTACTAGTGAGTTATAAAATTTGTTTGACTTACTGTAATTTTGACACTTTAAAGTTGACTTTTCACTGTCAACAAATTTAGGTTAGCAAGATTTCTATCCGGAAATTCGAATAGACTCGTGCTGCCTCTCTGGCGTTACGTCCACATTCTCCGAAAATTATAATCATTTCTAAGTAATCAGCGGCTGAATGGTAAGAATTTGCCTTTTTTTATTCACCTTGTCAAATTTAATTTGACACTGACATTTTTCGAAAAATACAGTCGTCCACACATTTTAAAGAAGATTTGATTTGTATAAAACCCTAGTAACGTAAAATTACGGCAAACACACGTTAAAAGTGTAGGTCTCTGATTGGTCAATTTTAAGACGTCTTTTCTCGAATATCTTTTAAGCTAGATTTTTTTTCTTCGAAATTACACATCCGAGTGCAGTCTCGCGTTTCCTCATTCGCTCTGGGGCGCGAATTGTGAGGCAGCCTGTATTAATTCAAAATTATTTTGTGTTTATTTCAGCATGAACCAAGAATTTTAGTGCAAATGCGACTTCAAAATTTTTCGTAATAAGCGAGTTATGAATGTTTAAAGTTCAGAAGTAGGTGTACGACGTAGGTGGTTCTCAACAGTGGTCCACAAACTGTTAGTTCTACAGGGTACAAATATTTCATGTTCCCATAGCTAAAATATTTTTATATAATATAAACTTATATGTTATACTCAGTATAGAAAGTATAGTAAATAACATAAATAATAAGCATTTTTCCTAATGAATTATAGAACATTGAAACAGTTTGACCAATATATGGCATAGGCGTACACATATTTTTTTCATAGTGTAGTAAATAAATATGGAAGTGAAGTTATCTTGTTGAATAAAAGTTTAAACACACATACCTACATAAACATTTAAAAGAAAACTAGATATATGTTTCTGTAAAATGTATATTTCATAATTCTCGACTTACAGTCTTTCAGTGTCCAGTGGTAGATTCCTAGGAACCTGCGTGATTCCCCGATGGCCGCAATCAACAGTGGTGGAGGAACAAACGCAGATACGGGGGCATTTGCCCTCGTAGTGCGCCGATGAAATGTCATTAGATGCGGTTACCACACCCAATAATAGGGCACAATATACCCACACTAACACTTCCATCGTTTGGTGCGAACGTTTTTAACACTCCACAATAATGTGTCAATCTGCAATAATGGAAAAATATGATCACAATCATTATTGTTAATACTGTTTATAGTGTACAAACAAAAAAAGCTTAATTAACATATAATCGATAGTGCCAAGCTTGTATAGCAACTCTTTTTTGGGTTATGGCCCAGAAAATGGGTAAAGTTTTAAATGTAGCAAATGTAGCATACGTCACAGGTTTAAGGAAAGTATATTGAATTTGTCCTTTACTACAACAATTAACATAGCTTAGCTTATTGTCCATTTCCTTCTATTCCACGAAGTTTAGTTCTTACTTACTAAAAGTATTATTGAAATCTATTAGTATTTGACCGTTTTCCCCATAAAATCAAAGTCAAATACTAATAGATTTCAATAAATCTTTTTTTTAAATGCAGATTCATATCAGAAGTATGTTCGTCTAACATTGAATTTTTACCTTCCGTCACCTTTAGGTAAGGAAGGTATTGGCTTTGGTCAAAAAAATCGGTGGTGAGTTTTTGATGAATAACCACGTTTTAGAGTCCCTGGAATAAGATTTTACTATTTTTGCGATGATGTCTGTATGTATGTATGTATGTATGTATGTATGTATGTATATATATGTGTGTGTGACGATTTTTTCGGATCCGATAACTCAAATACTACAATTCAAAAAATTATAATTCTTTCGTATTCCTTTTCTTTACATCCATGTGAAGAGATTGGATTTTGGTTATAATTGGTTAACCGGAAGTACCCTCATTTTAAGATTTTAACAATTTTTCGTGAAAACGCACTGTTAAATATCATTTTTCCATATTTAATGTTATTATAAATATTAAAGAATATTTTATTCTCTACACGACTTGATTACATTTTATACTTCATATTCAATGGATATAGAGTTAAAAAATTATAAAGAAATCTCATAAAGCAGCTAAGCTATGCTATAACCATGGAAATCGCTACTATATTAAGAAAATGCTGATTGACAGATGTCAGTGTCAAGTGCAATTGACATGTTTGTTATAACAAACATGTCAATTATATAATTTTACTGGAAATATAGAATCTCTTAGGTACATGAAACTTTCTGTATGGAATTTGTACAAAATACATAGAACTGACAGAAGGTAATGTACTTGAAGGAATCTTGTGCAAGAAAATTTCTGTATGGATTTTGTACAAAATGGAGCTGACGGAAGGTAATGTGCTGGCCACATCAGATTTTTAAAAATGTTAATAGTTCTAATATAGGAATAATTTATTTGAATTTTCGCTTCATATCTAGTACGCAGGGGTTCCATTCCTCTTAAGCTATGTAAATTGTTGTAGTAAAAGCAGATTCAATATACTTTCTTTAGCCGCCTTTGTTCGGACTGTGCTTCGTGATAAAATTGAACAAAGTGAACATGATCAGAAGAATCATGTTTCTTCGTTCGTTATTCGTTATCCCCACTATATCATTTTGTGATCACAACACGCCCCCTTCAGAATCAGTTTTTTCTCATGATTACTGTTATTCAAATTACAAAATATTGAAAAATAACAGAACAAACAGTTTTAAGAACTTTGTCTATATTTCAGATGAATTCGTTATGTAATGTGTATATTTCTATTCGTTCGAAAGTGACATTGAAATTCTTCTTCCAAATAGTTAGGTGTAACAGTTTCAACATAATTATTTATACAAATTCTTCTGTTCCACAAATTCATATCTACACCAGAATAAAAACTACTAGAATTTGAGTCAGTAGATTCAACATTCATCACTATTAGTTTCGAATTTTCTATTAAATAATAACCAACACAATAATTTTTGTTATTCCTAAACAGCTGATTTGTCAGTATGTGAATTTGTCATTTGACGTTATTTCGTTCGACGTTGTATCGGTTTCGCGTCGATCGGATTAGTTTTATTGTTCGTTTGGAATTAAATTTAATCATGATTGGAAGGAATCATTCTTAAACGAATCAGGAATTAGAAAATCACAACCACAGTCCGAACGAAAGCGCCTTTTAAACCACAGTATCGTCCAACTCAAATATTTTTTAAACACTTATGTAATATGTTAAATATCTTGCGAACGAAAAGAAAACTTTATCTTAATACTTATTGTTATCGTAGAATGAATAATGATAGTTATTTGTAATTGTAATTATTGATGATTTATTAGTATAAACATAGTATAATAAATGATTACAAATGTAAAAAAAAAATGTTTTATTCGATTAATAAATCAAAGCTATTTTAAGATAACAGAACAAATTATTATACTCCTATATAATTTGTAACATTTCAATGACATATCTCTCTTTGCCCTGTAATGTTTACCCATATTTAAAAAAGGAGTATTTAGGGCTAGGTTTTTATTGTGATTTTGGATTTTTTTCTGTTAAAAAATGGTTCCTACTCGAGTTTCGTCAAATTGTGTTCAGTGTGTTCGATTACCGATATGTTATAGTTTTTTCTTTTTTTTGTAAATTTGCAAGCAAAGCTTCGGGATGCTTTTGAAAATAAAGCACCTAGTTTCAGGTCTGTTCAAAGCTGGTACAATGAATTTCATGGAGTTTCTCTCAATCATAAAATGACCGCTATAAATAAAATTTTACACGATCATCTAAAAGGCAGAAAAGTTTGTTATGGTTGACGTTTAGATTATTTAATAGATGTGGTTTCTTTTGAAAACATTTCCCTATATTTGATTTGAAAGGAAACTGACCCCTATGTATTCCGTTACAGAAGATTAGAATTGTATTCAATACTAGAAGGCATTTAAAATGACCTTAGCAACAGGATTCAGGGATGTATTTAAAAAAATTAATACCGCAAATTCTAGTTCGTTCGTTTCAGGTGTAAGCAACCCTCGAGTCGGAATTACTGTTAGAGGAAAGAAATTAAAAATAATTCTATTTCATAGAATTGTCAAACTAAATAGTTGAAAGATCAATTTTTTTTGTTATAATTAACATCAACGAAAAATGTTTAAAATATTTTTAACGCACCTCTGTTTTGATATTCAGTTACCCTAGTCGGCCATCTATTTTCAGCCAGGCATAGTAATGTATTTATGTGCTTTCCTAGTCCAGTATTTAAATGTGTTCGTGCAAAAACTTCATACCTGAATATTTCTAGGTTTTCAAAAGAAACCGCGTCTATAATAGTATATTAAAGAACGTGTTTTATAAGATGTTTTTTTCGCACGCGTTAGCGAGTTTTCTAATTTACAAGTGCGAAGGAAAGTCTTATAAAATGAGTTCTTCATACTATTTTTTATATTTTGCGCCTTCTACAATAACATTTACTTACTCAATTTGTGATTATATTTGTAACCATTTGTATGTACATTTTCATGTAAATAATCTTCCCTAAATTAAAAAAAAAATAATAATAATTTCGACATTATATTATTAAAATAAATTGTCAATTAACTAAAAATAAATTAGGTAGAAACGTCATCTAGTACCAACCGTCTAAAACAAAAAATTGCATATCGAAATGAAGGTCATTACGATACGCAATTGCGATTTATGAACGCAAAATATAAAAAATAATTTAAACGTCAACTTTCATTCGCTAGTCATACCATACACTAGTATATTTTTCAAATGACACGCTTGAAAAACATAAGTTATGTGCGTTAGGTTATGTTATTGTCGTTATATACTATTTCAGCAAATAAATTAACGAACATTGTGTTAATTTTGTTCTCAATTATAAAGCTACACGTTACATGCCTACGTCATATGTTGTGATGTTTTATTTTTGAGTACATTTGATTTTTCCGGGTCGTATACTTAGTTCGCTTTATATAATTTATGAAGATTAATATATTTTCAAGATTATATAGAGTTTTAAAACCATAAATTATTATATTTGCGTGCATATTTTACACGTTATAAACCGTAACACGCAAGTACCATATCTGACAGAGAGAATACATTTTGTATGAATATACTGTAAATATATTCTAACGTCTATCTAATGCTAATGGATTACACTAAAATATTTATATTTTTATTGATTATAGTATCAATCGAGGTATCAATGTTTATTTTTATTTTACAATATATACAATTTATTTTCGACATTTCGACTATGTAGATAAAAATGTATGATAACAATATTAGTCATGATTTTGTTTACAGGAGTGGCATTTGAAATTTACTTTTAATACTTTACCCATTTTTGAGCAAGATTGGCGACACAACTACATATGTAGCGGGCCTTGTAGAGATTTTTTATGCAACCTAATATGTTTTGTATTTAGTATTAAAACTAGCCTAACCTCGGCTTCGCCGAGTTTAGCCTAGGGCTCCGCCGATAGTGTTTTATGATAGACTATACGTACATCCAATCAGTCTACGCACAATTTAAAACCAAAGTGGTAACGCTAACAGTCTTGTCAGATACCCAAGTTGCCCCTTCTATCAAACGAATTAACTTTATGCATATAACAAAAGCCAATCAACCTGTCAGAAATTTTCACACTTGTGTCTAAAAGTTCTTAACCAGACCTCTCATTTGATACCAAACACGACATATTTCTAGCATCTTTATATATGACGTCATAATTTTGTACAATTTCTAAGTGTGTATGTGACATAAAATACATATATATGTATAGTATGACTAGCGAATGAAAGTTGACGTTTAGATGTGGTTTCTTTTGAAAACATTTCCCTATATTTTATTTGAAAGGAAACTGACCCTTATGTATTCCGTTACAGAAGATTAGAATTGTACTCAACACCAGGAGGCATTGAAAATAACCTTAGCAACAGAATTCAGGGATGTATTTAAAAAATTTAATACAGCAAATTCTAGTTCGTTCGTCTCGAGTCGGAATTACTGTTAGAGGAAATTAAAAATAATTCTATTTCATAGAATTGCCAAACTAAATAGTTTAAAGATCAAAATATTTTGTTATAATCAACATAAACGAAAAATGTTTAAAATATTTTAAACGCACCCCTGTTTTGATATTCAGTTACTCTAATCGGCCATGTATTTTCAATCAGATATAGTAATGTATTTCTGTGTTTTCTTAGTCCAGTATTTAAATGGGTTCATGCAAAAATTTCATACCTGAATATTTCATATAATTCTATTCTTGTCTAGGGTTTCAAAAGAAGCCACATCTATAAAATAATTTAAACGTCAACTTTCATTCGCTAGTCATACCATAATTTCATTGATAATTTTCTTTATAAACATTTTGATTGTAATGTGTGACGTCATAATTTTGTACACCCAGCACGGGAGAGCCTACACAAGGTCGCAAAATTGTGACGTCATTGGAAATTATTTCTGTAAAACTAGAAACTTATGAAATACATATGTACGTAAGTAGTTTTAAATGTACTTTTAGAAAAAAATAAAATTGGATAATGGAATGTTTATCCTTTTTCTAATGTGGTTTGAAGGTTACTAGTATAAATTTATATGATATCTTAAGGAATGAAGGTAGGTATATAAAATCGATTATCAAATGTTTTTGCCATAAATTCACCACCCCATAAGAATGTACCTACGGGCCATTGTCAATAGCTATTTTCTATATTATCGTCTCATAAGAAAAGGAATTTCCTATACTGTTCTTTCATTAAAATTTCTGTAAGTTTGTAAAAATAAGAAATCCAAAGTTGTAAATCACTATACAGCTATTTCTGCTAATAAATCATGTTTAATGTTACGGGAAACGATACGAACACAGATGAAATTATAAATATGTTTAAGTTTATGCATAATATCCAATCAAAATCGAAATTTAAACATAGGATGACATTAGATTTTGATTATATATTCCTCGTTACCATTATTTACAATTGTGTATCACAAAAAGTTGTTTTATTTGTATTACATCATAATGTAACACTTGTTTTGTTGTAGTGCTCTTTCTAAAACAGTGACAAGTGCCCGTATGATGTACCTACGGGTACATTAAATTATAAAATTTTATATTATGAAATTAAAACTTTTTTAATGTTACAAATGCGCTTCATACCCCCCTAATATTGTTAAAGGAGGTATAGTAATCGTACTAACAATCCATTATCAAAACAAAGTATTTTTACTTCCTTGTACAAAGTAAAGGAAGTATTGTATTCGCGAAATATTTCGGTTTTCAGATTTCAACGGAAATATCCATTTTGACCACCCCTGAATCCATTCTGACTAATTTCGTCGTGACGTCTGTACGTACGTACGTATCTCGCATAACTCAAAAACGGTAAGCCGTAAAAAGTTGAAATTTTGTATTTAGGACTTCTATAACATCTAGTTGCGCACCTCCCTTTTTGGTAATTACATAATTTCCAGAAATGGTACTTTATTTGAAGCCTATAATAAATTTTAATAAAAAACTATATTAAAATATAATCCAAAACTTTTCAAATTTTGTATATAAGACTTTTATGTCAATTGGAATAACGTAGCAGATTTTGGTTAAAACAGGCTAACCGGAAGTGATATATTACCTTAAGTTGTTAATAGTTTTTCTTGAATAAAATGGTTTAATTTTGATTTTAGAAATAATTGCTTCAAATAAGAGTTTTAGAGAATTAAATTCTGCGTCTAGCACATCAAGTATTATTAAATTACCCCTTGGTATAAGCGAGATACATATGTAAATTTAAAACATATACTTTTTGGTTTTTGTAATGAAGCTTGCTATGGATTAGGTCAAGAAATAACAAAAAAAAAAAATAAAAAATAGATGTCAAATTACGTCAAATACGTGCAATTTTATAATTGAGTCTATACTTGATATTAGTTTTGCGTACAAGGAAGTCGTGTGGTGTCCACATTAGATTTTTTATTTTTACATTCAAGGGAAGAATTGATTGTCTTTTGTTAACAATTGGTCAACCGGAAGTAGTTGATTACTTGAAAAAATAAACAGTTTTTCTTAAAAAATATTATTTTTGTCTATTATTATTTCACAAACATATTTTGTAAATTGTATTTGACAGAAAATTTAAATAATTGTTCCTGTATTTGAACATACATACTTCCGATATTAAACTGCATTTTCAAAAAGAAATATTCAAATTTATTAACACTGATATTAATGGGAAAATCAAAATTCAGTAGTATTTCTCGTTTTGTCATTAAAATCAAAGTCAAATGCTAAAAAATTACAATATTATTATATTTACCGGTTTCAGGATTTTTATCCATTGTTTACATGTATAAAAGTAGGCTGGTAACTAAGTAATAACTGTATCTGTATGGTAATATTATTACCATACTGATTTGTCAACAACGGTCTACAAAATGAAAATAAAATAAAATGAAAATATAATGCTCTTCATTAATATATACAGATAACGTTAGCCTATCGTTCTAAATACGGTCTACTTTATTCTAAAGTAATAAGCATTAGGAATAAAGCAGATAATTTGAATATTTGTCATATTGACATATGTCAAAATTTCTGTTAACCATAGCAATCTGAAAGTAGCATTAATGAGAGAATTTCAAAAAATTATATTTAACAATGTCTTAATTTTCTGAAACCGATAAACTATTGAACAAACCACGGATGTTATGAATCATAACAAGCCTTAGATGTCTTAAAATCCGAGCTCGTAGAGCGAGGATTTCAAACTGACATCTGCGGCAGTTATGATGTGCATAACATTCCTAGGTATGTTATACAGCTATTAACATACCTGGGAATGTTATGTATATCATAACTGCCGAAGATGGCGGTTTGAAATCAGAGTTCGTAGAGCGAGGATTTTAAGACATCTAAGGCTTGTTATGATTAATAACATCCGTGGTTTGTTCAATAGTTTATCGGTTTCAGAAAATTAAGACATTATTGATAAATATCATTTTTCGAAATTTTCTCATTAATGCTACTTTCAGGTTGCTATGGTTAACAGAACAATTATTTTGACATATGTCAATAAGACAAATATTCAAATTATGTGCTTTGTTCCACATGTTTATTACTTTAGAATAAAGTAGACCGTATTTAGAGCGATAGAATAACGTTATCTGTATGTATTAATGAAGAGCATTATATTTTCATTTTATTTTATTTTTATTTTGTAGACCGTTGTTGACAAGTCAGTATGGTAATAATATTACCATACAGATACAGTTATTACTTAGTTACCAGCTTACTTTTGCACATGTAAACAATGGAATAATATCCTGAAACCGGTAAAGCACATAATTTGAATATTTGTCATATTGACATTTCTCAAAATAATTGTTCTGTTAACCATAGCAATCTGAAAGTAGCATTAATGAGAGAATTTCAAAAAATTATATTTATCAATAATGTCTTAATTTTCTGAAACCGATAAACTATTGAACAAACCACGGATGTTATGAATCATAACAAGCCTTAGATGTCTTAAAATCCTCGCTCTACGAGCTCGGATTTCAAACTGACATCTGCGGCAGTTATGATGTGCATAACATTCCTAGGTATGTTAATAGCTATAAATGCTGAATTTTAAAAAATGTTAATAGTTCTATCTAATACAAGAACAATTTATTTGAATTTTCGCTTTACATATTGTTACAAGATAACAAAAATTATGAAAATACATGCTTCATACTATAATAATACACTATGTACGTGTAATATTGCATGTAAGTAATTGTAAAACTAAAAAATACATAAGAGTAACTGAAAAAATATTTACCACTACAACAATGCAAAATTCCCATGAAAAAAACAATAAACTAACAAACACATAACACACACATGCACGTACATTTACGTATGATCGTTTGCCATGTTGTCACAGAGCACATCAACTCATATTTACATCACATAGGGCCTTAATATCGTTGTAGTTGTCGTAAGTCGGATCGGTAGACAGAATTCGAGAACCAACCTCGCTCTATAGCAATCGCGGCTCAACTGAGGTGTACACAGCAGAGACCGAGAAGCGTTTACAACACCGTTGCACCGACGCAGAAGAATAAGGCTGACTAAGCGAGGATGGGAAATGGATGGGTGACCGAAATAATGCATCACAGATGAAATAGGATAGGATTATTTTAGAAGTTT
This sequence comes from Harpalus rubripes, assembly GCA_963082715.1. NCBI lineage: Eukaryota > Metazoa > Arthropoda > Insecta > Coleoptera > Carabidae > Harpalus > Harpalus rubripes. Next base: position 65,946,763 of record OY720455.1, read on the forward strand.
GCCTAAGTAAAGTAATCATTTCTCTTAATTTCGGATTGTGGCAGAAAACGACCCTCTTTATTTATTAAGTTTATAATTTTATTGTTTATAAACTATTTAATTATTAATAATTACAAAACTTTAAGTAAACTTTACGAGGGTAGCACCAAAAGTTTCTGCAAACTATTGGTAGAAAACAAAAGTTTCCAGAAATTATTTTTACCTCCCGCTACCCTTGGTAAGGGAGGTATAGGGATCGTGCTAAAAATCGCATATCGAGATTTTGGTAAATGACAACGTTTTAAGGTCCCTAGAATCCAATTTTAACATTTTCACAATGGTGTCTGTGTGTATGTGTATGTGCGTGTGTGTAAAATCGGATAACCGGAACTGGCACTTTACTAGAAGCTCAAAATAGTTTTTCTTCGAAAAATACCTTTAAATGTTATCTTTTTCGAGATTAATGCTATTATAAGAATTAAAGATTATTACATTTTCTATAGATTTGCATCAATGCTTTTTCTATATATTTTATGGATAAATTTGTAAAATTATCTATAATTTAAATCCCAGAGTCTGCGTTTTAAACAAACAAAATGCAATTATTCAAATGTATGTAACTGACAGATAAATGTCACTATCAAAGAACTAATCATTTCAAAATAATTTAATACATTTTCCATCATAAGTAAATACGTAGGTATGTATTTAGATTAATAAAAATTAACGATTCACAAAAATATTTAAGCTAATCCTCATTTTTGGATTAGTGAATTCTATTCTATCCCGGTATTTACAATTTAATCTTCATTTTATTATAGCTCCGGTGGCTCAATGGTTAGAGTAACGCCTCATGTCATGAGTGCCCTCGGGGCTCTGGGTTCGAATCCCAATAATGCATGGATGTGTGTGACTGTGAACCCACTCTGTAATTGGGATGTAATTCTGCTGAGGGATTTAAAAAAAGATAGTTACTTGGATTAGATTAGACTATATTTTAAGAAATAAATTGTCAAAATCAGAGTAAAATCCGCTAATCCAAAAATAAGGATTAACTTAGGGCTGTAAATGGCGAGAGGTATTGTGTTGGCCACACCAGATTTTTTATTATAGTAATCAAATTTTCTTTGTTTTAATCAAGCTTTTCTTTGTTGTAATCCAAAATCTTTAGAAAAACCCTAAGGATAATAATCAGAGGAACATATTTTCATTAAATTGCCGCACTCTTAATACACATATACATACACGGTCATACATCAAAAAGCGGGCTATAGGCGTTTAATATTGGTAATCAGTTTTCCTTTGCGCAAAAGTTCCCAATTAATTTTTGATAAAAATGTTTCAAATAAATCTTGTAGATAATTAAATTCTACGCCTAATTCACTAAACTTGCTTTTTAACATGGTATTAGGTAAATGATTTTATTTCTAATTCATTGTATGCTATTATATAGAACTATGCTCTGTTCCATTTAAGCCATTCAGAAGATGGCGCTCGCATCAACGCCAGTTTTAAGTGAACTTGTCTCTTGTCTCCTATTTCAGCTAATCAGAGAGGTCAAAACAATTTCCTATTCTCTGCAATATTGAATGGCTTAAATGGAGCAAGGTATATTTACTTAAAAAACGTCAAAAAATAAAATGGGAGAGGGGGGCATTTATATATAAGAACAAAGGCGATTGATACGTTAGGATCGGCTCTGCACCCGTGGCAAACAAATTGTTATGTACCAATTAGAAATTTTCCTATCTTCTAATGCAATATTGACAGTAGGACCGGATTTTGAGAAAAAGGAGGCAATCATTTTTGTACTAAAACTTCGAACTCGTTTTACTTGACAGGATTTGGGTCTGTTGGAAAGACCCATTGAGCTTCAAGTTTAAATGCATTCATCACCTGTTATAAATATCATATACTGCTTTGGATTTACCTTCGTTGTATTTTTTAATGTTTTAATACACGATGTTGCTTTTGACCATCATTTAAATTATGAGGTATCCAACGGTAACAAACTTTCCTGCCTTTTAGATGATCGAACAAAATATTATTTATAGCGATTAATAATGCCCAAAGTAACCCGTATAATTCTGTATGTGACACGGTTGTCTTCTTTAATCATTGTACGAATAGCAGCTATGTTTTCATCCGTAACTGCAGAAATTGGCCGATTTTCGCGTAAATCGTCATTGATTCGATGAAATTTATATTTATTGTACCAGCTGTGAACAGACCTGATACTAGGTGCTTTATTTCCAAAAGCATCCCGAAGCTTTTCGAAGCAAATTTTAAAAAATGTAAAGTATCATGACTAGGAAATTTTCTGTTTTTAACTGCATTTTCAGTACGACGTGCGTACTTTAAAACTGTATGGAAAATTACTGATAACAGATAACGAATTGTAACAAGAACTGTCATCTAAGGATGTACTTTTGTTTTTGCCATGCATTTATTTTTCGTAGCTACTAACGAAACGAAAATTACAAATATATTCTTAATCACAAACACATTTTTTTTTGCGATATGAAATTTTCGAATGTTACGTGCGTCAACCTTGTCCCATCTTTGAGTGACAGCTGTAGGGCATTGTTCGTTTCGTACCCCCTTATATTTGCATGGAGCGTTTTAATAAATGGATTAAAATCAGTGCATTCAACCCGTTACGGCCCTACGACTGTCCACATTCACAGAGCAAGGGCTGTACTGTATACTATCCTGTAACAGTTGTAGAATGCCGCAATCGTTTCACAAATTGTAAATGGTTCATTTGCATTTACACCGAGTGATATGTGAACGAATTTTTGCTAGCCATTTCATTTTTTGCCGTGAATACAATAGAATTAAAATTTAATATATCAAATCGCGATTTTAAACTTCAAAATGAAATTAAAGAAATTTTTACCTCCCGCTACCCTTGGTAAGGGAGGTATAGGGATCGTGCTAAAAATCGCATATCGAGATTTTGCTAAATGACCACCATTTAAGGTCCCTAGAATCCAATTTTAACATTTTCACGATGATGTATGTGTGTATGTGTGCGTGGATCCTCCACTCTAACTCAAATACTATCATTCAGAAAAATTTTAAATCTTGTATTTCGAACTTTTTCTGTATTGGGAAGATCCCATTAGATTTTGGTGAAAATCGGATAACCGGAAATGGCACTTTACTAGAAGCTCAAAATAGTTTTTCTTCGAAAAATACCTTTAAATGTTATTTTTTCGAGATTAATGTTATTATAAAAATTAAAGATTATTAAATTTTCTACAGATTTGCATTAATACTTTTTCTATATATTTTATGGATAAATTTATAAAATTATCTATGATTTAAATCCCAGATCCTACGCTTTAAACAAACAATACTCCTTGGCAGTTATTCAAACGTATGTAACTGACAGATAAATGTCACTATCAAAAAACTAATCATTTCAAAATAATATTAGTAACGTTTTAAAAAGAAAAAGTAAATAGAACAATAGAAAAGGAATTCAACACAGTTTCCAGCATAAGTATATGTATTTAGATTAATAAAAATTAACGATTCATAAAAATATTTAAGCTAATCCTCATTTACTGGATTAGTGAATTTTATTCTATACCGGTATTTAAAATTTAATCTTCATGTTATTATAGTTCTGGTGGTTCAATGGTTAGAGCAACGCCTCATCCATGAGTGCCCTAGAGGCTCTGGGTTCGAATCCCATTAAGAAATGGATGTGTGTGAGTGTGAACCCATTCTGTAATTGGGATTTAATCCTGTTGAGGGGTTTAAAAAAAGGTAGTTACTTGGATTAGATAAGACTATATTTTAAGAAATAAACTGTTAAAATTAGAGTAAAATTCGCTAATCCAAAAATCTTTTTTTGTGACTCGGGCTGTAAATGGCGGGAGGTATTGTGTTGGCCACACCAGATTTGTTAATTTAGTATTTTGAAGGCATATTTAATTCTTGCAGCACTACTGATTTTATAAAATCTGGTATAACAAAAAAATTACATAATTACAATTACATCACATTAACATTGGTTGTTTTTGCATTATACCATAGATATATCAGTCCATTATTATTACCCAATTATGCTTATAGATATACGCAAAAATATATTAGATGGGTGGTCATTCTATAAGCCATTTTACAAGGTTGCGTGCTGTTGAATTTAAACAACGAATTTTGCGAATTCTTTTCTAAGTTTTCCAAGTTGTGCTTAAGTTTTTCAGCCGAGTCTTTGTGCAGAAGAATTGTACATTTTCTCTTTTATGCTATGGTATTCATGACCATTTGAACTTTGAGTTCGTGACAGTTTGAATGCAACATAAAATCGTGCGTTGTTCGAGCACGACGGGATTATAATTTTTTAACACCTGGGAAGATTAAACACAACGTTTCACGACTGAGAATTTTTAATTTATGATTCTAAAGATGTCATTCAGGAAAGTGACACTTATTTTAATTTATAGACCAGGCGAAAAAATAAAAGAAATGCATTTTTGACTTCTCTTGAATCTCCTGGCGGTTAAAAGTTGAACTAATGTTTGGCGCCATTGGATAAACAGTTGAATTGAATGTTTTCCCGCGCGTTTATCCAATAGGGAATTTTATTTTCCTAGTTGTGGCTATATGCGCGGCGTGTTCCTATATTCAGTCGCACATTCGCTCAATGGCAATGAAGAAGTGTTTGTGAAATTGTGTTAATACCGGGACAGTTTTCTATGTGTTTGGTGTATTTATAGACTCAAATTTCGTGTATTTCAATACTATAACAAATAAACAATATAAATGAATGTGTATTTGTGTAATATTATACTTTAAACGTGAGTAAATTAAAAGATAAGTGCGTAAAACACTCAGGTTAGTTTAGAGTTTATTGATCCGACATTTTCACAAAGATGAAATTTGTAAAACTGTTATTATTGTGCAAAGATGTCTTCTAAAAAACGTACGAGCAGTTCGGGACTCGATTCCCGATCAAAAGATCTGCGATCTGGTTCTCGTTCACGGATTCCGAGTTCAAGTAAACTGCGTATGGATAGCAGGCCTCAACAACCGCGTATTACTGGTAAATTATATGTTATTTAAGTGAGTTTTTTGTACTTATTTGAGTGGTAGATCCCAGTCTACCTGCAGGGCGAAGACGCGAGATTGATACTGTGATGAAAAAGGCAAGAAGTTCTGAGAATTCCAACGGATATTGGGACAAGAAGTTACTTGAAGTTGAAGCTAAAGATCCCAACAGGTAGGAAATATAATTTAATAATGAATAAAGTTGTCAAGCGTAGTTATATGTAGTTGTTTGAAAGATGGGGGTAGTTTCAACCACTTCTAAATAAATTTTACATATTTGCGAATAATTTCAAAGATTTTTTAACAGTTTTGAATAAATTTCAGACCTTTACAAAAAATATAAAACACTTTCAGGCAGTTCTGAATAAATTTAAAACGTTTAAGAATCATTTAAAATAATTTCAGCGTATAATCTGTCTTCAACGATACTTGCGAAGCCATCTAGCGTCTCTGTGTGAACTAAACCATCAAAATAACATTTATGTTGATAATGAAATAAAATAAAAACCCCGCTAAATCTCGCCCATTCGCTCATTCATATTTACAAATATTTTCCAGGCAAAATAAATCGAATTTAGTTTGATTTCAATCATTTGTAGCCTGTTCTAAAATAGATTCTACCAATAAGAGAACTCTCAGAATTAAGTGAGATGCTGCCACCTACTAGTAATTTTTGAACTATATACCTGATACTCGTAACATATTTTCAGGATGTTTTAAGAATATTTTTTCATGTTTCGAGCATTTCTAAATAAATTTCAGACATACAGGGTAAACTGAATACATTTCAGACAGTTTTAAATAAATTTCAAACTAGTAGTTTCAGGCATTCCTGAAATAATTTCAGACAGTTTCAGGACGGTCTAAATTAATTTCAGACCTTGGGGAATAATTTCAGATAGTTCTAAATCAATTTCAGAAATATGGGAAATTAAAAATAACTTTCAATCTGTTTTGACTGTATTTTAGACTTCAGGAACAATTTCGAACATTACCTGACAATTCTAAATAAATTTCAGTAATTTTTTGAAACAATTTCAAAAAGTTTCAGACACTTTTGATTAAACTTCAAACCTTTGGGAATGTTTTTAGATAGTTTCCAATAATTTTGAATACATTTCAGCGCTTTGGTAACAATTTCAAACACTTTCAGCTACTCCTGAATAAATTTCGGTGTGTCAGGCTATTCTAAACAAATTTCAGACCTTTAGGAATAATTTCATACATTTTTAGCCGGTTCTAAATAAATTTCAAGAAGTTTCAGGCAGTTCTATATATTTTTCAGACTTGCAAACATTATCAGAAAGTTTCAGACCCTTTTGAATAAATTTTAGTTTTTTGGGTCTATTTTCACACAATTTTCGATAGTTTTGAATACATTTCAGCGCTTTGGAAACAATTTCAGCCATTCCTGAATGAATTTCGGACAGTTTCAGACATTTCAAAATAAATTTCAAACCGTTTGGAATATTTTCAGATAGTTTCCGATAGTTTTGAATACATTTCAGAGCTTTGGAAACAATTTCAAACATTTTCAGACAGTTCTAAATCAATATCAGACCTTTATATTATCAGAGAGTTTCAGATGCTTTTGAATACATTTTAGTCCTTCGAGAATGTTTTCAGGTAGTTTTGAATACATTTCAGCGCTTTGGAAACAATTTCAGCCATTGTTGAATTAATTTCGGACAGTTTCAAACATTTCAAAATAAATTTCAGACCTTTGGGAATATTTTCAGATAGTTTTCGATAGTTTTGAATACATTTCAGCGCGTTGGAAACACTTTTGAATACATTTTAGTCCTTCGGGAATGTTTTCATGTAGTTTTGAATATATTTCAGTGCTTTGGAACAATTTCGGCCATTCCTGAATGAATTTCAGCCAGTTTCAGACATTTCAAAATAAATATCAGACCTTTGCGAATATTTTCAGACAGTTTTCGATAGTTTTGAATACATTTCAGCGCGATGGAAACAATTTCAGCCATTCCAGAATGAATATCGGAGTTTCATACATTTCAAAATAAATTTCAAACTGTTGGGAATATTTTCAGAGTGTTTCCGATAGTTTTGAATACATTTCAGAACTATTTAAAACATTTTCAGACAGTTCTAAATCAATTTTAGACCTTTGGAAGTAATTTCATATCGTTCTAAATAAATTGGGAATATTATCAGAGTTTCAGACACTTTTGAATACATTTTAGTGCTTTGGAAACAATTTTAGCGATTCCTGAATGAATTTCAGAGTTTCATACATTTCAAAATAAATTTGAAACCATTGGGAATATTTTCAGAGCGTTTCCGACAGTTCTAGATCAATTTCAGACATTTGGAAGTAATTTCATATCGTTCTAAGTATATTGTTTTAGACACTTTTGAATACATTTCAGCGCTTTGGAAACAATATCAACCATTCCTGAATGAATTCTGCAGTTTAAATATTTTCAGATAGTTTCTGATAGTTTTGAATACATTTTAGAGATTTGAGAACAATTTCAAACATTTTTAAATAAATATATCATCACGGCATATTACCCATTGCTGGATGTGCCAATCTGCTTTGTTCGCAGATATCGGTAATGATGATGACATTTGTACCGTGCGGGCGTTTACCAGGCGTCACCTCACGGGCACTCATTGCTGGCGTGGAGAGTGCACCACAGGGGTCAATTTTGTGCCATTTAAACATTTTCAGACAGATCTAAATCAATTTCAGACCTTTGGAAGTAATTTCATATAGTTGTAAATAAATTGGGAATATTTTCAGAGAGTTTCAGACACTTTGAATACATTTTAGTCCTTTGGGAATGTTTAGGTAGTTTTGAATACATTTTAGCGTTTTGGAAACAATTTCAGCCATTCCTGAATGAATTTCAGAGTTTCATACATTTTAAAATAAATTTTAAACCGTTGGTAATATTTTCAGAGAGTTTCCGAATAATTTTGAATACATTTCAGAGCTTTGGGAACAATTTCAAATATTTTCAGACAGTTCTAAACAATTTCAAACCTTTGGGAATATTTTCAGACAGTTTTCGATAGTTTTGAATACATTTCAGCGCGTTGGAAACACTTTTGAATATATTTTAGTCCTTCGGGAATGTTTTCAGGTAGTTTTGAATACATTTCAGCGCTTTGGAAACAATTTCAGCCATTCCTGAATGAATTTCGGACAGTTTCAGACATTTTAAAATAAATTTCAGACCTTTGGGAATATTTTCAGACAATTTTCGATACCTAGTTTTGAATACATTTCAGCGCGTTGGAAACAATTTCAGCGCGTTGGAAACAATTTCAGCCATTCCTGAATGAATTTCGGAGATTCATACATTTTAAAATAAATTTCAAACCGTTGAGAATATTTTTAGAGAGCTTCCGATAGTTTTGAATAGATTTCAGAGCTTTGGGAACAATTTCAAACATTTTCAGACAGTTCTAAATCAATTTCAGACCTTTGGAAGTAATTTCATATAGTTGTAAATAAATTGGGAAATTATCAGAGAGTTTCAGACGCTTTTGAATACATTTCAGTGCTTGGGGATCATTTCCTATTTATGTGAGACGCCATTTTGTTTTCAGGTGGCGCCACAGCGGCTACAAAGCAATGTACATCGGTTCTAGCAGTCGTTCGGTGTCTCGACGGAGCAGCGGCAGCCGCAGCCGAAGCTCGCGGTCTCGGTCACGCTCGTTCGTGCGGCAGCGGGCCGGCCGGGGGGCCCCCATGGCCACGGCCAGCGGCAGCGCAGCGCCTCGATCTCCGCGCACTCCCACATCGCTCTCCAGTTGCTCGGACGACTCCTGCTCCGTATGCGAGCCTTCCTCTCGCAGTCGACTGCGTCGCGACGCCAACCGTCGGCCCCGTGAGAGGTAATACGATTACGATGAAAATGATTCGCGAATCATTCGGGCTACCGCGCGCTATTACTATATGTACCTACTCTAAACTCGGCCCATACTATCTTAACAGAGCTAGCGAAACTTCTAAAGGTAAGTAATTCAACTGGTAAGTTATAAACAACATTTATCATTAATGAAAGGTATGGAATTTATTTCACTAAAATACATATAACGTATCTAACAGTGGCGGCTCGTGCATCAAAACTTTGGTGAGGCATACGTGCCGCAGACAATTTTTTTTTCCACTCAAGGTCAAATGCTTTATAATTGAAAGTTATATTTTTTAAAGGATGTGCAGCTGCATGTTTTTCCCCTTTCATGTACAAAAATAAATTGCCAGACCACAAAACATTTCTTCCACCTTCGAATTTCAATTTTTCTTGCACTATCAATTGCGGTAGAAATATTTTGCTTCCTTAAAAGTACTAATATACAAGTTGAAGCAATCTTATATTAGTAGTACTAGTAAAAAGTATGCACGGCCAACAATAGCTATTTGTGTATTAAGAGCGCAAAATGGGACATTGTCGATTGAGAGGTTGTTGACGCGCGACCCAGGAGCGCGGCATTCTCTCGAAATCGACAATGTCCATTTGCGCTCGAAACACACACAAGATTTTTTCTACAGTCCTCTACTAAAACAAAAAAATAATAAAATGCACACTTTGTACTTACAGTAATATTCAATAGTTTTGTAGTGAAGATAGGAACGTATTCAAATATGACTTCAAGATATTGTTTTGGCTTTCGGTTTTACAAAAAATTAATGCCAATGTTGTAATGAATATTATAAGTTTTTGTATAATTTATTTGTTTCAAGTACATTAAACTAGTGCAGTGAAAAAGTGGATGGCCATTGGGAGCGTTCACGCCAAACTTTTGAAGGTGGAAGCACAACTGTTTACACAATTTATTTTATATTTATTTATCGTTATTTTCCATTCTTCTTGAGCTATTGCTTCAATCTATTCTAAGCATTTTATACTTTCGGTTTTGTAAATGAATGCCCTATTTTATATTCATAGTAGTGCGGCATTTTATTTGGTTATGTAATATACCGACAGAGCAGTTATGTCAGATTGACTTGTGAAGGTGATACATGTGTAACTACAGTGCCATTAGTTCCTGACTAAATGTTTCTATTAAGAATGTAGACAAGTGACATTTTTCAACATTGATAGTTAGAAATTTGGACAGCGAGCGTTTTTCTACTTTGTGGTGCATGAGCGGCAAAGTGACACTTTGCGTTGACAAAAAAGAGCGCAAATGGCTACTTTCTATATACACTGTAGAAAATAGTTATTTACATTATACGTGCGGTAGGTGTTATTTTACAACGCGAGGTTAATAAAACCGAGCGTTGTACAAATACCTAACGCACACATTATGTATTAAATTTTTTGGCCGAGATATCTACTAAAATATGTATTTTCTATAAATTTTGCTTGTTAACCTTAAACCATTGTTGTCATCAAGCGAGCTATCAAAACAATTTATTGTAGGCTCAGCATCAAGGCGCTTTGGAAACCAACGAAACGTCAAAATAATCAAAAAATTGTATTTCTTGTTATATTTGTAATCATATATATCAAAGAGAAAAATGTCAGACAGTGACGAATCTATAACATCTACTCCGCCAGAGTTACGCGAACAAGCAAAAAATGTTTCATCGGAATTACTCCCTGAAAAATCAAATGCCCGTTATAAAAGATAATATCAAGTTTTCATACGGTGATGTGACGAAAAAAAGTCAACAATTGAGAGGTTGGGTTGGGACAAGACCAAGAATTTGCACTTTGATTATTTTATTTATTAGGGATGTCTATTGTCTATGCTGGAAGGAAATTAAGGTTAGGTAGATTAGTTCCTACATACGCAGTTCCTACAGACTACATGAATGATTCTAATGTTACCTACCCTTTTCGACATTCTTCATTAAAATTAATTTCAAACATTTGAAATAAAATAAATAATTCTCATCAATCATTCCACTTATTTTATCATTTGACAATTTTGACATATTGACATTGCCGACTGAGACTTATGCCAAAAGATGGCGCTGGCGGATTAAATTAAATGAAATTCAGTTTTATTTATTTATTTATTTACTATTATTGTACGAAAATTGCGGTAGCTAGTGTTTTTGTAGGCACTCTTTATTATTACAAAGTAGATTGCTTTATTAGTGGCCTATTAAAACTTAAAAATATGGGTGTGTATTACTTTATTCGGTGCGGTAAAGTCATGGCATGTGTAAAATCGCAATTACCATGGACGCCAACGATGTGTGATTGTTATGTTTACACTTTAGGAGGCCAAAAAATAATTTATTAAGTACTTCAGTGCCGACAAGCCAGTTATATTTATCATAGCAGGTGTTAGTTGCATCTTGCCTCCTTCTCCAATATTTATTAATGATGCACTAAGATGAGAACAAAGCAGAGATGGTCTGTTTGTTTTAAATCTTTGACAAACAGTTTATCTTCATAAGACAGTCGATGAAATGGATTTTTGTTAATTAAAACAATATATTTAGAATTATTCCTTATATTATTATCATTTAATTCGAAGTTCTTATCTTTTAAAGTCCCAGTCGAAGCCATTACACTTGTTTTCAACTAAAATACAAAAACCCTACGTAGGTAAACTATAAAAACTACGAGAAAAATAAAAGAATTAAATACTTACTACCATACGTATCAAAGTCGCAAACCAGGGCCTATTATATATAATAAAAATGCTAGACATGTTATGTATATGTCGTTAATATTATTTAATCTGGCTTGCAACATGTACAGTAGATGTCGTGAACTTATTTACAAAATTTGTCAGCATGCCGCATTTGATTGTATACACGTACGATCTCGGTCTCTATAGGGCCGTGTGGAAAATAAAGTAACTATCTTTTATCCTTTACGCACTCATTGCATTTTGTATTTGAAGCACTGCCTCGAACAGCGCTGTCTAGCGCGCGTATGAATGACAGCCGTATCAAAAACATTAGGCAATATTAAGCATTAAACTACTCATTTGGATAAGCACTTCAAATATTTGATATTTATAAACACAAGCATAAATGGAATAAGTTGAAATTTAATTTACATACTACTTTACATTATTTACAGCTTTATTTCTTTTCTGGTGCGGCACTGCCTTACCTGCCTACCCTGACAAGCCGCCACTGATATCTAACATAAGTTTATTTGATGAAAGAGGTCTATATTTTTCTCAAAACTTTTATTACTTACGTTACTATATTTCCTCCACAAAATATAATTCATAAATCACTAAATGACCCTCCCTAACCCCCTATACACATAAACACAATCTTATTTCAGGTCTAGGTCGTATTCTGTCCCGAGCCGAAGTCGCGTTCTCTTAGCGCGTGACCGCGAACGCGAACGTGACCGCGACCGCGACAGAGAACGCGAGCGTGAACGAGAACGCGAGAGACCTCGCCCTCGCCCGGCAAGTCCTCCGGTGGACCCCAGGCGCCCTAGGGCTCCACCACCGCCAGCTAGGCCTACCAGAGCCCCGCAGGCTTCAGCGCAAAAACCGACCACCAGTCATGCTGGACTGCAGCCACAGAAAAAGAAAATTAAGGAGAAACCGAAGGAAAAGGTAAGAATGTATGTGAATAAGTTTCAGGAGACTTTCAATCGGTTACAAACAATTTAAGACGGCTATAAACAATTTTTTAAAAAAATCAGATAGGTTTCAGATTGTTCTAAATAAATTTCAGACATATACACGGTAAACTGAATACATTTCAGACAGTTTCAGGACATTCTAAATTAACTTCAGGCCTTAGGGAATAATTTCAGATAGTTCTAAATCAATTTCAGAAATTTGGGAAATTAAAAATAAACTTTCAATCAGTTTTGACTACATTTTAGACTTTCAGGAACAATTTCAAATACTTTCAGCTACTCCTGAATAAATTTAGGTGTGTCTAAACAAATTTCAGACCTTTAGGAATAATTTCATACATTTTTGGCCGGTTCTAAATTAATTTCAAGATGTTTCAGGCAGTTCTACATATTTTTCAGACTTGCAAACAATTTCAGAACGTTTCAGACACTTTTGAATAAATTTTAGTTTTTTGGGACAGTTTTCGATAGTTTTGAATACATTTCAGAGCTTTGGGAACAATTTCAAACATTTTCAGATAGTTCAAAATCAATTTCAGACCTTTAGACGTAATTTCATATCGTTCTAAATAAATTTGGAATATTATCAGAGAGTTTCAAACACTTTTGAATACATTTTAGTCCTTCGGGAATATTTTCAGGTAGTATTGAATACATTTCAGTGCTTTAGAAACAATTTCAGCCATTCCTGAATGAATTTCGGATAGTTTCAGACATTACAAAATAAATTTCAGACTTATGGGAATATTTTCATACAGTTTTCGATAGTTTTGAATACATTTCAGCGCGTTGGAAACACTTTTAAATATATTTTAGACCTTCGGGAATGTTTTCAGGTAGTTTTGAATACATTTCAGAGCTTTGGAGACAATTTCAGCCATTCCTGAATGAATTTTGGAATTTCATACATTTCAAGATAAATTTCAAACCGTTGGGAATATTTTCAGAGAGTTTCTGATAGTTTTGAATACATTTCAGAGTTCTGGGAACAATTTCAAACATTTTCAGACAGTTCTAAATCAATATCAGACCTTTAGATGTAATTTCATATCGTTCTAAATAAATTGGGAATATTATCAGAGAGTTTCAGACATTTTTGAATACATTTTAGTCCTTCGGGAATGTTTTCAAGTAGTTTTGAATACATTTCAGCGCTTTGGAAACAATTTCAGCCATTCCTAAATGAATTTTGGACCTTGGGGAATCATTTCAGATAGTTCTAAATCAATTTCAGATATTTGGGAAATTTAAAAAACTATCAATCAGTTTCAACTACATTTTAGACTTTCAGGAAAAATTTCAAATACTTTCAGCGACTCCTGAATAAATTTAGGTGTGTCAGGCTGTTCTAAACATATTTCAGACCTTTAAGAGTAATTTCATACATTTACAGGCAGTTCTATATATTTTTCAGACTGGCAAACAATTTCAGAAAGTTTCAGACACTTTTGAATAAATTTTAGTTTTTTGGGAATATTTTCAGACAGTTTTCGATAGTTTTGAATACATTTCAGCGCTCAGATAGTTCTAAAGCAATCTCAGACCTTTGGAAGTAATTTCATATCGTTCTAAATAAAATGGGAATATTATCAGAGAGTTTCAGACACTTTTGAATACATTTTAGTCCTTCGGGAATGTTTTAAGGTAGTATTGAATACATTTCAGTGCTTTAGAAACAATTTCAGCCATTCCTGAATGAATTTCGGATAGTTTCAGACATTACAAAATAAATTTCAGACTTATGGGAATATTTTCATACAGTTTTCGATAGTTTTGAATACATTTCAGCGCGTTGGAAACACTTTTAAATATATTTTAGACCTTCGGGAATGTTTTCAGGTAGTTTTGAATACATTTCAGAGCTTTGGAGACAATTTCAGCCATTCCTGAATGAATTTTGGAATTTCATACATTTCAAAATAAATTTCAAACCGTTGGGAATATTTTCAGAGAGTTTCTGATAGTTTTGAATACATTTCAGAGCTTTGGGAACAATTTCAAACATTTTCAGACAGTTCTAAATCAATATCAGACCTTTAGAAGTAATTTCATATCGTTCTAAATAAATTGGAAATATTATCAGAGAGTTTCAGACACGTTTGAATACATTTTAGTCCTTCGGAAATGTTTTCACGTAGTTTTGAATACATTTCAGCGCTTTGGAAACAATTTCAGCCATTCCTAAATGAATTTTGGACCTTGGGGAATCATTTCAGATAGTTCTAAATCAATTTCAGATATTTGGGAAATTTAAAAAACTTTCAATCAGTTTCGACTACATTTTAGACTTTCAGGAAAAATTTCAAATACTTTCAGCGACTCCTGAATAAATTTAGGTGTGTCAGGCTGTTCTAAACATATTTCAGACCTTTAGGAGTGATTTCATACATTATCAGGCAGTTCTATATATTTTTCAGACTTGCAAACAATTTCAGAAAGTTTCATACACTTTTGAATAAATTTCAGACCTTTGGGAATATTTTCAGGCAGTTTTCGATAGTTTTGAATACATTTCACCGCGTTGGAAACACGTTTAAATATATTTTAGACCTTCGGGAATGTTTTCAGATAGTTCTGAATATATTTCAGCACTTTGGAAACAATTTCAGTCATTACTGAATGAATTTCGGACAGTTTCAGACATTCAAAATAAATTTCAGACCTTTGGGAATATTTTCAGAGACTTTCAGATTGTTTTGAATACATTTTAGAACTTTGGGAACAATTTCAAACATTTTCAGACAGTTCTAAATCAATTTCAGACCTTTCGAGAACAATTTCATATACTTTCAGGCTGTTCTAAATAAATTTCATACCTTAAGACAATAATTTAAAACATTTCCAAGCGATTCTATTTTTTTAGATCTTTAGGAATAATTTCAAATAGATTCAGATAGTTTTGACGTTCAAGAATAATTTCAGACAGTTATAATTAAATTTCAGACATTTGGGTATAATTTTAAATACTTTCAGACAGGTCTACTTAAATTACAGATCTTTGGAAATAATTCCAGAAAAATGATTAGATTTCAGACTTTTGGGAACACATTTTTATCCCGTTCCTGTATTTGAATTTAAAAAATATGTCTGAATTAACAAATCTACAATCTTCCCAGCCGATAGCAACGCGTATAAAGACCGAACGCACGAAACCCAAGCCCCGGCGTCGATCCCCAGCCGAGTCCAGCGGTTCAGACGACAGTTCCAGTTCTACTTTATCAGCTGTTGTTGCGTCTACCCGACTTACACTCAGTGAACGCTTTGGCAAAATGGCACAATGGTCCGTTGACCGAAGAGACATAGAAAATATGCGAATCACAAAGAATTCCAACTCGGGAGATCTGAAAGTCATGATAGAAGAAGAGAGGATGTATGACAGTCCGCCTTTGAGGTACAGGTAAGTTTTATTAATCGGCAATTAAACGGGATTTTTTTTAAATTTCAATACGTACTTATAATTAATTCACACTTTTTTTGTTACAATTTTAGAAATTTTTAGACTTTTGGGAATAATTTCAAAAAGTTTCAGACGGTCTTGAATAAATTTCAGACTTTTAACAATAATTTCAGAAGGTTTTAGACAGTTATAACTAAATTTCAGACCTTTGGGAATGTTATAAAAAAGTTTCAGACCAATTTGATTAAATTTTAGTCAGTTTCAAATTGTTCTTCATATATTTCAGATATCAGGCATTGATTTCATACATTTTTAGACAGGTCTAAATAAATTTCAGACCTTTCAGAATAGTTTCGAACATTTTTTCATAGATTTAACATATTTGGGAATAATTCTAAAAGGTTTCAGGTGGATTTGCTTAAATTTCAGGAGGTTTCCAACAGTTTTAAATATATTTCGGACCGTTGGAAATACATTTTAGACTTTTTGGAATAATTAAAATAATTTTAGACCGTCTAAGTTAATGTTACAACATTTGAGAACAATTTTTAAAAGTTTCAGCTATTTCTAAATAAATTTCAGGCCTTTCAGAATAAATGCAATACGTCTCAGATCTTTGGGTATAATTTGAAGCATTTTCAGACAGTTATAAATATATTACATATTTTTACGAATTAATAATTTCAAAGAGTTTCAGGCAAATCTGAATAAATTTCAGACCTTTAGGAATAATTTAAAACACTTTCAGACTGTTTTAAATAAATTTCAGATCTTTGGGAATGATTTCAAGTATTTTCAGACAATTTTAAATAAAATTCAGACCTTTGAAAGTAATTTCAAAATGTCTCAGAGAATTTTGAATAAATTTTAGACCTTTGGGGATAATTTTGAAAAGTTTTATACAGTTTTAATTAAATTTTAGATCTTGGGGAATGATTTAAAATAATTTCAGGCATTTGTAAATAAATTTCAAACTTTTGGGAATAATTTAAAACACTTTCAGATAATTCTAAATAAATAGGATTAATTTCAAAGTGTTACAGATTGTTTTAAATAAATTTCAGATCTTTGGGAATGATTTCAAGTACTTTCAGACAATTTAAAATAAAATTCAGACATTTGAGAGTAATTTCAAAATGTCTCAGAGAATTTTGAATAAATTTTAGACCTTTGGGGATAATTTTGAAAAGTTTATACAGTTTTCATTAAATTTCAGATCTTGGGGAATGATTTAAAATAATTTCAGGCAATTCTAAATCAATTTCAAACTTTTGGGAATAATTTAAAACACTTTCAGATAATTCTAAATAAATAGGATTAATTTCAAAGTGTTACAGATTGTTTTAAATAAATTTCAGATCTTTGGGAATGATTTCAAGTACTTTCAGACAATTTAAAATAAAATTCAGACATTTGAGAGTAATTTCAAAATGTCTCAGAGAATTTTGAATAAATTTTAGACCTTTTGGATAATTTTGAAAAGTTTCATACAATTTTCATTAAATTTCAGATCTTGAGGAATGATTTAAAATAATTTCAGGCAATTCTAAATAAATTTCAGACTTTTGGGAATAATTTCAAACACTTTCAGATAGTTCTAAATAAATAGGAATAAATTCAAAATGTTACAGATTGTTTTAAATAAATTTCAGATCTTTGGGAATGATTTCAAGTACTTTCAGACAATTTTAAATAAAATTCAGACATTTGAAAGTAATTTCAAAATGCCTCAGAGAGTTTTGAATAAATTTTAGACCTTTGGGGATAATTTTGAAAAGTTCCATACAGTTTTTATTAAATTTTAGATCTTGGGTAATGATTTAAAATAATTTCAGACATTTCTAAATAAATTTCAGACTTTTGAGAATAATATCAAAGACTTTCATACAGTTCTAAATGAATAGGAATAATTTCAAAATGTTACAGATTGTTCTAAATAAATTTCAAACCTTTGGGAATGATTTCAAGTACTTTCAGACAATTTTAAATAAAATTCAGACATTTGAAAGTAATTTCAAAATGTCTCAGAGAGTTTTGAATAAATTTTAGACCTTTGGGGATAATTTTGAAAAGTTTCATACAGTTTTAATTAAATTTCAGATCTTGGGGAATGATTTAAAATAATTTCAGACATTTCTAAATAAATTTCAGACTTTTGGCAATAATTTCAAACACTTTCAGATAGTTGAAAATAAATAGGAGTAATTTCAAAATGTTACAGATTGTCTTAAATAAATTTCAGACCTTTGGGAATGATTTCAAGTACTTTCAGACAATTTTAAATAAAATTCAGACATTTGAAAGTAATTTTAAAATGTCTCAGAGAGTTTTGAATAATTTTTAGACCTTTGGGGATAATTTTGAAAAGTTTCATACAGTTATAATTAAATTTTAGATCTTGGGGAATGATTTTAAATAATTTCAGACATTTCTAAATAAATTTCAGACTTTTGAGAATAATATCAAAGACTTTCATACAGTTCTAAATGAATAGGAATAATTTCAAAATGTTACAGATTGTTCTAAATAAATTTCAGACCTTTGGGAATGATTTCAAGTACTTTCAGACAATTTTAAATAAAATTCAGACATTTGAAAGTAATTTCAAAATGTCTCAGGGAGTTTTGAATAATTTTTAGAACTTTGGGGATAATTTTGAAAAGTTTCATACAGTTTTAATTATATTTTAGATCTTGGGAAATGATTTAAAATAATTTCAGGCATTTCTAAATAAATTTCAGACTTTTGGCAATAATTTCAAACACTTTCAGGTAGTTCTGAATAAATAGGAATAATTTCAAAATGATACAGTTGTTTTTAATAAATTTCAGATCTTTGGGAATGATTTCAAGTACTTTTACATAATTTTAAATGAAATTCAGACATTTGAAAGTAATTTCAAAATGTCTCAGAGAGTTTTGAATAAATTTTAGACCTTTGGGGATAATTTTGAAA
The DNA here is from genome assembly GCA_963082715.1 of Harpalus rubripes. Lineage (NCBI taxonomy): Eukaryota > Metazoa > Arthropoda > Insecta > Coleoptera > Carabidae > Harpalus > Harpalus rubripes. The sequence continues at coordinate 65,965,705 of OY720455.1, forward strand.
AGTTTCATACAGTTTTAATTAAATTTCAGATCTTGGGGAATGATTTAAAATAATTTCAGACATTTCTAAATAAATTTCAGACTTTTGGCAATAATTTCAAACACTTTCAGATAGCTGAAAATAAATAGGAGTAATTTCAAAATGTTACAGATTGTCTTAAATAAATTTCAGACCTTTGGGAATGATTTCAAGTACTTTCAGACAATTTTAAATAAAATTCAGACATTTGAAAGTAATTTTAAAATGTCTCAGAGAGTTTTGAATAATTTTTAGACCTTTGGGGATAATTTTGAAAAGTTTCATACAGTTATAATTAAATTTTAGATCTTGGGGAATGATTTTAAATAATTTCAGACATTTCTAAATAAATTTCAGACTTTTGAGAATAATATCAAAGACTTTCATACAGTTCTAAATGAATAGGAATAATTTCAAAATGTTACAGATTGTTCTAAATAAATTTCAGACCTTTGGGAATGATTTCAAGTACTTTCAGACAATTTAAAATAAAATTCAGACATTTGAGAGTAATTTCAAAATGTCTCAGGGAGTTTTGAATAATTTTTAGAACTTTGGGGATAATTTTGAAAAGTTTCATACAGTTTTAATTATATTTTAGATCTTGGGAAATGATTTAAAATAATTTCAGGCATTTCTAAATAAATTTTAGACTTTTGGGAATAATTTCAAACACTTTCAGGTAGTTCTGAATAAATAGGAATAATTTCAAAATGATACAGTTGTTTTTAATAAATTTCAGATCTTTGGGAATGATTTCAAGTACTTTTACATAATTTTAAATGAAATTCAGACATTTGAAAGTAATTTCAAAATGTCTCAGAGTTTTGAATAAATTTTAGACCTTTGGGGATAATTTTGAAAAGTTTTATACAGTTTTAATTAAATTTCAGATCTTGGGGAATTGTTTAAAATAATTTCAGACATTTCTAAATAAATTTCAGACTTTTGGGAATAATTTCAAACATTTTCAGATAATTCTAAATAAATAGGAATAATTTCAAAATGTTACAGATTGTTTTAAATAAATTTCAGATCTTTGGGAATGATTTCAAGTATTTTCAGACAATTTTAAATAAAATTCAGACCTTTGAAAGTAATTTCAAAATGTCTCAAAGAGTTTTGAATAAATTTTAGACCTTTGGGGATAATTTTGAAAAGTTTCATACAGTTTTAATTAAATTTTAGATCTCGGGGAATGATTTAAAATAATTTCAGGCATTTATAAATAAATTTCAGACCTTTGGAGGTAATTTCAGACGGTTTAGACGAATTTAGAAAAGTTTCATGCACTTTTAAATCAATATTGGGCGGAGTTTAGAATAGGGTCCAGCTTTAAAATGCATTTTTTTTATTGGACTCTATTCTTTTATGTAAAATATCATATAAAAACATGAAATTAGACCTCGGATTACTACAAAAACTCATCAAATCATCACAAATCCTTGCTCCCGAGCCCTAATTTTGGTTTATTTTATGGAATAGAAGGGTAATGTACCGATATGTAATCATTTACATGCATTTTGAGCTTGGACCCTATTCTATACTTTGAATATTCCAGAATTTTTTTAAAAAAAATCAGTATATCGTATAATCGTCTATTTTGTTCCTAATCTAAAATATTTCCATAGCCATTCACCAGCGCCAATAGGGCACTATCCAGACGAACTACTCCTGAGTGGACCGTCGGGTCTAAGTGCCTGGGATGACGTACGCGTCCGATATCAATACTACAAAGATTTAGGCTATTTGAGGGACCTAACTCTTGACGATTATGTCAAATGGGAACAATGGTGGTACAAGTACCAAGATTGGCTCAATAATGAAAGATATTATGAGCATTGGCTGCATTCGCAAAGCCGTAGACGACGGAAGAGACTTCCAGCAACACAGAGATTAAATTGAAAATATAATAACCGATAAATATAAGTTTTATTATCGTAAGAATATGATAGATTTGTTGTATAAAGTTACAAATATTAACATTTTTTGTTGATTTACATTTAAGTACTCATGATTATCGTAGGAATTTTAAGCTATTTATATATTTCTTTATGTATTTGCTTGTATTATAATATCAATAAACTTATTTTCAATGTGTAGTCTATTGTTTAAATAAAACATTTTGGGTATTAACAAAAAATGGGTGGGGATATACAGGTGTCCAGTCTAACATGGGGATCTCAAGATATATAAGAGATACGAAGTCTGTTAAATTAGACAAAAGTTGGCCCATTAAAATATTTTAATGTTTTGTTATTTGCGAAAATTGCATAAGTCACTAGATATTGGCGAAAATGTAATTTTTATAGTTTTTACCTTCCGTCACCTTTAGGTAAGCAAGGTATTGTCTTTGGTCAAAAAATTCGATGATGAGTTTTTAATCAATAAACACGTTTTAGGGTCCCTAGAATACGAATTTACTATTTTTACGATGATGTCTGTATGTGTGTGTGTGTGTGTATGTATGTGTGTCTGTGTGTGTGTGTGTGTGTGTGTGTGTGTGTGTGTGTGTGTGTGTGTGTGTGTGTGTGTGTGTAACAAAATTTTCGTCTACGATAACTTCCATACTACAATTCTAAAAATTATAATTCTTTCGTATTTCTCTTCGTTACATCCATGCGAAGAGCTGATTAGATTTTGGTTAGAATTGGATAACCGGAAGTACCCTCATTTGAAGATTTTAACAGTTTTTCTTGAAAAAACTATGTTAAATATCACTTTTTCACATTTAATGTTATTATAAATATTCAAGAATATTATATTTTCTATACGATTTGATTGAATTTTATACTTAATATTAAATGGATATAGAGTTAAAAATATATAAAAAAATTTAATTTCATAAAGTAGCCATAGCTGTGGAAACAGCTACTATATTAAGAAAATTTTGATTGAAAGATGTCAGTGTCAAGTGAAATTGACATAGTGTGTTTGTCTTATAATTTTACTGGAAATAGGTATAGGATCTTTTGCTTTCTGTATGGAATTTGTATAAAATACATACAGGTAATGTACAAGAAATAATAATAATAAATCTTTTATTTCTGCAGATACATTACACTGTATATAGAAAACGTCACAAAATAATAATTTTCTGTATGAAATTTGCATAAAATACATGCAACTGCGGGAAGGTAATGTACAAGAAATAGAATATTTAATTTAGCAAGGAACTTTCCGTATGAAATTTGTACAAAATACATAAAACTGACGGAAGGTAATGTGCTGGACACATCAGATTTTTTATTTTTGCAAATAACTTCTAAATGTAAAATAATATTGGTTCGGTTTTTGAGGATTGATGTCAAAGTTTTCATTTTTATATGGACGCCATATTGGAAAGTTACACTAATGTCTATGTTCATTTGTTTCAAACTGCAAAAATTATTCAATGTATAGGTTAAAAACAATGGTTATTCAATTGTTTTTACAATAAAAATTAACCCACAAATATTGGTTACAAATTTAAATATTTTTTTTTAAATTGGTTTGAAGGCAATTTTCAGATGTTTCAGCGTACCTAGTGCCATCTTGAAGTAATCAGAGAAGTATAAACATTTTTTTTTTATTAGTACATTTGTTAATATTTTAATGACGTACAAAAATATATAACTACCCGAAATAAATTTATTATTTATTTAAACATTTTCTTTGTTCATTTGTTTCAAATTGCAAAAATGCAACAATTATTAAATTTATAGGATAAAAACAATGGTTGTTCAATTGTTTTTACAATAAAAATAAACCCATAAATAATGGTTACAAATTTAAATATATATTTTTACCTTCCGTCACCTTTAGGTAAGGAAGGTATTGTCTTTGGTCAAAAAATTCGGTGGTGAGTTTTTGACGAATAAGCACGTTTTAGGGTCCCTAGAATACGATTTTACTATTTTTACGATGATGTCTGTATGTGTGTGTGTGTGTATGTATGTGTGTGTGTGTGTGTGTGTGTGTGTGTGTGTGTGTGTGTGTGTGTTTGTGTCTGTGTGTGACAAAATTTTCTAATGCGATAACTCTAATACTACAATTCCAAAAATTATAATTCTTTCGTATACCTCTTCGTTACATCTATGTGAAGAGCCGATTAGATTTTGGTTATCATTGGTCAACCGGAAGTACTCTCATTTGAAGATTTTAACAGTTTTTCTTGAAAAAACGATGTTAAATATCATTTTTTCACATTTAATGTTATTATAAATATTAAAGAATTATTTATTCTCTATACAATTTGAATGTATTTTATACTTAATATTAAATGGACATAGAGTTAAAAAATTATAAAGACATTAAATATCATATATATTAGTCAGCTTTGCTATAACTCTGGAAACAGCTGCTACATTAAGAAAATAGAAAATTCTGATTGAAAGGTGTCAGTGTCAAGTGCAGTTGACAGTATGTTTATGTTATAATTTTACTGGAAATAAGGGATGTTTTGTTAGAAACTTTCTGTTTGGAATTTGTTTAAAATACATACAACTGTCTTAAGGTAATGTACAAGAAATATAATCTTTTTCAAGGAACTTTCTGTATGACATTTATACAAAATACATAGAACTGACGGAAGGTAATGTGCTGGCCACATCAGATTTTTTAAATTGGTTTGAAGGCAATTTTCAGATGTTTCAGCGTATCTAGTGCCATCTGGGAGAAATCAGAGAAGTATAAACAATTTTTTTTTATTAGTACATTGTACCCGAAATAAATTTATTATTTATTTAAATATTTTCTTTCTGTTTAAAATATATTACTATGTATTTGTATTATTTAGTTTTAAATTTTAATGTAGTAAATTATTTATTTATTTATTAATTATAGAGAGCTAAATTAACCTAAACAGAGCAAGTCCTGCTCTGGATTTATTAAAATTATATTTAAACCGCCGTTTTATTTTTAATAGCATATATTTACTGTAATATTGGGTAGTTAACTATAGATATATTATAGAGGCCGACACATACATATAAATAAACAAATAAAACAGTAACACCTGAAATCCTCAAAAGAATATCTATGATTTCTTATAAATTATAGACATCTTAAGAGGTCAACATATAAAACACCTGAAATCCTCCCAAGGTGGTCTGTTATCTATCATTTTAATTTCTAATTATAGATTTATAGACACCTTAAGAGGCCGAAATAACTATAAACCTGAAATCCTCTAAAGATATCTATATTTTCTAATGGATCCTACGTTATTCGTCAAGACATATAATTTTTCTTTTAATATTCTATGACGTAGTGTTAATCTTATTTTACCTAAGATTGATTGCCTATTTCTTTCACTTTCATACAAACGTACGTTTGAACATTATACTCATTTTTTTAAAAGTTTGATAGTCTCTATATCATAACATTTTAAGGTTTATTTTTAGTTTTGTTACTATAGTGGAGGACCCCATTTATTATTTAATAGTTATATTCTGTTATTATTAATTCAAATGTAGTAGGATCAATAATAAATTAATTGTTAACTACCCAGTATTATTTATTACGTAATCGTGAACTGATTTTGGGCGAGACTTTGAAAACCATGCCATTATTTTAATTTATTTTGTGATTGTGTCGTGTATTTTTTTCTTGTTTCTTGAAAGTAAGGGAGTTTGGTGGATTTCTTCCTGTAACTAATAAAATTTTTGCATTATATTATTTTTGAGAAGAAATATATTATTTTATACCTTTATTGATTGAAGGTATAGATCGAATATTCGAGTAGTTCTTCAATTTTCTAACTTCAAATAAAAATTTAATTATATAATTTATATATTTTTTAAATTTATTATTGACTTACTTTTTCATTTATCCTTAAGGGATGTTCGAGTGGTTTTGAAGTGGTCTTCGATCTATCTTGAATTCATACTGCAAATTAATACTATTTGTGTACGTGTGTGTGTTTATTTTTCTCTATCAAATATTTATTTATTCATTTTTTGCAATATAATGGCACAATTTTCAATGTCTAAAATGTACTACTCTTAAAATTAAAAACTGCCTCACGTTAGGAGGACTTTAAAATTGCCTCACGTTAGGAGGACTTTAAAATTGCCTCACGTTAGGAGGTCTTCTAGGCGAGAACTATTGTGCTGAAACTTATAATGGGCCACCCATAGAAACTAGTGTCCAGGGGCGGCAAGGCGCACACATAATCACAAAAATATAAATAAGTGCCGACCCCGTACCCGTACAGGCGTAACTTAAAATTAAACAAAGGGCCCAACAATGAACTGTCAGGCGCAGAATTCACTCAGTTTATTTATATATATTTGTCCGCACTTATGAACTATATTTGGTTCACGAAAGATGACTATTCAAGCTCATTTACCTATGTTCTTCACCTATATTTTTGCAAAACACAAAAACATACACTTGACATAAACCATAGAATAGGAGATTCCACCATTTTTTTTATAATTTCATCTGAACATATAAGACTGTCGGAGAAAAAATTCCTATTAATAAGCGAGTTATAGTCCTCCAAAATTTGAAAATATAGATGTGACGTCACGTATATAAGTTTTTATATCAAACTATTTTCTTCGTGGACCTGTTTTTAAAATATATTATTAAAGTTCTACGCTACGACGCAGAGAGGTAGTTTACCGGGTCTACAATACGGCCTCAAAAGTTGCATATAGTTCCCAAGTACAGGCCAACACTAAAGTTTCAAGAGATGTTCAATAATGACAAATATTTTAAAAATAATTACCAGACAGTATTTTCGAATCATCATTTATAATTTAAGGGTTATATCAGCCTGAAATATATTTGACAGTTTTATCTTTGACAGTTTTTCAGTCATCACAAATTAATTTGACAGTTTTTAAGACCTCTAGTAATTAATTTGATTACTTTGGTTGTTTTAATTCACCGAAAATCAATCTGAAAATTTTTAAGTTCCTCATTAATTACTTTGACTGCTTTGGCAGTTATCACTGCCGTACTGGTACTGCAACTGACATTTGTTGTTCTTACATTAATCCACACAAAATTAGAATGGGCTATATGATCAATTTTTGTTTCTTCCATGTTGCAAGAATATTTATATCACTTCTAAATACTAAATTTTAAAAGATATTGTCCTTTAAAGTCTCAAATTTGAAAATATCACGAAATATCCATTAGATATTTTACAATTAATAGGGGATTCCACCATTTTTTATATATATAATTTCATCTGAACGTATAAGTAAAACTAAGACTGTCGGTGAAAATCCGGTGACAAAATTCCTATTAATAAGCGAGTTATAGTCCTCCGAAATTTGAAAATATAGATGTGACGTCACGAATATAAGTTTTTATATCAAACTATTTTCTTCGTGGACCTAAATGTTTTTGAAATATATGCTATTTCTAAATTATATTTATAAAAAATAAATGAATATTATTATACTGTACAAGTCGACATGATTTATAATTGGAAATGTATTTAAATTATTAAGTTTAATGCAAAATATTTATATTCAAATAAAAACTGTTTGAGAATTGCACTACTGGACTGATAGCCACGCCTCCGCTATTTGAATTTCTCTACTTCCATTGGTAGTAGGCTGCGCCCCTAACTCGGTATTCCTTATATAGTTATAGGTGGTCTTTGAATCGCTAATCAAAATAATATACAGTGGACCCCCGGTAATCCGACAAACGTTTTGCAGGGCAGTGTCGGATTATCGAATTTGTCGGATTATAGAGTACTGCCTGAGACACCCTATAGTCCGGAATTTTTTACAAACGAGTACATTGTAATCCGACAAATTACAGATCCAGTGATAAGATTCTATATGTTATACTCTGAAGTACAAATCATACTTCATTATGTATGTCAAATTTAGTAAATTAAACACAATAGAGAGCTTACGTTTTATTATGAAATTAACGTCATTAATGCTATAGAACTTACAAACAATAATAACTTTACATTAGGAAATATAAAATCATACTAAGAATCAATCATCATCAAATCAATACCTACGCTTCGCGCACTTTAGTGGTGGGGTCATGTCGTATTACAGGGGATGCCGGATTAGCCAGGGGCCGGATTACCGGGGGTCCACTGTATATGGATTTCATATGAGTGACGAGCTGCTAAAACAAGAACCCCCTTATTTCCGAAGTATTTCAATTATATCATTTTATTTCTTTGTTAATATTCATTATTAAGCATATACTTTCACTATTTTTTACTAATTTCTCTTAATTCGATTGAGCTGTAATCCCCTATTACATACACATGCGTCAAATAATATTTCTCTTTCTAACATCAAATGTTTCTATAAAGTGCTGTGTATTCTTTCTTCGAACAAATGACCTTGAATAGTCATCTTTCGTGCAACCAACTATACCTAACATTTACCATTTGAAATTGAACCTAAAGACGCGTCCTCACTAAATCGTCGACATCGTTGTCCTTATATTTACCCCTATGGGAATCGAACCCAATAAGAGTAAATTTATTTTATCCCTGATTACCGGAAAATCGCGAGAACGAAAAGCAAAAAAATCCGAGTCATTCGATACTGCCACCGACTGAAAGTCGTACCCAAGTGCCACAATAAATTAATATTCTGGCTCTTGGGCGGTAATAGAAGAGACCGCTAGACCACGCGGGGTCCTTATGCCTGCCGACGACCGAATGGAAAACGAAAGTCGAAAATCTAACTTAAAACTAAGGCGCAACTAATTTGCAGGGCTTTGTCCCTAATACTTATTCTAAGGTACAGGTACGGGTGCACTTCAAGCAACAAAATATAAAAACATGGGTGCCCCTTGTTAATTCTGGATAATTTTAGGGGTGCATCTGCTTTTTGAGCCGTTAATTTGCCAGATTGATTAAATTAATAAAATAATATAACCTATACAAGTAACAATACAACAATATGAAATGTCAAAGTGACATGCAGTCAAAATTTAATATTTTCTAGATTGAAAATAATTCTAATGTTTTTTTTTATATTATAGGCGCTTTCTTTTTAGGGGGAAAATGACCTGATATTACCTCGTACTGAACTGAACTGAACTACTCCTAAAAAGAACAGTATATTTTTTTAAAAAATAAGGAGTAGAAGATAAAAACATATATAGCACTATATTTATAATATAATATATGCTGAATTTGCTTGTGGTTATAGTCTGTTGTATATGTGATTTAATTTTGACATATTAAATTCTTTTACCGGTTTCAGGATATTATTCCATTGTTTACATGTACAAAAGTAGGCTGGTAACTAAGTAATAACTGTATCTGTATGGTAATATTATTACCATACTGACTTGTCAACAACGGTCTACAAAATGAAAATAAAATAAAATGAAAATATAATGTTCTTCATTAATACATACAGATAACGTTAGTCTATCGTTCTAAATACGGTCTACTTTATTCTAAAGTAATAAACATGTGGAACAAAGCACTTATTTTGAATATTTGTCATAGTGACATATGTCAAAATAATTGTTCTGTTAACCATAGCAATCTGAAAGCAGCATTAATGAGAAAATTTCAAAACCTGATTTATCAATAATGTCTTAATTTTCTGAAACCGATAAACTATTGAACAAACCACGGATGTTATGAATCATAACAAGCCTTAGATGTTTTAAAATCCTCGCTCTACGAGCTCGGATTTCAAACTTACATCTGCGGCAGTTATGATGTGCATAACATTCCTAGGTATGTTAATAGCTATTACCTTTGAGTATTTAAATATGGATATATTTCTTATGGTAATGAAACATGATATAACGTTTCAAATTAATTCATTTCTTCTATTTGTCATTTTAATATCAAATACTTACAAAAAAGACAAAATACATAGCAGTCAGTCATATTGACGTGACATTGACATTCGAGATCAGTTCAGGATCTATTTGATCCTGTTTCAAAGGTGGTGCTTCGCGGGGGCGGGGACGAAGAAAATGGGTAGTACAAGATCATTTATCCTCTTTTAAAAAGAACGATTTAGAGTAGATGCGTGCTACTCAGAGTTGATCTTCTTGATCAAAAAGAAAGCGGCTATAATAGACCTTTTCAATTTAACAACTATCTTTTTATAACTCTGCACATGTATACTCTTCCATTTAAGCCATTCAGCAGATGGCGCTCACATCATCCCCAATTTTAAATAACCGAAATTACATTGGGTAAACTTGCTTCCAATTTCAGCCAATCAGACAGTTCAAAACTATGTCCAATCTCTACAGAATGGCTTAAATGGAACAAAGTACAAAAGTATAGCAAGTAAAATGGCGCCAGCAACTGTTAACTGAGCTGTCAAATGAAACATCAAAAATATTGCAGACAAATACCTGTATTCTCAGTAAAAATTTGCATGTTTAAACATTTTAGCTTCTATTAAAGCTTTTGTAATTTCTTTTAAAAAGTTTTTTAAAGTTGCCAAAGACTTTCCTCACATTTTACGTATAAATTTTGAAAATAAAACAATGGACCTTTTCAATTTAAAGAGATAGAAGATATGCGCAATGGGGATCTGCGCATAGTAAGAACAACTGAGATCTATGGCATTTGTTTCTAAAAAATTTAGCCGTAAAATGTGAGAATATCTCAGATAACTTTAAAAAATCTTATCGAAATAAGTTACAAAAGCTTTTATTGAAGTTAAAATGTCTAACGAAGCAAATTTTCACTGAGAATACAGATATTTTAAAGACTGCAATATTTTTGACGTTTCGTTTGACAGCCCACCTGGCACTTGTTCGCGCCATTTTCTTACTATTTGCAGGGATAGAAAGAGATAGCCGCTAAATTGAAAAGGTCCATTGAAAAATGGAGCCTATTTTTTATTTCTTTAAATTGAAAAAATCTATTACCTTTATTTATTTATTTATTTATTTGGGTAAAATATTGCAGTAAGACTAAGGTTAACAGTTTTGAGACTATTATAAACAATTTCTAGAACCAATAATGAGATAATAATGATATATTTAATTGTTTAACCACAAAAAAATGATCTTTTTAGCGATAATAAACATTGTTAATCATTTTAGCCAGTTATCAGCTCGTTCACGCAGGGAAAATATGGATAATTATCCAAAATATAACAAGGTTTTGCCTTCCAGCGGGTGTGAAATATATACCATTAATATTAAACAACAATATACTAACATAAAAATATCAATTGTTTGTTTTTATTAACAAAGCACACAAAGATTTTGAGGTTATGAAAAATAAAAATCATGGTGCTTTGCTATTTAAATAATACATCCAATTATTTATAATAATTATTATTTAATTAAAAAAAATAGGTATATATATCACGGTAAAAACTCCAAACATCGTACTTTTCATTCAAAATATTCAAAAAACTTTTAAATTTACTTGTATTTGTACGGTATGAAATTTTTACAACCATTCAAAAATTTCTAACCTAATTAAATATAGCTTAACTGAAATTAAGAAGGAAAATGATTAATCCCGATGTCCCAGGGCTTCTCTGGACCCAATGCCCCATTGGCGCCCCGCCTTCAGGCTCATCTGGCTCATCTGGCAAACTAACCTAAATTGTCCCTACCTCTGAAAGACTAATAAAATAACTTAAAACTAGCTGAAAGAAAGCTGTAAGAAAGGGTTAGGCTGTGAAAAAAATAATAATTAAGCTGAAAACAGGTTAGTAAATTTTTAAAACTAGTAGCTAACAATTGGGGAAAAAAATATACATTTGAGTACATGGCTGGAAGGCAAAATGACTAAAAAAATAATTCCTACCGTTTTTTGGTGTAATCCAGTTGAAAAAAGGCCGGAATGGTGCCCCAAATGTATTGGAAAACTGACCGGAATAAGATGTAAACAGCATTTGATGTATAGGACCCAGACACGGATTGGACGATTGGAAAACAATTGTCACTTTTGTAACACTAATATTTTATAAAACACTTTTAATTACACACTTAATGTCCGCAAAACACTCAAAATATTTATTTCTAATAACTTATTATTCAAATAGTAACACCTTGATTACAACAATGTATTTTGTTAAACAAAAAATGTCAATAAACATACCCCAAAATACAAATTCCAAACAATAATTGTTATTTACTTACTATAATAATTGTTTTATTTAATATTTCATTGTAATTATTTAATAAAATAATTAATTTTGAGGAGCGATCGAACACACGTCAACACGCCATAACTTCTAAAGAAACAATGGCGATTGAACAAGCAATAATCAACAAATCTAACCGATGGGTCATCATAACACATACGTCGTTGCCCGAAAACACTGTAAATTTTCTGGAATATGGCGGACGCGTGTCGTAGCGTACATGGGCAGATAAAAACAATAACAAAGCGATTTTTACACCAAAATTCATTTTATTCTAAAAAATTAATTAATATACTAAAAAGATGTGCTATATTTCGCTGATTCTAATGGTATATTTACTTTTGCGATTATATTTTTTTTAATAAGAGAAAATAGCCTCCAAAATGTCAAGATGACAGCTAGATATTTCTAACTATGAATGATGATTTTGAAGGAATAAATGCCCTATACACATGTTTTAGACCCCAAAACTACAATAAATAATAATAAAAACATATTATGAGTAATTTCTGACCCGTATCAATTGATTTAATATCATAAATTAGCGAAATTCTGATATCCCCATGTAAATCAAATTTTTTGATTTACATGGGGGAATTTCGTTGATTAAACATTTCTCGCACAATTTAAGGCCCTTTTGGCATAAGCAATATAAAATAGAGCCCGAATGAATAAACTAGCCGCAGCCACAAACCCTAAAAACCTATATTCGGGTGTGAAAACCATGAAAATAATGTTCCGGTATAAGACAATTTCTGTACTTTTCCCTTAAACTAAAGCCCTTTTGGCATACAAAACTTAACATAGACATATATACAAGCAATCCACCCACGTTTCAGCCCATAAAACCCAGTTTTGGGTACATGATATAGATAAAGCCGGATTGTCTAACAGCAGCTAGATTTAGGCCTATAATTTGTCTATTTAACGTAACCAAACTGGGTTTTTTATATGAAAATCAAAGTCTACATCATATTAAACCCTTATGCCCATTTTTGGGACAAACAATTATAATATAAAGGAATGATTGGTTGTTTTTCATAAACCTAAAAAGTTTCTTCAGTTTCAATAAATATACAATGAGAGTTGGTTTTAAGTAATCTAAACCACTCTACTGTTATTTATACATCTTATTTTAACTGTGTAGTAAGCCCCAGCAAGAATAAACACAGTTAAAATACATATAAACATCAGAAAATTGCATATAAGTTCGATCTATACAAACATCAAAATTTACAATTTTATTCTGTCAAAACCACTCACAGTAAATATATGGGAATATTATATTTAGATTCAACATATTTTAAACGTGCTGTATACAAAATTTCATTCATTTCTGTATAGAAATACAAATTTTATTGACCAAAATATGAAAATTGGCACGTTCAGTAATATCCAAATTGTTACTTTATTTTAATTTCTTGTTCGTAATTTCTTTTACAGTTCATATGTAACTTCAAAAATTATAAATAAAACACATTAAATCTTAGACATATTTGGATAAATCTTTATTGGACATAAAATGTTTGTATTATCCTGAAAAATCAATAAATCAATAAAAACTTTGTTAGATCAGTCTGTCTAAATCAATATAAGTTCTGCCATCTCTCCGGAAAATTCTAAAGTAATCATTTTAAAAATAATTCATAAATCCATTTATTTTATGTTGAATTAACTCAATTTGGTATTGGTTCTGACATCTTTTGGAAAAACCCTGAACTAATATTTTTATAAACTTTATAAACAAATGTTTTCTAATTTGTTTAAATAACTTTTTTGAATATATTTTTCAGTTTTACGCATTAAAAATTAATAACAACTCATATTTTATTAAATGTTCAAAACAATTTTTATAATCTCTAATAACAAATGACAGATGACAGTAATGAATAAACAATTATTGTATAACAATAATTTATGTATTATTATAATTAAACTCCCCAAAGAATAAAATCAGAGTTGTAATATTTAAATGTATTGTAAGATTTGTCTATAAAATATATCAAAAATATTTATTTAAATTCAATTGTATTAATTCAAACTGACACTATTTTGTCTCGCGTAGTACTCTGCGCCCAACAGCCGTCCGTAGTAATTCAACTGTTATCAACAAACTATGGCGAGAAAAGTTATTGTTAGTGATTTTTTTTAGTAAGGGGTACCCCTTGCCATTTTTTCAATTTTTCGTTTTTGGGCCATAACTCAAAAACGGTCAATGATACGCGCCTGCCGCTTGCACCATTAAATTCTACGAGCAAAATTACATAAGTATACTAATTTTCATAATGTTTGAACAACTATTACGGTCTCCAGAAGGAAAAGTCTAAAAATTGAAAAAATCGTAAGGGTACATCCCATTTTTTTACTGGATATAAAATAATATGGCCTCTTTAATATTCATTTTAAATTTGATACAGAAACTATTTAAATTAATGTACATAAAGATGAAAAATAATGGACTACTCTTGCCCTACGGCTTGTCACCCCAATTTTTTTACTGGATATAAAAGTAAATGGCCTTCTTAATATTCAGTTAAAATTTGAAACAGAAACTATTTAAATTAATGTACATAAAGATGAAAAATAATGTACTACTCTTGCCCTTGGGCTTGTCACAACTCAAAATGTACAAAAAATGGTCATTCATTTTTTTACTAAATTTGTTAATTTCTCAAAAATTAATGGCCAAAATTTATTTTTGTTGCTTTTATTGTAAATATCGAGACAAAATTAGGGGCATGGCATAATTCTCGAAAAATCATTTTCAAAAATATGCTTGATCATGGAATTTGCCAAATTTTTTATATTTAACTCTGAAAATTTATATAAATTTGAATACATATATAGTTTTTGATGTACAATCTAAATTTGGAAAGTATTACACGGATTAACAATTCCTTAATGGTGTAAGTGTAACATGTTTTGTTCTAGGTGTAAAAATTAATTTGTATAATACAATATTTGAAAATGACATCCATATAGTAATACATAATACAGAAGATTATCATTATAATAATTATATGAATCAAAATATTTTATATATTTTGGATTTGGACTGCAATAAATCTTATAAAATACTTGAAGAGGTAACATATCATTTATTAAATATAAATATATTATGCATATTATTGTATGAGAAGGTTTATCAAGCTTCACGTCACAGGCACTCATAGCTATAATGGAGAAAACACCTCAACAATTACTTTAAAAAAATATATAACACCATTTATACAAAATTGTATTTTATATTATTATATTTAAACATTCTATGCGCCTAATAGTAAAAATTTTCGTTGCTTGGTGGCAGCACCAACGTGTCCAAATTCGCAATTTTTGTAAATAAATTCAATAAAATAAAATAATAATAAAATCGTGAATTTATGCTTTTCCGCGTTCGTTAACACTGGGGTGTAGCAGACTTGTCCAAACCAAAGTTCTGTATTTACATTGTTGCTTGTCACTTGTTGTTTGAAATTGAAATATATAGAACTACTTGTCGTAGAGTAGAAAATATCTTGAATTAATAATACAAAAATTAATACGCGATTCAGCAAGTTTTTGCACTATTTTCTTATAATTTTTATGAATAAAATATGTATGTAATTAATTCAAATTTCAACACAAGATGGTACTAGATGAATACGAAATGGGGACATTGGTTGTTTTTACATTAAACCATATTAATTTAAAATTATTTTGTGATAATAATATTAATTTATTTTCAATTTAAACATACATATATTTTTAATTCTTAACTTACCTATAAATGATGGAGGTTAAAAATATGATTTTGTAATATGGAACTTAGGTCTTTAATTTAAATGTATTATTTGTTTATATTTAAAGTTAATATTAAGCATTTTTTACAGGCAAACAATGAAAAATTATTTTTAATAGCAAATACATGGATATTACTAACACAAAATGCAAATTATTTTAAACAAATTCAAACTAATTTTTCTATATTACAAATTTATCAAAATGCAAATATATTATTTGATAATAATACATATTATATTTACGAAATTTATAAATAAATGGCGTTTTCAAAATTACATATAAACTATATTACTAAATGGAACAAAACCCAAAAATTTGGAAACTTAGAAACAAAAATATTAGCAAACAAAAGAAAATATTTAAACAAAATTACTTTAGGCGCAAGTATAGTAATTCTGGAAAATGATACTTTGAACCATTTAGAAGAGTACAAGTATACATATAAAAGGTGTCATTAAAAAATGGACCATTCAAAATATTATTTTTTACCTCCCGCTACCCTTGGTAAGGGAGGTATAGGGATCGTGCTAAAAATCACATATCGAGATTTTGGTAAATGACTACGTTTTAAGGTCCCTAGAATTCAATTTTAACATTTTCCCGAAGAGGTCTGTGTATGTTTGTATGTGTGTGTGAATTCTCCACTCTATCTCAAATACTAGCATTCTAAAAATTTTGAAACCTTGTATTTCGAACTTTTTCTGTAATGGAAAGAGCCTATTAGATATTCATGTAAATCGGATAACCGGAAATGGCACTTTACTAGAAGCTCAAAATAATTTTTCTTCGAAAAATACCTTTAATTGTAATTTTTCGACATTAATGTTATTATAAAAATTAAAGACTATTAAATTTTCTACAGATCTGCATTAATACTTTTTCTACATATTCTATGGATAAATTTATAAAATTATCTATAATTTAAATCCCGGAGCCTACGCTTTAAACAAACAATACTCCTTGGCAGTTATTCAAATGTATGTAACTGACAGATAAATGTCACTGTCCAAAAACTAATCATTTCAAATTAATAATAGTAACGTTTTAAAAAGAAAAATGTAAATAGAACAATAGGAAAGGGAATCAATACAGTTTCCAGCATATGTAAATATGTAGGTATATATTTAGATTAATAAAAATTAACGATTCACCAAAAAGTTTAAGCTAATTCTCATTTTTGGATTAGTGAATTCTATTTTATCCAGGTATTTAAAATTTAATCTTCATTTTGTTATCAAAAATGTAGTTACTTGGATTAGATTAGACTATATTTTAAGAAATAAACTGCCAAAATTAGAGTAAAATTCGCTAATCCAAAAATAAGTAAATAAATAAATATATCATCATGGCTTATTACCCATTGCTGGGTGTGCCAATCTGCTTTGTACGCAGATATCGGTAATGATGTAATATTTGCACCGTGTGGGCGCTTACCAGGCGTCACCTCATGGGCACTTATTGCTGGCGTGGAAAGTGGACCACAGGGGTCAATTTTGTGCCATTTAAAATTGGAAATATTTTGCGTTGGTCGGGATTAAACCCGGTTCCCCAGATTCGCGACCTGACACTTAGGCACGCGGCTACGAGATCCCATGGGGTCTCAAAAATAAAGATTAGCTTAATCTTTTTTGTGACTCGAGCGGTACATGGCGGGAGGTATTGTGTTGGCCACACCAGATTTTTATTTATAATTATTTTTACCTGCCTTGGTAAGGGAGGTATAGGGATCGTTCTTAACATCGCATATCGAAATTTTAGTAAATGAGTACATTTTAAGGTCCCTAGAATCCAATTTTATCATTTTCACGAGACATGGGGGATTATATGAAAAATCAGTTAATTGTGAATAGTATCTCCCCAGTGCAAGATATTAAGTTGAAATTTATTTTTACAATATAAATTAGCTTCAAGCTCATCGTTGAATTCACAATTTTACGTACATCCCAAATATGTTAAAGGTGTCCCATTTGAAATATATAAGTTAATGCCACTTTCGGTTAAACAGGTAGCGCTACCATCATACCAAATACCATGAATTGTGAGCCCCTAAGCATGAAAAGTTATTTTGAGTGGCACGTTTTTCAAGTTATCCTGTATATGAACAAACAAGCAAATGGTGTATAATATTAATTTTATAGATTTAAACATACTGATTAATTTTCGAAAGTAAATTATGTATATGTGAAACATTTGATTGAATATTTAAATGCTACCTTAAAAATATACCCTGTTGATTCTTGGGGTTATATTAATAAAACTACATATTTATATGATGGTATGATACACGGTAAACAACTTTTCCTAATAAGTTTTTTGTTTAAAACCTTTCAGTTTCCCAAAAATGAAATGACCTACTTATTTTAGTAAAACCATAACATCCTACCTTGTATCTAGTTGTCGATATTTTGGACCAAAAATCTAAGGAGCCGTTGATATTTCGTCCCAGTATATTTCAACACACTTCAAACACACAAACATAGTCAAAGATTTGTCCAAAATAACTTAAAACACCGATAAACATCAATATTTGTCACTAATAACATTTGATATTATAGTTTTATATAAATTAAATAGATAATATTATACTTAGAAGTAAACTAGCACATTAAAAACTTGTTTAGGGATCTTAATTCATCATTACAGTCATTATCCTTCATTAAAAATATCTTCAAAAGGTCCTTAAAGTCGATTTATGCAAATTACGCTTGCAAATGGTTAAACAACACAGCCATTTTGTTGTAAATGTCAAAATAATTAACAAATATATTTGTTACATTTATTTGACGATTATATATTCTGATAATTTATATTTATCAATAATATAAATAAATATAAACTTTTTCAAAGTTAAATTTTGAAATTTCTTCTTAAAATTAGGGAAAATTTTGCAAAAAGACCCTAATTTGTATCAGTAGTGACATCTTTTAAACTTTCAGCCAAAATACGAAATGTTTCATATAATTTCCAAAATTATTAAAAATTATACTAAAACCAAATGAACAAAAGATTATTCCTACCTTGGTTGTAACGAACTCGGCTTATAGGGTCCCTCACTGTTCCGTTTAACACGAAATTACTCGTAAACGTAATTATTATTGTCTTAAAATTGTTTTTATTTCACAAAAGTTATTATTATTACTATTTAACACTAAAAATAACACTATACACTAAATATTTACACCCAAAAACGGGTGGATATGAATCTGAGGTGTACCACTTACGTTTTTTCAGTATTAGACGATTTAAAAAATGCTTAATATTAAATGTATCCGTTGGAATTTGGAATGTTTTGATGAAATTGGTATAAAAAAAATTTAAGAATTTAAAAAAAAAGTTTCTAATAAACTATCCATAATTTTTAATTCTGAGTAATTTGTTTCAAATAAATGTTTTTGAAAAGTCTATAGTTTAGTTGCAAAATGAATATTTTGAAAATTTTAATAAAATATGAGACCCCCATTGCATTCTATTGGCAAAATTTTGTACTACATACGTGGTAAATTTTATAAAATATTAATAATTATTTTTATGCATACTGAGATATTCAAAAACATTAAATATGTTGTAAATTATAATATTCTTTTAGTAAATTAATTTTTTTATTGAATAAAACCAAAATTTTGATAATTTTTGTTCCAAATTACCAAAATTTAATACCAGTTGTGACATCTGTAGGCAGTAACATGAACTATAATTTTTATATTTGTTTATAACGAAGTGATGGGTTTTTCACATTGTCTGACCATTTTTAGTAATTGTAATTATAATAATAATAATAAATAAAAATGAAAAATAGTTCCTACAATATAATTCTGGAGTTTTTTGTCAAAATATAACATTTCTTTTTATTGATACACCCAAGAATGAGTGGATACAGATCTGAGGTGTACCCCTTCCGTTTTTTTTTTCAGTTTTTGACGATTTTAAAGGGTTTAATAAAAAATATATCCGTTAGAATATATTGATGAAAATTAGTATACTTACACTGTACTATTTTTTTATAAATTAAGATTGAATTTACCCATTTAATGGTAAAATGGATTCCTTGAGTACAATAATATATATCTATAAATTTTTGTTAAAATAATTTAACAGATGCATTTTTAAATAAATTATTTGTTAATCATAGTACTTACCTATAAATTTTGTTTTACCAATTTGTTTATAGCTATTAAACCAGTTTAGTAACTATTTTTAAAATTGCAATATTTACATAAGAAAATACGTAGAATATATTGGTGCTATCTACAAATTTGTACCTACACCCATTTTTAAGTAACAAATATCCATTCATTAATTGGTGAGAGGTGCGGTAATAATTTTATCAAAAATCGATTCCTCTGGTCAAAATACATATGTGCACTAATTTTTGTGAAATTTCTTTAAAAGATATAGCAAATATCTAATTTGTATTTTTGTTGGCGATCGCCAGTATCGCTAGCGGACAAAAATATCAGAAATTTGCGGTAAAAAGTGAAAGTGAGATTATTCAGAAACCCCTTTACCAAAAATTATTAAAATTGGTATACATATATAAGAAAACACGTAGAATCTAATGGTGAAGTCGAAAATAGTTTAACACGACCCAGTTTTGGGTGGTGAATATCTACCCATTTAAGGGTATAATATACAGCTTTAATTTTGATAAAAATGGATTCCTTGAGTAAAGTTACATATGTGTACAAATTTTTGTTACAATATTTTCACAAATGTATTTTTAAATCAATTATTTGTAAAAACCATAGTTCAATGACCTTTATAAGTTCCTGAATATTGTTTTACTAATTTATTTATAGCTATTTAACCAGTAAAGCAAATATTTTGAAAATTTGGATATTTATATAAGAAAGTATGTAGAATCCAATAGTGCTATCGTCAAATTTGTACCTCTACCCATTTTTGGGTAATAAATAACCACTTATTAATTGGCGGGAGGTACAGTTTTAGTTTCATCAAAAATCTATTCCCCAGGTCTAAATACATATGTATACGAATTTTTGTCAAAATATTCCTCTTGAAATTATTTTAAAAGCATTCCAAAAAAATGATCTGTAAAGCTGACGAACTGTAAAAATATAATACAAAAAAATTTAGAATTTAAAAAAAAGTTTCAAATAAACTATCTATAATTTTTAATTTTGAGTAATTTGTTTCAAATAAATACTTTTGAAAAGTCTATAGTTTAGTTGAAAAATGAATATTTTGAAAATTTTAATACAATATGAGACCCCCACTGCATTCTATGGGTAGAACTTTGTACTACATACGTGGTACATTTCGTAATATATCAATAATTATTTTTATGGATACTCAGATATTCAAAAACATTAAATATGTTGTAATTTATAATATTTTTTAGTAAATTAATTTTTTTATTGAATAAAACCAAAATTTGTCAAAATTTTGGTCCAAATTACCAAAAATTAATACCACTTGTGACATCTATAGGCAGTAACATGAACTATAATTTTTATTTTCGTTTATAACAAAGTGATTGGTTTATCACGTTGTCTGACCATTTTTAATAATTATTATTATAATAATTATAATTAATAAAAGTGAAAAACAGTTTCTACAATTTAATTCTGATGATATTTCATTCATGGCATAGATACATTTTTATATTTATTCATTATCTCTGATATTAAAGCGAAAATAAAAAAAGCTTTAACAAGACTATACTTTATTTTTAACTACAAATATTTTTTATTATGACAAACATTTTCGAAAACCTTTTAATTCAGCTAGAAAATAGATTTTATCAAAATTGTTACCAAAATTTAATACTACTGCTGTACTCTATGATGAAAATTGTGACCTATTTTATAATGTTATGTTGTAAGCAAGTACGTTGATGTATCGTGTAAATGGGAGAAAATCAATAATATCGACAAATCAATTGACCAATCATATTGCAAGATATGTTTTGGATCATCAAATAAAAAAATAGGGGGGTCCTCTAAAAGTATAGTTAATAATTTTCACAATTGATGGCGTTAGCAGTATAAATTTGGAGCGTTTGGAATTCTAAAAGAACGTGAAAATTAATTTTTTGGCAAAAATAAAATAACTTTTATTAAATTTTTAATAAGAGAATATATTTAAAAATAAAAAAATAGGGGGGGTCCTCTAAAAATATAGTTAATAATTTTCACAATTGATGGCGTTAGCAGTATTAATTTGGAGGCTTTGGAATTCAAAAAGAACGTGGAAATTAATTTTTTGGCTAAAATATAATAACTTTTATTAAATTTTTAATAAGAGAATATATTTAAAAATAAAAAAAATAGGGGGGGTCCTCTAAAAATATAGTTAATAATTTTCACAATTGATGGCGTTAGCAGTATTAATTTGGAGGCTTTGGAATTCAAAAAGAACGTGAAAATTAATTTTTTGGCAAAAATAAAATAACTTTTATTAAATTTTTAATAAGAAAATAGAGTGTGATTATTCAGAAACCCCTGTACCAAAAATTATTAAAATTGGTACACATATATAAGAAAACACGTAGAATCTAACGGTGAAGTCGAAAATTGTTTAACTCTATCCAGTTTTAGGTCGTAATTATCTACCCGTTTAATGGTTGAATATATAGCTTTAGTTTTGACAAAAAAGGATTCCTTGAGAAAAATTACATATGTGTATAAATTTTTGTTACAATATTTTGACAGATGCATTTTTAATTTATTTATAGTTTTTAAACCAGTAGAATAAATATTTTGAAAATTGGATTGTTTGTATAAGAAAGTACGTAGAATCCACTGGTGCTATCGACAAATTTTTATCTTTACCCATTTTTGGGTAACAAGCAACCACTCATTAATTGGCGAGAGGTACTGTATTAATTTTATCAATTTATCGATTCCCCGGGTCAAAATACATATGTGTACCAATTTTTGTAAATTTTATTTATAGGATATAGCAAATATCCTAATTTGTATTTTTGTCGGCGATCGACGCAACACTAGCGGACAAAAATATTACATATTTGCGGTAAATTCAAAGTGTGATTATTCAGCAACCCCTATACCAAAAGTTGTTATTAAAATTGGTACACATATACGAGAAAGTACGTAGAATCTAATGGTGAAGTCGAAAATTGTTTATCTCTACCCATTTTTGGGTAGTGAATATCTACCCATTTAAGGGTTGAATATACATACAGCTTTAATTTTGGCAAAAATGGATTCCTCGCGTAAAATTACATATGTATACAAATTTTTGTTTCAATATTTTGACAGATGCATTTTTAAATCAATTATTTGTTATAACCATAGTTCAATGACCTTTACAAGTTCCTGAATATTGTTTTACTAATTTGTTTATAACTATTTGATCAGTAAAGCAAATATTTTCAAAATTTAAATATTTATATAAGAAAGTACGTAGAATCCAATGGTGCTATCGAAAAATTTGTACCTCTACCCATTTTCGGGTAACAAACAGCTACTCACTAATTGGCGAGAGGTACGGTTTTAATTTTATCAAAAATCGATTCCCCGGGTCAACATACATATGTATACCAATTTTTGTCAAAATATTCTTCTTGAAATTATTTTAAAAGCATTCCAAAATAATTGTCAGTAAAGCTGACAAACGGTAAAAATATAATACAAAAAATTGAAGAATTTAAAAAAAAGTTTTAAATAAACTATATATAATTTTTAATTTTCAGTAATTTGTTTCAAACAAATACTTTTGAAAAGTCTATAGTTTAGTTGAAAAATGAATATTTTGAAAATTTTAATACAATATGAGACCCCCACTGCATTCTATCGGTAAAACTTTGTACTACATACGTAGTACATTTCATAATATATTAATAATTATTTTTATGCATACTCAGATATTCAAAAACATTAAATATGTTGTAATTAATAGTATTCTTTAGTAAATTAATTTTTTTATTGAATAAAACCAAAATTTTGACAAATTTTGGTCCAATTTACCAAAAATTAATACCACTTGTGACATCTATAGGCAGTAACATGAACTATAATTTTTATTTTCGTTTATAACAAAGTGATTGGTTTTTCACGTTGTCTGACCATTTTTAATAATAATTATTATAATAATAATAACAAAGAAAAATGAAAAACAGTTCCTACAATTTAATTCTGATGATATTTCATTCATGGCGTAGATATATTTTTATTATTTTCATCATTATCTCTGATATTAAAGAGTAAATAAAAAAAGTTTTAACAAGACTATCCTTTATTTTTAACTACAAATATTTTTTATTGTGACAAACATTTTCAAAAACCTTTTAATTCAGCTAGCAAATAGATTTTCTCAAAATTGTTACCAAAATTTAATACTACTGCTGTACTCTATGAAGAAAATTGTGAACTATTTTTAATGTGTTTTAAGCAAGTACGTTGATGTAATGTTTTGGATCATTTGACGTATAAAAAATTATTATATTATTTATTTTAAACATATTAATATATAAAATATGTTTGATACGCGATTTTATGGTTATTATATTATAAAATAAATATTTGTTGTTCCTTTTATTGTTATTAGTTCATTTTGCAACCATTGTGCACATGATGTCGCCACCTGTTTGATAAACAATTTTGACCTTCATCAAATCCAGGACTGTAATTAAAAATTATTGTTTGTAAAACATTGTGATAAGGTTTTTTGGCTGAAACTTATATTTATTTCAATAAATTTAAGAGAATAGTTTTTTAAAAATACAAAATAAAGTATGAAAGTTGATTTTTTAAGAAGATATACTGAAATATTGGCAAGCTGCAAATTTCCTGAATACGTTCTGTATTATTAGAACAAATATGTTTGGAATGTGGATTGTAGTAGGCGCTGGCGCCTAAATTCCTGAAAATATATTTTGGTATTTCATCAAAATTTGACCATGTACAATGTTTTTTCAATTATATATTGTTATTATATGTATTATAAAGGTTTAATAAATATAATTTTATGCATATTATCCATTTTTTATTATAATAAATACGATATTTTTTTATTACATTGCACGAATGTACAGAAAAAAATTAATTGTTAATGAATATTATAAACAATGATTATAAACTAAATCTTATTATAAATATTTTACTAATAAAATAATATATTTTATAGAAATAAACATTTAATACAAATTAAATAAAAAAATATTATTTATAATATTCACATGACTTTCATAATTTTTTGTTTACATTATCTTGGTTAAATTTTCATAAAAACATAATTTGTTATATATCAAAAGAATCAGCATAAAATTCTGAGTATAAAAATATAAAATTCATAAACAATAACTATAAAATATAGCTAAAACCTTATACATTTCATTTGACATACTTGGATTTTTTCATTTACAATTTTCAGTACAAAATTTTCATTAAATAATAATAAATTATACATCAACAGATTCAACGTGAATCACTGAATAAAATGATATCAAACACTTTTACTAAAATACTAAATAAATACATAAATTAGTTGTTTCGTTTATGGTCAAAATTATTCATCATATTTTGTGGTCTATTGTCATCCGTACACGTTTTATCCTTTCTGTTTCGTCCAAGAGACTATGGCCACATAAAAATCAACCCCTGTAGTTTAATCCTGTGATATTTCGTCCCTTAGACATCTGTAATCTTCGCTGGACAGCTCCGAACATTTGCAAAGTTTGCATTTATAGTTGAATTGTATGATCAGCTGATTTGCTTTTCTGTGAATAATATGTTTACAGTAATAAATGATTATTATTTATAAATATACGTACCTTATTATTATAATATGTAAAATATTGTTATGCCCATTTGGTTTGAAGGGTATTATACGCTTTAATTTAAAAGCTGTTCAATTTAGTATTTTTATTTTGTTCCAAACATGTGTATTTGTTTATTCATTAGCTGCCATTTTTTTATTATGTTATAATTACTGTTAATAATAATTTAAAAATATGAATGATTAAATTTTAATATATAAAACGAAAGAATATATTTTTTTAAATATAATAAAAATATTGAAACATTTGTTTATAAATTTTTACAAATATTAGTTCAGGATTTTTTCTACAGATGGCGGAACTTGTATTGATTTTTAGGCTTCTAGATCCTATTTTTGATTTATCGATTTTTCTTGATAATACAAGTATTTTAAAAATACATTTATTTAAAATCATATGCTCAAAATGAAAAATTATTATCAGTTTTAATAGTTTCAATATTATCTGAATAAAAAACATGTGTATTTGTTTATTAATTAGCTGTCATTTTTTTAAGGTTATAATTATTGTTAATATTAATTTAAAAAATATAAATTATTAAATTTTAATACATAAAACTAAAGAATATATTCAAAAAAAAAATATAATAAAACAAATTTGTTTATAAAGATCTACAAATATTAGTTCCGGATTCTTTCTACAGATGGCAGAAATGGTTTAAAACATACCTTGCAATCTGATTGGTAAATTGATTTGTCGATATTATTGATTTTCTCCCATTTACACGATACATCAACGTACTTGCTTACAACATAACATTATAAAATAGGTCACAATTTTCATCATAGAGTACAGCAGTAGTATTAAATTTTGGTAACAATTTTGAGAAAATCCATTTTCTAGCTGAATTAAAAGGTTTTCGAAAATGTTTGTCATAATAAAAAATATTTGTAGTTAAAAATAAAGGATAGTATTGTTAAAACTTTTTTTATTTTCTCTTTAATATCAGAGATAATGAATAAAAATAAAAATGTATCTGTGCCAAGAATGAAATATCATCAGAATTAAATTGTAGGAACTGTTTTTCATTTTTATTTATTATAATTATTATAATAATAATTATTAAAAATGGTCAGACAACGTGAAAAACCCATCACTTTGTTATAAACGAAAATAAAAATTATAGTTCATGTTACTGCCTATAGATGTCACAAGTGGTATTAATTTTTGGTATTTTGGACCAAAATTTGTCAAAATTTTGGTTTTATTCAATAAAAAAATTATATTTACTAAAAAATATTATAAATTACAACATATTTAATGTTTTTAAATATTTTGGTATGCATAAAAATGATTATTAATATTTTATAAAATGTACCACGTATGTAGTACGAAGTTTTGCTGATAGAATGCAGTGGGGGTCTCGTATGTTATTAAAATTTTTAAAATATTCATTTTGCAACTAAACTATACACTTTTCAAAAACATTTATATGAAACAAATTACTCAGAATTAAAAATTATATATACTGTATACGAAACTTTTTTTTAAATTCTTAAATTTTTTGTATACCAATTTTTATCAAAATATTTCAACGGATACATTTAATATTAAGCGTAAGTGGTACACCTCAGATTCATATCCACCCGTTTTTGGGTGTAAATATTTAGTGTATATTGTTATTTTTAGTGTTAAATAGTAATAATAATAACTTTTGTGAAATAATGACAATTGTAAGACAATAATAATTATGTTTACGAGTAATTTCGTGTTAAACGGAACATTGAGGGACTCTATAAGCCGAGTTCGTTACAACCAAGGTAGGAATAATCTTTTATTCATTTGGTTTTAGTATAATTTTTAATAATTTTAGAAATTAAATGTAACATTTCGTATTTTGTCTGAAAGTTCAAGAGATGTCACTACTGATACAAAATAGGGTTTTTTTTACAAAATTTTCCCTAATTTTAAAAAGAAATTTCAAAATTTAACTTTGAAAAAGTTTATATTTATTAATATTATTGATAAATATAAATTATCAGAATTAAGAATCGCCCAATAAATATAAGAAATGTATTTGTTAATTATTTTGACATTTACAACAAAATGGCTGTGTTGTTTAACCATTTGCAAGCGTAATTTGCATAAATCGACTTTAAGGACCTTTTGAAGAAATTTTTAATGAAGGATAATACCTGTAATGATGAATTAAGATCCCTAAACAAGTTTTTAGTGTGCTAGTTTACTTCTAAGTATAATATTATATATTTAATTTATATAAGACTATAATATCAAATGTTACTAGTGACAAATATTGACGTTTATCAGTGTTTTAAATTATTGTGGACAAATTTTTGACTGTTTGTGTCTTTGAAGTGTGTTGAAATATACAGGGACGAAATATCAACGGCTCCTTAGATTTTTGGTCCAAAATATCGACAACTGATACAAGGTAGGATGTTATGGTTTTACTAAAATAAGTAGGTCACTTCATTTTTGGGAAACTGAAAGGTTTTAGACAAAAATTTTATTAGGAAAAGTTGTTTACCCTGTAATTTGAGGTAGGGTTTATTTGAAACTTTTTTTTAAAATTATGTTTTTTTTTTATTTTGACACAAATATTTTGAAATAATCGCGTAGGCTTCCACAGTCTGTCATGAGAAATATTCGTTTTCCGGGAATGGACTGTGTCATATTTTGAGTCGGAGCTCAACGTTTCGCCCGCAGTCGTATGGGGCATCTTCAGGAGCAAGGGGGATAGTACTGTCTTAAACAAGGTTATCCGACGTGTCAACCACGCTAGAGGCCGAGTTTAAGCAACACGTCGGGTAACCTTGTAAACTGAGCCTCCCCCTCTTGTTGCTTAAACTCGGCCTCTAGCGTGGTTGACACGTCGGGTAACCTTGTTTAAGACAGTACTATCCCCCTTGCTCCTGAAGATGCCCCATACGACTGCGGGCGAAACGTTGAGCTCTGACTCAAAATATGACACAGACCATTCCCGGAAAACGAATATTTCTCAACAAATATTTTGTAAATAAAACGAAAATTAATCAATTTTTATGCAGAAATCATTCAGAAAATTTTGAAACCAAGTATTTCTACCTTAGTCTAAAAGCTCTTAAATTTCATTTCAATTTTGAGAAACTGAAAGGTTTTAGACAAAAAATTTATTAGGAGAAGTTGTTTACCGTGTATCATACCACCATATAAATTTGTAGTTTTATTAATATAAACCCAAGAAACAACAGGGTATATTTTTAAGGTAGCATTTAAATATTCAATCAAATGCTTGACAAATACATAATTTACTTTCGAAATTGAATCAGTATGTATAAATTTATAAAATTAATATTATACACCATTTGCTTGTTTGATCATATACAGAGTGACCTGAAAAACGCGCCACTCAAAATAACTTTTTTAGGCTTAAGGGCTCACAATTCATGCTATTTGGCATGATGGTAGCGCTACCTGTTTAACCGAAAGTGGCATTAACTTATATATTTTAAATGGGACACTTTAAACATATTTGGAATGTACGTAAAATTGTGAATTCAACGATGAGCTTGAAGCTAATTTATATTGAAGAAATAAATTACAAAAACATAAGAGAAAATTATAAATAATTAACCCAGTAAGCCATGGTAAGCCAGGCAAATTAATATCACTTCCGGTTAAACCGGAAAGGCAACGATTATGCCAAAAACAAAATATAATCCTTAGAATTAGTATCCCCGGATAAGCATACAAAATTTCAACTTAATATCTTGCACTGGGGAGATATTATCCACAATTAACTGATTTTTCATATAATCCCCCATGTCTCGTGAAAATGACAAAATTGGATTCTAGGGACCTTAAAATGTACTCATTTACTAAAATCTCGATATGCGATTTTTAGAACGATCCCTATACCTCCCTTACCAAGGCAGGTAAAAATAATTATAAATAAAATAGAATATTTTGAATGGTCCGTTTTTTAATGACACCTTTTATATGTATACTTGTTCTCTTCTAAATGGTTCAAAGTATCATTTTCCAGAATTACTATACTTGCGCCTAAAGTAATTTTGTTTAAATTTTTTCTTTTGTTTGCTAATATTTTTGTTTCTAAGTTTCCAAATTTTTGGGTTTTGTTCCATTTAGTAATATAGTTTATATGTAATTTTGAAAACGCCATTTATTTATAAATTTCGTAAATATAATATGTATTATTATCGAATAATATATTTGTATTTTGATAAATTTGTAATGTAGAAAAATTAGTTTGAATTTGTTTAAAATTATTTGTTTTTTGTGTTAGTAATATCCATGTATTTGGTATTAAAAATAATTTTTCATTGTTTGTCTGTAAAAAAATACTTAATATTAACTTTAAATATAAACAATTAATACATTTAAATTAAAGACCTAAGTTCCATATTATAAATTCATATTTTTAACTTCCATCATTTATAGGTAAGTTAAGAATTAAAAATATATGTATGTTTAAAATGAAAATAAATTAATATTATTATCACAAAATAATTTTAAATTAATATGGTTTAATGTAAAAACAAGCAATGTTCCCATTTCGTATTTATTGGAATAATAATTCATTTAATTTCTATGTAAAATAAAATCAAAACATCTAGTACCAT
Source organism: Harpalus rubripes (assembly GCA_963082715.1). Taxonomy (NCBI): domain Eukaryota; kingdom Metazoa; phylum Arthropoda; class Insecta; order Coleoptera; family Carabidae; genus Harpalus; species Harpalus rubripes. The sequence continues at coordinate 65,995,914 of OY720455.1, forward strand.
CTTGTGTTCAAATTTGAATTAATTACATACATATTTCATTCAAAAAATTATAAGAAAATAGTGCAAAATCTCGCTGGTTCGCGTATTAATTTTTGTATATATTAATTCAAGATATTTTCTACTCTACGACAAGTAGTTCTATATATTTCAATTTCAAACAACAAGTGACAAGCAACAATGTAAATACAGAACTTTGGTTTGGACAAGTCTGCTACACCCCAGTGTTAACGAACGCGGAAAAGCATAAATTGACGATTTTATTATTATTTTATTTTATTGAATTTATTTACAAAAATTACGAATTTGGACACGTTGGTGCTGCCACCAAGCAACGAAAATTTTTACTATTAGGCGCGTAGAATGTTTAAATATAATAATATAAAATACAATTTTGTATAAATGGTGTTATATATTTTTTTAAAGTAATTGTTGAGGTGTTTTCTCCATTATAGCTGTGAGTGCCTGTGACGTGAAGCTTGATAAACCTTCTCATACAATAATATGCATAATATATTTATATTTAATAAATGATATGTTACCTCTTCAAGGATTTTATAAGATTTATTGCAGTCCAAATCCAAAATATATAAAATATTTTGATTCATATAATTATTATAATGATAATCTTCTGTGTTATGTATTACTATATGGATGTCATTTTCAATATTGTATTATACAAATTAATTTTTACACCTAGAACAAAACATGTTACACTTACACCATTAAGGAGTTGTTAATCCGAGTGATACTTTCCAAATTTACATTGTACATCAAAAACTATATGTGTATACAAATGTTTATAAATTTTCAGCGTTAAATACAAATAAATTGTCAAATTCCATGATCAAGCGAATTTTTGAAAATAATTTTTAGAAATATGTGCCATGCCCGTAATTTTGTCTCGATATTTACAATAAAAGTAACAAAAATAAATTTTGGCTATCAGTTTTTGAGTAATTAACAAACTTATTAAAAAAGTGAATGACCATTTTTTGTTTATTTAGTTGTGACAAGCCGTAGGGCAAGAGTAGTACATTATTATTCATGTTTATGTACATTAATTTAAATAGTTTCTGTATCAAATTTTAACTGAATATTAAGGAGGCCACGTACTTTTAAACCCAGTAAAAAAATTGGGGTGACAAGCCGTAGGGCAAGAGTAGTACAATATTTTCCATCTTTATGTACATTAATTTAAATGGTTTTCGTTTTAAATTTTAACTGAAAATTAAGGAGGCCATATACTTTTATACCCAGTATCATATATAACTTCTGATTCTCTACAACTTTTGTCATATGCACTTTTTTCGTAAAGTTAATGGTTTAGCAGATAATGATGTCATACCCAAAAATGGGTGGAAATAAAATATTGCCGTAACTATTTTTAAAATCTACGTATTTAGCTACATACATACCCAAATTTTTGTTATTTCATATTTTTAAATACGGGCGCTGTGAATTTTTCAAAGTATTACATTTTGATAGGCTACTGAAAATCTCAGATTTTGATATTTATTTCTCAGAAACGGTAAGAGATAGATATAAAGCGTATAGGACCTTTTTCATAGCAAATCGAATTCTAGGGGGGGTGTACATTTAACTTTTTATCATACGACGTACCAGTTCCAAGTTACGACGACTTATATGAGTTTTTACGGGTTTTCAGCCTCTACACCCTTAATTTGAGAAAATATCGAAAAATGTTTAATATACGATCTACATAATTTAAAATTCTCTACAACTTTTGTCGTATGTATTTCCTTTGTAAAGTTGATAGTTTAGCAGATAGCGATACCACACCCTAAAATGTGTGAACATCCGATCTTTGAATATCGATTTTCGGAATCTACATATTTTTCCGCGTATACACCCAAAATTTAGTTTTTTAATTATTAAAAATAAGAAAAGTCCAAAATTGCCAAACCCAAAACTGGGTCAAATAGTAAAAATATTTTCAATGTATCATATATAACTTTTGGTTCTCTACAACTTTTGTCATATGCATTTTTTCGTAAAGTTGATGGTTTAGCAGATAATAATGTCACACCCAAGAATGGGTTATTTAGCTACATATATACCCAAAATTTTGTTATTTAATATTTTTAAATACGAGCGCTGTGAATTTTTAAAATTATTAAATTTTAATAGGCTACTGAAAATCTCAGATTTTGATATTTATTTCTCGGAAACGGTAAGAGATAGTGATAAAGCGAATAGGACCTTTTTCATAGAAAATCGAATTCTAGGGGGCGTGTACATTTAACTTTTTATCATACGACGTACCAGTTCCAAGGTACGACGACTTATATGAGTTTTAACGGGTTTTCAGCCTCTACACCCTTAATTTGGGAAAATATCGAAAAATGTTTAATGTACGATCTACATAACTTAAGATTCTCTACAACTTTTATCGTATGTATTTTTTTTTGTAAAGTTGATAGTTTAGCAGATAACGATATCACACCCTAAAATGGGTAAAAATTGAAATCTTGGATATGGATTTTCGGAATCTACGTATTTTTCTGCGTATACACCCAAAATTTGGTTTTTTAATTATTAAAAATAAGAAAAGTCCAAAATTGCCAAACCCAAAACTGGGTCAAATAGAAAAAATATTTTTGATGTATCATATATAACTTTTGATTATCTACAACTTTTGTCATATGCATTTTTTTCGTAAAGTTGATGGTTTAGCAGATAATGATGTTACACCCAAGAATGGGTAGAAATTAAATTTTGCCGTATCGATTTTTAAAATATACGTATTTAGCTACATACAAACCGAAAATTTTGTTATTTAATATTTTTAAATACGGGCGCTGTGAATTTTTAAAATTAGAAATTTTAATAGGCTACTGAAAATCTCAGATTTTGATATTTATTTCTCGGAAACGGTAAGAGATAGAGATAAAGCGAATAGGACCTTATTCATAGCAAATCGAATACTAGGGGGGGGGGTACATTTAACTTTTTATCATACGACATACCAGTTCCAAGTTACGGCGACTTATATGAGTTTTAACGGGTTTTCAGCCTCTACACCCTTAATTTGAGAAAATATCGAAAAATGGTTAATGTATTATCTACATAACTTAAGATTCTCTACAACTTTTGTCGTATGTATTTTTTTTGTAAAGTTGATAGTTTAGCAGATAACGATATCACACCCTAAAATGGGTAAAAATTAAAATCTTGGATATGGATTTTCGGAATCTACGTATTTTTCTGCGTATATACCCAAAATTTGGTTTTTTAATTATTAAAAATAAGAAAAGTCTAAAATTGCCAAACCTAAAACTGGGCCAAATAGGAAAAATATTTTTGATGTATCATATATAGCTTTTGATTCTCTACAACTTTTGTCATATGCATTTTTTTCGTAAAGTTGATGGTTTAGCAAATAATGATGTTACACCCAAGAATGGGTAGAAATTAAATTTTGCCGTATCGATTTTTAAAATCTACGTGTTTAGCTACATACATACCCAAAATTTTGTTATTTAATATTTTTAAATACGGGCGCTGTGAATTTTTAAAATTAGAAATTTTAATAGGCTACTGAAAATCTCAGATTTTGATATTTATTTCTCGGAAACGGTAAGAGATAGAGATAAAGCGAATAGGACCTTTTTGATAGCAAATCGAATACTAGGGGGGGTGTACGTTTAACTTTTTATCATACGACATACCAGTTCCAAGTTACGGCGACTTATATGAGTTTTAACGGGTTTTCAGCCTCTACACCCTTAATTTGGGAAAATATCGAAAAATGTTTAATGTATGGTCTACATAACTTAAGATTCTCTACAACTTTTGTCGTATGTATTTTTTTTGTAAAGTTGATAGTTTAGCAGATAACGATATCACACCCTAAAATGGGTAAAAATTAAAAACTTGGATATCGATTTTCGGAATTCACGTATTTTTCTACGTATATACCCAAAATTTGGTTTTTAATTATTAAAAATAAGAAAAGTCCAAAATTGCCAAACCCAAAACTGGGCCAAAGAGGAAAAATATTTTTGATGTATCATATATAACTTTTGATTCTCTACAACTTTTGTCATATGCATTTTTTTCGTAAAGTTGATGGTTTAGCAGATAATGATTTCACACCCAAGAATGGGTAAAAACTAAATTTTGCCGTATCGAATTTTTAAAATCTACGTATTTAGCTACATACATACCCAAAATTTTGTTATTTAATATTTTTAAATACGGGCGCTGTGAATTTTTAAAATTATCAATTTTAATAGGCTACTGAAAATCTCAGATTTTGATATTTATTTCTCGGAAACGGTAAGAGATAGAGATAAAGCGAATAGGACCTTTTTCATAGCAATTCGAATACTAGGGGGGGGGGTACATTTAACTATTTATCATACGACATACCAGTTCCAAGTTACGGCGACTTATATGAGTTTTAAAGTGTTTTCAGCCTCTACACCCTTAATTTGGGAAAATATCGAAAAATGTTTAATGTATGATCTACATAACTTAAGATTCTCTACAACCTTTGTCGTATGTATTTTTTTTGTAAAGTTGATAGTTTAGCAGATAACGATATCACACCCTAAAATGGGTAAAAATTGAAATCTTGGATATGGATATTCGGAATCTACGTATTTTTCTGCGTATATACCCAAAATTTGGTTTTTTAATTATTAAAAATAAGAAAAGTCTAAAATTGCTAAGCCTAAAACTGGGCCAAATAGGAAAAATATTTTTGATGTATCATATATAGCTTTTGATTCTCTACAACTTTTGTCATATGCATTTTTTTCGTAAAGTTGATGGTTTAGCAAATAATGATGTTACACCCAAGAATGGGTAGAAATTAAATTTTGCCGTATCGATTTTTAAAATCTACGTATTTAGCTACATACATACCCAAAATTTTGTTATTTAATATTTTTAAATACGGGCGCTGTGAATTTTTAAAATTAGAAATTTTAATAGGCTACTGAAAATCTCAGATTTTGATATTTATTTCTCGGAAACGGTAAGAGATAGAGATAAAGCGAATAGGACCTTTTTGATAGCAAATCGAATACTAGGGGGGGTGTACTTTTAACTTTTTATCATACGACATACCAGTTCCAAGTTACGGCGACTTATATGAGTTTTAACGGATTTTCAGCCTCTACACCCTTAATTTGGGAAAATATCGAAAAATGTTTAATGCATGATCTACATAACTTAAGATTCTCTACAACTTTTGTCGTATGTATTTTTTTTGTAAAGTTGATAGTTTAGCAGAGAACGATATCACACCCTAAAATGGGTAAAAATTGAAATCTTGGATATCGATTTTTGGAATCTACGTATTTTTCTGCGTATATACCCAAAATTTGGTTTTTTAATTATGAAAAATAAGAAAAGTCCAAAATTGCTAAACCCAAAACTGGGTCAAATAGAAAAAATAGTTTTGGTGTATCATATATAACTTTTGATTCTCTACAACATTTGTCATATGCATTCTTTTCGTCAAGTTGATGGTTTAGCAGATAATAATGTCACACCCAAGAATGGGTGGAAATTAAATTTTTCCGTATCGGTTTTCAAAATCTACGTATTCAGCTACATATATACCCAAAATTTTGTCATTTAATATTTTTAAATACGGGCGCTGTGAATTTTTTAAATTATAAATTTTAAAAGGCTACTGAAAATCTCAGATTTTGATATTTATTTCTCGGAAACGGTAAGAGATAGAGATAAAGCGAATAGGACCTTTTTCATAGCAAATTAAATTCTAGGGGGGGTGTACATTTAACTTTTTATCATACGACATACCAGTTCCAAGTTACGACGACTTATATGAGTTTTAACGGGTTTTCAGCCTCTACACCCTTAATTTTGGAAAATATCGAAAAATGTTTAATCTACTATCTACATAACTTAAGATTCTCTACAACTTTTGTCGTATATATTTTTTTTGTAAAGTTGATAGTTTAGCAGATAATGATATCACACCCTAAAATGGGTAAAAATTTAAATCTTGTATATCGATTTTCGGAATCTACGTATTTTTCTGCGTATATACTCAAAATTTGGTTTTTTAATTATTAAAAATAAGAAAAGTCCAAAATTGCCAAACCCAAAACTGGGTCAAATAGGAAAAATATTTTTGGTGTATCATATATAGCTTTTAATTCTCTACAACTTTTGTCATATGCATTTTTTTCGTCAAGTTGATGGTTTAGCAGATATTAATGTCACACCCAAGAATGGGTAAAAATTAAATTTTCCCGTATCGGTTTTTAAAATCTACGTATTTAGCTACATATATATCCAAAATTTTGTCATTTAATATTTTTAAATACGGGCGCTGTGAATTTTTTAAATTATAAATTTTAATAGGCTACTGAAAATCTCAGATTTTGATATTTATTTCTCGGAAACGGTAAGAGATAGAGATAAAGCGAATAGGATCTTTTTCATAGCAAATCGAATTCTAGGGGGGGTGTACGTTTAACTTTTTATCATACGACATACCAGTTCCAAGTTACGACGACTTATATGAGTTTTAACGGGTTTTCAGCCTCTACACCCTTAATTTGGGAAAATATCGAAAAATGTTTAATGTAATATCTACATAACTTAAAATTCTCTACAACTTTTGTCGTATATATTTTTTTTGTAAAGTTGATAGTTTAGTAGATAATGATATTACACCCTAAAATGGGTAAAAATTGAAATCTTGGATATCGATTTTCGGAATCTACGTATTTTTCTGCGTATATATCCAATATTTGGATTTTTAATTATTAAAAATAAGAAAAGTCCAAAATTGCCAAACCCAAAACTGGGTCAAATAGAAAACATATTTTTGATGTATCATATATAACTTTTGATTCTCTACAACATTTGTCATATGCATTCTTTTCGTCAAGTTGATGGTTTAGCAGATAATAATGTCGCACCCAAGAATGGGTGGAAATTAAATTTTTCCGTATCGGTTTTTAAAATCTACGTATTTAGCTACATATATACCCAAAATTTTGTTATTTAATATTTTTAAATACGGGCGCTGTGAATTTTTTAAATTATAAATTTTAATAGGCTACTGAAAATCTCAGATTTTAATATTTATTCTCGGAAACGGTAAGAGATAGAGATAAAACGAATAGGACCTTTTTCATAGCAAATCGAATTCTAGGGGGGGTGTACATTTAACTTTTTATCATACGACTTACCAGTTCCAAGTTACGACGACTTATATGAGATTTAACGGGTTTTCAGCCTCTACACCCTTAATTTGGGAAAATATCGAAAAATGTTTAATATACTATCTACATAACTTAAGATTCTCTACAACTTTTGTCGTATGTATTTTTTTTGTAAAGTTGATAGTTTAGCAGATAATGATATCACACCCTAAAATGGGTAAAAATTTAAATCTTGGATATCGATTTTCGGAATCTACGTATTTTTCTACGTATATACCCAAAATTTGGTTTTTTAATTATTAAAAATAAGAAAAGTCCAAAATCGCTAAACCCAAAACTGGGTCAAATAGGAAAAATATTTTTGGTGTATCATATATAACTTAATTCTTTACAACTTTTGTCATATGCATTTTTTTCGTCAAGTTGATGGTTTAGCAGGTAATAATGTCACACCCAAGAATGGGTGGAAATTTAATTTTTCCGTACTGGTTTTTAAAATCTACGTATTTAGCTACATATATACCCAAAATTTTGTTATTTAATATTTTTAAATACGGGCGCTGTGAATTTTTTAAATTATAAATTTTAATAGGCTACTGAAAATCTCAGATTTTGATATTTATTTCTCGGAAACGGTAAGAGATAGAGATAAAGCGAATAGGACCTTTTTCATAGAAAATCGAATTCTAGGGGGGGGGGTGTACATTTAACTTTTTATCATACGACATACCAGTTCCAAGTTACGACGACTTATATGAGTTTTAACGGGTTTTCAGCCTCTACACCCTTAATTTGGGAAAATATCAAAAAATGTTTAATGTACTATCTACATAACTTAAGATTCTCTACAACTTTTGTCGTATGTATTTTTTTTGTAAAGTTGATTGTTTAGTAGATAATGATATCACACCCTAAAATGGGTAAAAATTGAAATCTTGGATATCAATTTTTGGAATCTACGTATTTTTCTGCGTATATATCCAATATTTGGGTTTTTATTTATTAAAAATAAGAAAAGTCCAAAATTGCCAAACCCAAAACTGGTTCAAATAGAAAAAATATTTTTGATGTATCATATATAACTTTTGATTCTCTACAACATTTGTCATATGCATTCTTTTCGTCAAGTTGATGGTTTAGCAGATAATAATGTCACACCCAAGAATGGGTGGAAATTAAATTTTTCCGTATCGGTTTTCAAAATCTACGTATTTACACTATTATTCACGAAAGATGACTATTCAAGGTCATTTGTTCGAAGAAATATTACACATCACTTTATAGCAGTAGCTTAGCAACATTTTGTATTAGAAAGAGAAAGATTATTTGACCTATGTCTATTTAATTTATGTGGTGTGACAGATATACGTAAATAGTGGCATTACTTTCTAACACACTATTAATAATAATGACATATGTCGTAGAATTACAGATACCTAATTATCTACTACAATGCCCTCTGTGTTAATATTTACCCAGTGGTGTTGACGTTTAAATCAAATTATTATTTCTTGGTTTAAAAGTTAAGTCTATGTTTTTGTAGTTTGCAAAAACATAAGTGAAGAACATAAATCTTTCAGAAAGGCAGTATTTAGAAAGAAACATAATTTTCAAATGAATTATACTTATTTTTTCAGTTAAAATGTGTCCATAAATATTTCATGTTGCACGCCTATGCAAACGAAATACAATGAAATTATCTGCAAGTAATATTATATCATATGGCTCACCAATGGCCTTGAATAGTCATCTTTCGTGAATAATAGTGTAGCTACATATTTACCCAATATTTTGTCATTTTATATTTTTAAATACGGGCGGTGTGAATTTTTTAAATTATAAATTTTAATAGGCTACTGAAAATCTCAGATTTTGATATTTATTTCTCGGAAACGGTAAGAGATAGAGATAAAGCAAATAGGAACAATTTCATAGCAAATCGAATTCTAGGTGGGGTGTACATTTAACTTTTTATCATACGTCATACCAGTTCCAAGTTACGACGACTTATATGAGTTTTAACGGGTTTTCAGCCTCTACACCCTTAATTTGGGAAAATATCGAAAAATGTTTAATGTACTATCTACATAACTTAAGATTCTCTACGTATGTATTTTTTTTGTAAAGTTGATAGTTTAGCAGAGAACGATATCACACCCTAAAATGGGTAAAAATTGAAATCTTGGACATCGATTTTTGGAATCTACGTATTTTTCTGCGTATATACCCAAAATTTGGTTTTTTAATTATGAAAAATAAGAAAAGTCCAAAATTGCCAAACCCAAAACTGGGTCAAATAGAAAAAATAGTTTTGGTGTATCATATATAACTTTTGATTCTCTACAACATTTGTCATATGCATTCTTTTCGTCAAGTTGATGGTTTAGCAGATAATAATGTCACACCCAAGAATGGGTGGAAATTAAATTTTTCCGTATCGGTTTTCAAAATCTACGTATTCAGCTACATATATACCCAAAATTTTGTCATTTAATATTTTTAAATACGGGCGCTGTGAATTTTTTAAATTATAAATTTTAATAGGCTACTGAAAATCTCAGATTTTGATATTTATTTCTCGGAAACGGTAAGAGATAGAGATAAAGCGAATAGGACCTTTTTCATAGCAAATTAAATTCTAGGGGGGGGGGTGTACATTTAACTTTTTATCATACGACATACCAGTTCCAAGTTACGACGACTTATATGAGTTTTAACGGGTTTTCAGCCTCTACACCCTTAATTTGGGAAAATATCGAAAAATGTTTAATGTACTATCTACATAACTTAAGATTCTCTACAACTTTTGTCGTATGTATTTTTTTTGTAAAGTTGATAGTTTAGCAGATAATGATATCACACCCTAAAATGGGTAAAAATTTAAATCTTGTATATCGATTTTCGGAATCTACCTATTTTTCTGCGTATATACTCAAAATTTGGTTTTTTAATTATTAAAAATAAGAAAAGTCCAAAATTGCCAAACCCAAAACTGGGTCAAATAGGAAAAATATTTTTGGTGTATCATATATAGCTTTTAATTCTCTACAACTTTTGTCATATGCATTTTTTTCGTCAAGTTGATGGTTTAGCAGATATTAATGTCACACCCAAGAATGGGTAAAAATTAAATTTTCCCGTATCGGTTTTTAAAATCTACGTATTTAGCTACATATATATCCAAAATTTTGTCATTTAATATTTTTAAATACGGGCGCTGTGAATTTTTTAAATTATAAATTTTAATAGGCTACTGAAAATCTCAGATTTTGATATTTATTTCTCGGAAACGGTAAGAGATAGAGATAAAGCGAATAGGATCTTTTTCATAGCAAATCGAATTCTAGGGGGGGTGTACGTTTAACTTTTTATCATACGACATACCAGTTCCAAGTTACGACGACTTATATGAGTTTTAACGGGTTTTCAGCCTCTACACCCTTAATTTGGGAAAATATCGAAAAATGTTTAATGTACTATCTACATAACATAAGATTCTCTACAACTTTTGTCGTATGTATTTTTTTTGTAAAGTTGATAGTTTTTGTCTATCTCATTTTCTTTATTTTTGTCTGTAGCTTCTAAACGGTTAAAGGTAGCAACGTGCACATTGCAAATTTGGAATCTACATGAAATTTTCTATAATATACATCAGCAGAGATATTTGTATATAAGCTGTTCCAATAGTTACAGGCTGTTAAACGTACACTTATTTTAGAATAATGTTTATTATAAACGATGAATTTTTGTCTAGCTTATTTTCTATATTTTTGTCTGTGGCTTTTAAACGGTTAAAGCTAGCAACGTGTGCGTTGCAAATTTGGAATCTACATGAAATTCTCTATAATATACATCAGCAGAGATATTTATATATAGGCTGCTCCAATAGTGACAGCCTGTTAAACGTACACTTATTTTTGAATAATTTTTAATATAAACGATGAATTTTTGTCTAGCTCATTTTCTATATTTTTGTCTGTGGCTTTTAAACGGTTAAAGCTAGCAACGTGTGCGTTGCAAATTTGGAATCTACATGAAATTCTCTATAATATACATCAGCAGAGATATTTATATATAGGCTGCTCCAATAGTTACAGGCTGTTAAACGTACACTTATTTTTGAATAATTTTTAATATAAACGATGAATTTTTGTCAAGCTCATTTTCTCTATTTTTGTCTGTAGCTTTTAAACGGTTAAAGCTAGCAACGTGTACGTTGCAAATTTGGAGTATACATGAAATTCTCTATAATATACATCAGCAGAGAAATTTATATATAGGCTGTTCCAATAGTTACAGGCTGTTAAACGTACACTTATTTTGGAATAATTTTTATTATAAACGATGAATTTTTGTCTGTCTCATTTTCTGTATTTTTGTCTGTAGCTTTTAAACGGTTAAAGCTAGCAACGTGCACGTTGTAAATTTGGAATCTACATGAAATTCTCTATAATATACATCAGCACAGATATTTTTATATAGGCTGTTCCAATAGTAATAGGCTGTTTAAAATATACTTATTTTTGAATAATTTTTAATATAAACGATGAATTTTTGTCTAGCTCATTTTCTCTATTTTTGTCTGTAGCTTCTAAACGGTTAAAGATAGCAACGTGCACGTTGCAAATTTGGAATCTATATGAAATTCTCTATAATATACATCAGCAGAGATATTTTTATATAGGCTGTTCCAATAGTAATAGGCTGTTTAAAATATACTTGTTTTTGAATAATTTTTAATATAAACGATTAATTTTTGTCTAGCTCATTTTCTTTATTTTTGTCTGTAGCTTTTAAACGGTTAAAGCTAGCAACGTGTACGTTGCAAATTTGGAGTCTACATGAAATTCTCTATAATATACATCTGCAGAGATATTTGTATATAGGCTGTTCCAATAGTAACAGGCTGTTTAAGATATACTTATTTTTGAATAATTTTTAATATAAACGATGAATTTTTGTCTAGCTCATTTTCTCTATTTTTGTCTGTAGCTTCTAAACGGTTAAAGCTAGCAACGTGTACGTTACAAATTTGGAATCTACATAAAATACTCTATAATATACATTTGCAGAGATATTTGTGTATAGGCTGTTCCAATAGTAACAGGCTGTTTAAGATATACTTATTTTTGAATAATTTTTAATATAAACGATGAATTTTTGTCTAGCTCATTTTCTCTATTTTTGTCTGTAGCTTCTAAACGGTTAAAGATAGCAACGTGCACGTTACAAATTTGAAATCTACATGAAATTCTCTATAATATACATCAGCAGAGATATTTGTATATAGGCTGTTCCAATAGTTACAGGCTGTTAAACGTACACTTATTTTGGGATAATTTTTATTATAAACGATGAATTTTTGTCTAGCTCATTTTCTCTATTTTTGTCTGTAGCTTTTAAACGGTTAAAGCTAGCAACGTGTACGTTACAAATTTGGAATCTACATAAAATTCTCTATAATATACATCTGCAGAGATATTTGTATATAGGCTGTTCCAATAGTAACAGGCTGTTTAAGATATACTTATTTTTGAATAATTTTTAATATAAACGTTGAATTTTTGTCTAGCTCAGTTTCTCTATTTTTGTCTGTAGCTTCTAAACGGTTAAAGATAGCAACGTGCACGTTACAAATTTGAAATCTACCTGAAATTCTCTATAATATACATCAGCAGAGATATTTGTATATAGGCTGTTCCAATAGTTACAGGCTGTTAAACGTACACTTATTTTGGAATAATTTTTATTATAAACGATGAATTTTTGTCTGTCTCATTTTCTCTATTTTTGTCTGTAGCTTTTAAACGGTTAAAGCTAGCAACGTGCACGTTGTAAATTTGGAATCTACATGAAATTCTCTATAATATACATCAGCAGAGATATTTATATATAGGCTGCTCCAATAGTGACAGCCTGTTAAACGTACACTTATTTTTGAATAATTTTTAATATAAACGATGAATTTTTGTCTAGCTCATTTTCTATATTTTTGTCTGTGGCTTTTAAACGGTTAAAGGTAGCAACGTGTGCGTTGCAAATTTGGAATCTACATGAAATTCTTTATAATATACATCAGCAGAGATATTTATATATAGGCTGCTCCAATAGTTACAGGCTGTTTAAGATATACTTATTTTTGAATAATTTTTAATATAAACGATGAATTTTTGTCTAGCTCATTTTCTCTATTTTTGTCTGTAGCTTCTTAACGGTTAAAGCTAGCAACGTGTACGTTACAAATTTGGAATCTACATAAAATTCTCTATAATATACATCTGCAGAGATATTTGTATATAGGCTGTTCCAATAGTAACAGGCTGTTTAAAATATACTTATTTTTGAATAATTTTTAATATAAACGTTGAATTTTTGTCTAGCTCATTTTCTCTATTTTTGTCTGTAGCTTCTAAACGGTTAAAGATAGCAACGTGCACGTTACAAATTTGAAATCTACATGAAATTCTCTATAATATACATCAGCAGAGATATTTGTATATAGGCTGTTCCAATAGTTACAGGCTGTTAAACGTACACTTATTTTGGAATAATTTTTATTATAAACGATGAATTTTTGTCTAGCTCATTTTCTCTATTTTTGTCTGTAGCTTTTAAACGGTTAAAGCTAGCAACGTGTACGTTACAAATTTGGAATCTACATAAAATTCTCTATAATATACATCTGCAGAGATATTTGTATATAGGCTGTTCCAATAGTAACAGGCTGTTTAAGATATACTTATTTTTGAATAATTTTTAATATAAACGATGAATTTTTGTCTAGCTCATTTTCTCTATTTTTGTCTGTAGCTTCTAAACGGTTAAAGATAGCAACGTGCACGTTACAAATTTGAAATCTACATGAAATTCTCTATAATATACATCAGCAGAGTTATATGTATATAGGCTGTTCCAATAGTTACAGGCTGTTAAACGTACACTTATTTTGGAATAATTTTTATTATAAACGATGAATTTTTGTTTAGCTCATTTTCTCTATTTTTGTCTGTAGCTTCTAAACGGTTAAAGATAGCAACGTGCACGTTACAAATTTGAAATCTACATGAAATTCTATATAATATACATCAGCAGAGATATTTGTATATAGGCTGTTCCAATAGTTACAGGCTGTTAAACGTACACTTATTTTGGAATAATTTTTATTATAAACGATGAATTTTTGTCTAGCTCATTTTCTATATTTTTGTCTGTGGCTTTTAAACGGTTAAAGCTAGCAACGTGTACGTTGCAAATTTGGAATCTACATGAAATTCTCTATAACATACATCAGCAGAGAAATTTATATATAGGCTGCTCCCATAGTTACAGGCTGTTAAACGTACACTTATTTTGGAATAATTTTTATTATAAACGATGAATTTTTGTCTGTCTCATTTTCTCTATTTTTGTCTGTAGCTTTTAAACGGTTAAAGCTAGCAACGTGCACGTTGCAAATTTGGAATCTACATGAAATTCTCTATGATATACATCAGCAGAGACATTTTTATATAGGCTGTTCCAATAGTAATAGGCTGTTTAAAATATACTTATTTTTGAATAATTTTTAATATAAACGATGAATTTTTGTCTAGCTCATTTTCTCTATTTTTGTCTGTAGCTTCTAAACGGTTAAAGATAGCAACGTGCACGTTACAAATTTGGAATCTACATAAAATTCTCTATAATATACATCAGCAGAGATATTTGTATATTGGCTGTTCCAATAGTTACAGGCTGTTAAACGTACACTTATTTTGTAATAATTTTTATTATAAACGATGAATTTTTGTCTAGCTCATTTTCTATATTTTTGTCTGTAGCTTTTAAACAATAGAAAATTTTATGTAGATTCCAAATTTGCAACGTAAACTTTGCTACCTTTAACCGTTTAAAAGCTACAGACAAAAATATAGAAAATGAGCTAGACAAAAATTCATCGTTTATAATAAAAATTATTCCAAAATAATTGTACATTTAACAGTCTGTAACTATTGGAACAGCCTATATACAAATATCACTGCTGATGTGTATTATATAGAATTTCATGTAGATTCCAAATTTGCAACGTACACGGTGCTAGCTTTAACCGTTTAGAAGCTACAGACAAAAATAGAGAAAATGAGCTAGACGAAAATTCATCGTCTATAAATAAAAATTAGTTAAAAATATGTGTACATTTGACTGGCTGTTACTTTTGGAACAGCCTATATATAAATTTTGTAATAATTGTACTTTGTATAGTTAGAAAACTTTAATATTATTGCAATGTCAATTAGTAACTATGTCTAATAATGTTTTTCTGTGTGATTACAGGATCAACAGCGGACCAAGGACCACTTAAGGACATCCCAGGATACGTCTATAGAAAATAAGTTGTATTATATAATGTATTTATTGTAATATAATAACGTATATTCTGTGTGTATTATGAACTATATAATAAAGTAGAATTTATCAAAATTCATGTTTATCTTTAAAATTCCTGTAATATCCTATATACCTACAGGTAAGTAGTTTTTAAAACGGCTTCCAGAGTGCAGAATCTATCAATCTAAAAAAATGATGAAAAAACGTACATTTCAAATTTTTGAAGTACTCTTTTCTTTCATGTTATCCTGATACCATCAGAAATTTTCATCAAAATTCGACAAAAGAGTTCTTCCTAAATGAAGCATCCATGAACGCATTTTCAATTTTTTCGGTTCATGGATGCTTCCTTGAAGCATCCATGCACGCAATAAAAATGCTACCTGAAAGTAGCATCTATACACAAAATAAAATTTTTTTCGGTGCATAGATTATACCTTAAAGTAGCATCTATTTCTTGTTACTAATAATAAATAAGACATTTTTAAATTAAAAATATATATTTATTGCAACAATTACAAGTACATTAATACTACACAATTAATTATAGTACACTCTATACACAATGATTAAACAACAATCATAATTACAACAATTACAAACATTTTATTTATATTACAAGCTAAAAGGAAAAGAAATAAATGTGTACAACAATACAATAACATTTTATTATTACAATTTTACAAATACAAGTTATCAAAAGTCTAGAGTGAACGGTAAGAGTACTTTACTTGAAAAAAATCGATTATTTTTTAAATATTTTCTAAACAAACAGCGTTAAAAATTTAAAATTTTATATCTAAGTTAATTATTCAACAATGCATTTATATAAAAATTACCAAAATTTCGGAGTGACCAGAAGAGATACTTTACTTGAAAAAAAATCAATTCTTTTTAAATATTTCCTACATTAACAAAGTTAAAAATTTGAGATTTTATATCTAAGTTAACTATTCAACAATGCATTCATATAAAAATTATCAAGACTCTGGGGTGATCGATCAGAAGAGATATTTACTTGAAAAAAATCGATTCTTCTTAAATATTTCCTATACTAACAGACTAAAAATTTTGAAATTTGATATCTGAGTTAATTATTCAACAATGAATTGATATAAAAATTACCAAAACTTTGGAGTGACCAGAAGTGATACTTTACTTAAAAAAAATCGATTCTTTTTAAATATTTCCTATACTAACAGAGATAAAAATTTGATATCTGAGTTACTTATTCAATAATAAATTGATATAAAAATTACCAAAATTCTGGGGTGACCAAAAGGAATATTTTACTTGAAAAAAAATCAATTATTTTTAAATATTTCTTAAACTAACATAATTAAAAATTTAAAATTTTACATTTAAGTTAACTATTCAACAATACATTTATATAAAAATTACCAAAAATCTGGGGTACACGGAATGGGTACTTTACTTGAAGCAAAATTGTTTTTTTTTTCAATATTTATTAAACTACTACAGTTAAAAATATGAATATTTATATCTAAGTTAATTATCTAACAATGCATTCATTAAAAAATCACTATAAGTCTAGGATGCACGGAGGGGGTACTTTAGTTGAAGAGGAATCCATGACGTCGACTCTTACAAATTCTCCAGGGTTGAAATCCAACGGTGGAAGTCCGCGCCTCTCGTTTCCAAGTTTCTCAGCATCTCTGGACAACAGCAGCTCGTATCCACACATCTGAAATTTATCAGAAACATTAATTTATATGTTAACAATTACTCGAAGTCTCAATAAGACGTTTATTCTTACAAAACTGACGTTTCTTTATACCTTTGTACCTTTTATAGGGTAAATAAGATCTTCTAAATTCTTTAAAAATATATTACTTACCCTGAAAAAGGTGTAAATGTATAAAGAAACGTCGGTTTTGCAAAAATAAACAGAAATGACAGAAATTTCGTAAAAATAACGGTTTTTACATTTGCAATTGGCTTGTTTGAACAACTATTACGGTCTCCAGAAGGAAAAGTCTAAAAATTGAAAAAATGTCAAGGGGTACTCCTTGACATTTTTTCAATTTTTCGTTTTTGGGCCATAACTCAAAAACGGTCAAAGATACGCGACTGCCGCTTGCACCATTAAATTCTAAGAGCAAAATTACATAAGTATACTAATTTTCATAATGTTTGAACAACTATTACGGTCTCCAGAAAGAAAAGTCTAAAAATTAAAAAAATGTCAAGGGGTACCCCTTGACATTTTTTCAATTTTTCGTTTTTGGGCCATAACTCAAAAACGGTTAAAGACACACGACTGCCGCTTGCACCATTAAATTCTACGAGAAAAATTACATAAGTATACCAATTTTCATAATGTTTGAACAACTATTACGGTCTCCAGAAAGAAAAATCTAAAATTTGAATAAATGTCAAGGGGTACCCCTTGACATTTTTTCAATTTTTCGTTTTTGGGCCATAACTCAAAAACGGTTAAAGACACGCGACTGCCGCTTGCACCATTAAATTCTACGAGCAAAATTACATAAGTATACCAATTTTCATAATGTTTGAACAACTATTACGGTCTCCAGAAAGAAAAGTCTAAAAATTAAAAAAATGTCAAGGGGTACCCCTTGACATTTTTTCAATTTTTCGTTTTTGGGCCATAACTCAAAAACGGTTAAAGACACGCGACTGCCGCTTGCACCATTAAATTCTACGAGCAAAATTACATAAGTATACCAATTTTCATAATGTTTGAACAACTATTACGGTCTCCAGAAAGAAAAGTCTAAAAATTAAAAAAATGTCAAGGGGTACCACTTGACATTTTTTCAATTTTTCGTTTTTGGGCCATAACTCAAAAACGGTTAAAGACACACGACTGCCGCTTGCACCATTAAATTCTACGAGCAAAATTACATAAGTATACCAATTTTCATAATGTTTGAACAACTATTACGGTCTCCAGAAAGAAAAGTCTAAAATTTAAAAAAATGTCAAGGGGTACCACTTGACATTTTTTCAATTTTTCGTTTTTGGGCCATAACTCAAAAACGGTTAAAGATACGCGATTGCCGCTTGCACTATTAAATTCTACGAGCAAAATTACATAAGTATACCAATTTTCATAATGTTTGAACAATTATTACGGTCTCCAGAAATAAAAGTCTAAAAATTGAAAAAATGTCAAGGGGTACCCCTTGACATTTTTTCAATTTTTCGTTTTTGGGCCATAACTCAAAAACGGTTAAAGATACGCGACTGCCGCTTGCACCATTAAATTCTACAAGCAAAATTACATAAGTATACCAATTTTCATAATGTTTGAACAACTATTACGGTCTCCAGAAAGAAAAGTCTAAAAATTAAAAAAATGTCAAGGGGTACCCCTTGACATTTTTTCAATTTTTTGTTTTTGGGCCATAACTCAAAAACGGTTAAAGATACGCGACTGCCGCTTGCACCATTAAATTCTACGAGCAAAATTACATAAGTATACCAATTTTCATAATGTTTGAACAACTATTACGGTCTCCAGAAAGAAAAGTCTAAAAATTAAAAAAATGTCAAGGGGTACCCCTTGACATTTTTTCAATTTTTCGTTTTTGGGCCATAACTCAAAAACGGTTAAAGACACGCGACTGCCGCTTGCACCATTAAATTCTACGAGCAAAATTACATAAGTATACCAATTTTCATAATGTTTGAACAATTATTACGGTCTCCAGAAATAAAAGTCTAAAAATTGAAAAAATGTCAAGGGGTACCCCTTGACATTTTTTCAATTTTTCGTTTTTGGGCCATAACTCAAAAACGGTCAAAGATATGCGACTGCCGCTTGCACCATTAAATTCTACGAGCAAAATTACATAAGTATACCAATTTTCATAATGTTTGAACAACTATTACGGTCTCCAGAAAAAAAAGTCTAAAATTTGAAAAAATGTCAAGGGGTACCCCTTGACATTTTTTCAATTTTTGGTTTTTGGGCCATAACTCAAAAACGGTTAAAGATACGCGATTGCCGCTTGCACTATTAAATTCTACGAGCAAAATTACATAAGTATACCAATTTTCATAATGTTTGAACAACTATTACGGTCTCCAGAAAGAAAAGTCTAAAAATTGAAAAAATGTCAGGGGGTACCCTTTGACATTTTTTCAATTTTTCGATTTTGGGCCATAACTCAAAAACGGTTAAAGATACGCGACTGCCGCTTGCACCATTAAATTCTACGAGCAAAATTACATAAGTATACCAATTTTCATAATGTTTGAACAACTATTACGGTCTCCAGAAAGAAAAGTCTAAAAATTAAAAAAATGTCAAGGGGTACCCCTTGACATTTTTTCAAATTTTCGTTTTTGGGCCATAACTCAAAAACGGTTGAAGAAACGCGACTGCCGCTTGCACCATTAAATTCTACGAGCAAAATTACATAAGTATACCAATTTTCATAATGTTTGAACAACTATTACGGTCTCCAGAAAGAAAAGTCTAAAATTTGAATAAATGTCAAGGGGTACACCTTGACATTTTTTCAATTTTTCGTTTTTGGGCCATAACTCAAAAACGGTTAAAGATACGCGACTGCCGCTTGCACCATTAAATTCTACGAGCAAAATTACATAAATATACCAATTTTCATAATGTTTGAACAACTATTACGGTCTCCAGAAAGAAAAGTCTAAAAATTGAAAAAATGTCAGGGGGTACCCTTTGACATTTTTTCAATTTTTCGATTTTGGGCCATAACTCAAAAACGGTTAAAGATACGCGACTGCCGCTTGCACCATTAAATTCTACGAGCAAAATTACATAAGTATACCAATTTTCATAATGTTTGAACAACTATTACGGTCTCCAGAAAGAAAAGTCTAAAATTTGAAAAAATGTCAATGGGCACCCCTTGACATTTTTTCAACTTTTGGTTTTTGGGCCATAACTCAAAAACGGTTAAAGATACGCGACTGCCGCTTGCACCATTAAATTCTACGAGCAAAATTACATAAATATACCAATTTTCATAATGTTTGAACAACTATTACGGTCTCCAGAAAGAAAAGTCTAAAATTTGAAAAAATGTCAATGGGCACCCCTTGACATTTTTTCAACTTTTGGTTTTTGGGCCATAACTCAAAAACGGTTAAAGATACGCGACTGCCGCTTGCACCATTAAATTCTACGAGCAAAATTACATAAATATACCAATTTTCATAATGTTTGAACAACTATTACGGTCTCCAGAAAGAAAAGTCTAAAAATTGAAAAAATGTCAGGGGGTACCCTTTGACATTTTTTCAATTTTTCGATTTTGTGCCATAACTCAAAAACGGTTAAAGATACGCGACTGCCGCTTGCACCATTAAATTCTACGAGCAAAATTACATAAGTATACCAATTTTCATAATGTTTGAACAACTATTACGGTCTCCAGAAAGAAAAGTCTAAAATTTGAATAAATGTCAAGGGGTACCCCTTGACATTTTTTCAATTTTTCGTTTTTGGGCCATAACTCAAAAACGGTTGAAGAAACGCGACTGCCGCTTGCACCATTAAATTCTACGAGCAAAATTACATAAGTATACCAATTTTCATAATGTTTGAACAACTATTACGGTCTCCAGAAAGAAAAGTCTAAAATTTGAATAAATGTCAAGGGGTACACCTTGACATTTTTTCAATTTTTCGTTTTTGGGCCATAACTCAAAAACGGTTAAAGATACGCGACTGCCGCTTGCACCATTAAATTCTACGAGCAAAATTACATAAGTATACCAATTTTCATAATGTTTGAACAACTATTACGGTCTCCAGAAAGAAAAGTCTAAAATTTGAAAAAATGTCAAGGGGTACCCCTTGACATTTATTCAATTTTTCGTTTTTGGGCCATAACTCAAAAACGGTTAAAGATACGCGACTGCCGCTTGCACCATTAAATTCTACGAGCAAAATTACATAAGTATACCAATTTTCATAATGTTTGAACAACTATTACGGTCTCCAGAAAGAAAAGTCTAAAATTTGAAAAAATGTCAAGGGGTACCCCTTGACATTTATTCAATTTTTCGTTTTTGGGCCATAACTCAAAAACGGTTAAAGATACGCGACTGCCGCTTGCACCATTAAATTCTACGAGCAAAATTACATAAGTATACCAATTTTCATAATGTTTGAACAACTATTACGGTCTCCAGAAAGAAAAGTCTAAAATTTGAATAAATGTCAAGGGGTACACCTTGACATTTTTTCAATTTTTCGTTTTTGGGCCATAACTCAAAAACGGTTAAAGATACGCGACTGCCGCTTGCACCATTAAATTCTACGAGCAAAATTACATAAATATACCAATTTTCATAATGTTTGAACAACTATTACGGTCTCCAGAAAGAAAAGTCTAAAAATTGAAAAAATGTCAGGGGGTACCCTTTGACATTTTTTCAATTTTTCGATTTTGGGCCATAACTCAAAAACGGTTAAAGATACGCGACTGCCGCTTGCACCATTAAATTCTACGAGCAAAATTACATAAGTATACCAATTTTCATAATGTTTGAACAACTATTACGGTCTCCAGAAAGAAAAGTCTAAAATTTGAAAAAATGTCAATGGGCACCCCTTGACATTTTTTCAACTTTTGGTTTTTGGGCCATAACTCAAAAACGGTTAAAGATACGCGACTGCCGCTTGCACCATTAAATTCTACGAGCAAAATTACATAAATATACCAATTTTCATAATGTTTGAACAACTATTACGGTCTCCAGAAAGAAAAGTCTAAAATTTGAAAAAATGTCAATGGGCACCCCTTGACATTTTTTCAACTTTTGGTTTTTGGGCCATAACTCAAAAACGGTTAAAGATACGCGACTGCCGCTTGCACCATTAAATTCTACGAGCAAAATTACATAAGTATACCAATTTTCATAATTTTTGAACAACTATTACGGTCTCCAGAAAGAAAAGTCTAAAATTTGAAAAAATGTCAAGGGGTACCCCTTGACATTTTTTCAATTTTTCGTTTTTGGGCCATAACTCAAAAACGGTTAAAGATACGCGACTGCCGCTTGCACCATTAAATTCTACGAGCAAAATTACATAAGTATACCAATTTTCATAATGTTTGAACAACTATTACGGTCTCCAGAAAGAAAAGTCTAAAATTTGAAAAAATGTCAAGGGGTACCCCTTGACATTTATTCAATTTTTCGTTTTTGGGCCATAACTCAAAAACGGTTAAAGATACGCGACTGCCGCTTGCACCATTAAATTCTACGAGCAAAATTACATAAGTATACCAATTTTTATAATGTTTGAACAACTATTACGGTCTCCAGAAAGAAAAGTCTAAAATTTGAAAAAATGTCAAGGGGTACCCCTTGACATTTATTCAATTTTTCGTTTTTGGGCCATAACTCAAAAACGGTTAAAGATACGCGACTGCCGCTTGCACCATTAAATTCTACGAGCAAAATTACATAAGTATACCAATTTTCATAATGTTTGAACAACTATTACGGTCTCCAGAAAGAAAAGTCTAAAATTTGAAAAAATGTCAAGGGGTACCCCTTGACATTTTTTCAATTTTTCGTTTTTAAGCCATAACTCAAAAACGGTTAAAGATACGCGACTGCCGCTTGCACCATTAAATTCTACGAGCAAAATTACATAAATATACCAATTTTCATAATGTTTGAACAACTATTACGGTCTCCAGAAAGAAAAGTCTAAAAATTGAAAAAATGTCAAGGGGTACCCCTTGACATTTTTTCAATTTTTCGATTTTGGGCCATAACTCAAAAACGGTTAAAGATACGCGACTGCCGCTTGCACCATTAAATTCTACGAGCAAAATTACATAAGTATACCAATTTTCATAATGTTTGAACAACTATTACGGTCTCCAGAAAGAAAAGTCTAAAATTTGAATAAATGTCAAGGGGTACCCCTTGACATTTTTTCAATTTTTCGTTTTTGGGCCATAACTCAAAAACGGTTGAAGAAACGCGACTGCCGCTTGCACCATTAAATTCTACGAGCAAAATTACATAAGTATACCAATTTTCATAATGTTTGAACAACTATTACGGTCTCCAGAAAGAAAAGTCTAAAATTTGAATAAATGTCAAGGGGTACACCTTGACATTTTTTCAATTTTTCGTTTTTGGGCCATAACTCAAAAACGGTTAAAGATACGCGACTGCCGCTTGCACCATTAAATTCTACGAGCAAAATTACATAAGTATACCAATTTTCATAATGTTTGAACAACTATTACGGTCTCCAGAAAGAAAAGTCTAAAATTTGAATAAATGTCAAGGGGTACACCTTGACATTTTTTCAATTTTTCGTTTTTGGGCCATAACTCAAAAACGGTTAAAGATACGCGACTGCCGCTTGCACCATTAAATTCTACGAGCAAAATTACATAAGTATACCAATTTTCATAATGTTTGAACAACTATTACGGTCTCCAGAAAGAAAAGTCTAAAATTTGAAAAAATGTCAAGGGGTACCCCTTGACATTTTTTCAATTTTTCGTTTTTAAGCCATAACTCAAAAACGGTTAAAGATACGCGACTGCCGCTTGCACCATTAAATTCTACGAGCAAAATTACATACATATACCAATTTTCATAATGTTTGAACAACTATTACGGTCTCCAGAAAGAAAAGTCTAAAAATTGAAAAAATGTCAGGGGGTACCCTTTGACATTTTTTCAATTTTTCGATTTTGGGCCATAACTCAAAAACGGTTAAAGATACGCGACTGCCGCTTGCACCATTAAATTCTACGAGCAAAATTACATAAGTATAACAATTTTCATAATGTTTGAACAACTATTACGGTCTCCAGAAAGAAAAGTCTAAAATTTGAATAAATGTCAAGGGGTACCCCTTGACATTTTTTCAATTTTTCGTTTTTGGGCCATAACTCAAAAACGGTTGAAGAAACGCGACTGCCGCTTGCACCATTAAATTCTACGAGCAAAATTACATAAGTATACCAATTTTCATAATGTTTGAACAACTATTACGGTCTCCAGAAAGAAAAGTCTAAAATTTGAATAAATGTCAAGGGGTACACCTTGACATTTTTTCAATTTTTCGTTTTTGGGCCATAACTCAAAAACGGTTAAAGATACGCGACTGCCGCTTGCACCATTAAATTCTACGAGCAAAATTACATAAGTATACCAATTTTCATAATGTTTGAACAACTATTACGGTCTCCAGAAAGAAAAGTCTAAAATTTGAATAAATGTCAAGGGGTACACCTTGACATTTTTTCAATTTTTCGTTTTTGGGCCATAACTCAAAAACGGTTAAAGATACGCGACTGCCGCTTGCACCATTAAATTCTACGAGCAAAATTACATAAGTATACCAATTTTCATAATGTTTGAACAACTATTACGGTCTCCAGAAAGAAAAGTCTAAAATTTGAATAAATGTCAAGGGGTACGCCTTGACATTTTTTCAATTTTTCGTTTTTGGGCCATAACTCAAAAACAATTAAAAATACGCGACTGCCGCTTGCACCATTAAATTCTACGAGCAAAATTACATAAATATACCAATTTTCATAATGTTTGAACAACTATTACGGTCTCCAGAAAGAAAAGTCTAAAAATTGAAAAAATGTCAGGGGGTACCCTTTGACATTTTTTCAATTTTTCGATTTTGTGCCATAACTCAAAAACGGTTAAAGATACGCGACTGCCGCTTGCACCATTAAATTCTACGAGCAAAATTACATAAGTATACCAATTTTCATAATGTTTGAACAACTATTACGGTCTCCAGAAAGAAAAGTCTAAAATTTGAATAAATGTCAAGGGGTACCCCTTGACATTTTTTCAATTTTTCGTTTTTGGGCCATAACTCAAAAACGGTTGAAGAAACGCGACTGCCGCTTGCACCATTAAATTCTACGAGCAAAATTACATAAGTATACCAATTTTCATAATGTTTGAACAACTATTACGGTCTCCAGAAAGAAAAGTCTAAAATTTGAATAAATGTCAAGGGGTACACCTTGACATTTTTTCAATTTTTCGTTTTTGGGCCATAACTCAAAAACGGTTAAAGATACGCGACTGCCGCTTGCACCATTAAATTCTAC